>SJYV01015079.1:149195-187348 GCA_006410875.1 Neotragus pygmaeus
TAGAACAGTTATTAATACATTGTAAAAGCAAAGGAGGGAAAAATGCAAGCTCCTTTCTTTTCTTTTTGTTCTTTAAAATCCTACCAAGCAACCCAAGGCTAGAATCTCAGGCAATGTGGGGTGCTTTTGTATTTCAAGGTTTAAATGCTCCACTGTGCCCACAACTGTGGCAGAGATTTGCAGGAGCAGTTGGACAGACAAAACTACATAAAAGAAAGATACCAGGACAGAAAGAGGAGAAGATAAAGAAGAAGCATATTTCAGCAGAAGGCAAAGGACAAGGAGGAGGGAGAAATATTGCCTAAATGAGGGTACTGAGGCCACCAGGAACCAAGAAAGTAGACTTATCAAATGTGGTGATGTTGAAACAAGGGGTTCAGATGTCACCATGGGAAAGCTGCATTCAGTGCTCCTGGAGGTGACTCAATTCTTTCCCCAGAAGGGGACACCTGCCTCATGGTGGGTGCCACAAATCAGATACTGGCCAGTGTTTTTGGCTGTCCCCAATCAATAGAAATCAACTAAAGGCCAGACAAGAAATTCAGGCAAGGGTTTATCGGGGTCCCTGCTGAAGCAGTGGGGAGTAAGAACAAGTAAAAGTTTCCCTTGCTCACTTGCTAATGGGGAGTATGTGCTTGTTCCTTATGTGGGGAGAAGGTAGGGGTGTCTCCAGGGGTCAGGCTAGAGGGATGGCTTAGGTGGTTTGCTCACCCCTCGGGTGGGTTGAGTACAGGGGTCGTGCTCAATACCTTGATTTTACTCAAATACCCTGTTTTAGCACCAGGCTCTTCAGAAGTGGCAGTTGGGTTTTTTGATCTCATTGCACATGCATGCAGTTATTTTTAGTCCCATATAGTTTCTTTTTATTTTGTTGCTCCAGGAGTGTTATGTCCAGGTGCAAACATTGCAGCATTGCAGCAAAGTATGCCAGGTCCCAGTCTACCTCACTCAGACATTATTTGCCTTTCTCATTTCCATCCTTTCCTAAGTATAGTGTTTTCCAGAGTGTACCTGATATACAATGACATCATTGTTCAGATAGTTAATGTGTATTTTATTGTGTTTTCTAGAATTTTCTAAGGCAGTAGGTTTAGGATACAAATATGATTATGTTGATACGGTATTTATATTGGTATTATTTGATATTTATAATATTTATGTTTATCAGGCAGTTCACTTGCTCAGTTGTGTCCAGCTCTTTGTGACCCCATTAACCGCAGCACGTCAGGCCTCCCTGTCCATCACCAACTCCCAGAGTTTACCCAAACTCATATCCANTGGAAAGAAAGCAAGATAGACTTCTTGCTTTTTAATATGTCTCATGGAAGTAATCTCTGGTTCAATTTTTAAATATACTTACCTAAAACATATCCTATTTAACAAAAGAAAACTTAAGAAAACAAAAGGAAAGATATATCTTGCTAATCATCATCAAAGTATGTTTTCCCTATGTTAACTCATAAATTAAACATGATCCCAATAAAACTACTAATAAACATTTTTCCCCCTAGAGCTATACCGGTTGATATTAAAGTCCATGTAGAAAAATAAACACATGACAATAACTAGAAAATCCGAACAGGGAGCTCTGTTGTGGTGGGGGAAAGAGAAGGGACTTGTCTGGCCAGATAATTAAACATACAAAAAAGCCTCTGTTCTTTAAATAACATGGTGCTGGTACATGAATTAGGGTAAAAAAAGGAATATAATGGGAAAATCCAGAATAATACCAAGGAATAGACTAGAATGGAAAAATCCAGAATAATACCAAGTATGTACAGAAATGGGTTTCCCTGGTGGCTCAGTGCAGGAGACAAGGATTTGATCCCTGTGTGGGGAAGATCCCCTGGAAAAAGAAATGGCAACCCATTCCAATATTCTTGCCTAAGAAATCCTATGGACAGAGAACCTGGTGGGCTACAGTCCATGGCGTCATCCACAAAAGAGTCAGACATTCTGAGTGACTAAACAACAACAGCAACAACCTGTGGACATATAATGTATGATAAAGGTGATTTTTCAAATCACTGGGGCCAAAAAAAAAATGGGTTTTTGATATTTCAATACCACTTTCTTTACACCACAGACAGAATAAACTTTAAATGGATCCGGAATCTGAATATAAAAAGGGAAAACCAGAGTAATACTGGAAGAAAACATGGGTGAATTTCTCTGTAACATGCATAGACAGTAGACTTCTAATTGTGATTCAAAATCCAGATGCAATTAAAGACAAATACATTTGACTACATAAAAATTTTAAATTTTTACATAGAATCACCTTAAGAAAAATTAAATTACAAATTACAAGCTGGGAAAGAATATTTGTAGCATGTATAAAAGAAAGGCCTAATGTTCCCCATAGACAAAGAACTTTAAGAATAAATAAGACTAAAAATATTACAAAAAATTAGCAAAATAAATGGATAATCACAAAAGATAGAAAATTGCATTTGAAAGATGCTCAGTTTCACTCACAACAAGCCATTTTTCTTCCTCTTGGGTAAACACCCAAGGAAGACAAAAACATATGTCCATGGAAAGCTTTGTACACAAAAGTTCATGGCAATTTTAATCATGGTAATTCCATACTGGAAAAACCCAATGTCCATTATCATATGAATAGATAAACAGCTTTCCTTTTGTTATTGATTCCTAACTTCATCCCATTTGTAGTCAAAGAAGATACTTTGTATGATATCTTAATTTTAAATCCATAGAGACTTGAATTGTGGCCTCACCTGTATTCTACCCTGTAATATGTCTGTGTACACATAAGAGTGTGTGTTCTGCTACTGCTGGGTAATATTCTGTATGTTTGTTAGATTGAGTTGACTTATTGTGCTTTTAAATCCTCTATGTCTTAAGGAGGACAGGAAAGAGTAATGGATGAAGAATTGGAAGTGGAGGAGGGGTGGCAGGAGTATGACTGGAGAGCGAGCATGGGTGGAGGGAGTATGACTGAACAGGTAGAGTACTTAGAGAAAGGAAGTACCTTTGTGGCTTGTCATGGTTAAATTTTATTTGGTGTTGTTACTATTAATAATATAATGCAGTGAGCATAAGTCTGGCCCAAAGTAGAAACCTGATAAATATAACATTTTGTATTTGCTTTTAAGTTGATATGAGGACTTTACATAGCGAATGTGATTCACCTAATTTGTCACATTATGCTGGTTGATGCTGAGGACACAGTGGTAAGAGACACCCAGGCCCTTCTCTCATGGTGTTCATCATCCAGTAGGAAGACAGATCTTGTCCCCAGATAGTGATGACCCAGGGTGGGCAGAACAGTATTGGGGAGCACAGGAGGGTGAAACTGGAAGAAAGCCTCACACACATAGAGAGAACGGCACAGTGTGGTATAAACTAATTTACCCCCTCACCAGATTCAGAACTTGCAAGACTTTGACACCAGAGGCACAGGTTACAAAAGAAAAACAGACAGATTGATCTTATGCAAATTTTAAAAGTGTTATGTATCCAAACACACTACACACAGAATAAAAAGGCAACCAACAGAGTAGGAGAAAATATTTGTAACTCACATTTCTGGTAAGGGATTAATATCCTCAAAATACAGAAAACCCCTAAAACTCAGCAAGAAAAAAAACAAACATCCAAACAACCCAAGTCAAAAATGGGCAAAGACCTGAATGGACATTTCTCCAAAGAAGATTTGCAAATGGCCAATAAGCACATGAAAAGATGCCCAACATCACAAATAATTAGGGAAATGCAAATCAAAACTACAATGAGATACCACCTCATACCCATTAGGATGGCTGCTATCAAAAAAAGAGAAAACAACAGGTGTTCATGAGGATGTGGAAAAATTGAAAACTTGTACATTGTTGGTGGGAATGTAAAATGGAATAGTCACTGTGAAAAACAATATGGCAGTTCCTCAAACAATTAAAAATAGACTTATCATATGATTCAGGAATTCCACTTCTGGGTGTATCCTCAGGAGAACTGAAAGCAGGGTTTGGAAAATATATTTGTATCCTCATGTTCATAGCAGTATTAGTCACAGCTAAAACTCGAAAGCAATCCAGTGTCCATCAATGGGTGAATACATAGGGAAAATTTGGTATGTATAAATCATATTCACACACACACATAGACAAACTAAAATTTATTCAGCCTTAAAAGCAAAAGAAATTCTCCAATATGAGACTACATGGATAAACTTTGAGGACATTCTGATAATCACAAAAAAATAAATACCATATGATTCCACTGAGAGTACTTATAGTAGATGAAATCATAAAGTCATAAAGACAGAGAGAATCAGTGGTGGTTGCCAAGGGCTCAGGGGAGGGGAGAAGGGTATTATTATTTAGTGGGTATAGAGCTTCAATGTTACAAGATGAAAGAGTTATGGGAATGGATTATGGTGACTGTTACACAACAATGTGAATATATTTAATACCACTGAACTATAACTTTAAAGTGGTTAAGATGGTAAATTTTACATATATTTTACCACAGTTTTTTTAAAAAGGAAAACCTGCTGAACTGTATACTTCAAAAGGGTAAATTATATATGGCATGTGAATTATATTACTAAAGCTATAAACAAACAAAAATTGGCATAGAAAGGAAAACTCTGTCCTACAACAAATGTCATTTAATAAATGTAGAGTCAGTGGTGGTATAATTGGGAAATTACCATTTTTTAACCATCATGGAAAAGAAAGGATGCTAAAAGTAGGGGAGAATTTATCGAGAAGCAGAGCATCTGCATGGTCTCATTGTCTCCGAAGACTGTTGTTTGGCTGAAGGGCATAAGCAATAAATACATAGTGAGGAAATAAACAATGACTGGGTGGTTGAAATTAACAGCACCCAATACATGCTGACAGATATCATGTGTCTCCAGATAGGATAGTCTGGGGAGAACAAAAGCACCCAGGAATGATCCACTGGGGATGCATAATTTGAATCTAATTCTAGTGAGGAAACATTAGGTAAACCAGTTGGAAGAATATAAAACATAATTGCCCTACAGTCTTCAAAAAGGCCAGTGCATGAAAGACAAAGACAGACCAAAGAACTATTCCAGATTAAGGGAGACTATAGACATGATATGATCATATATGATAAAGGAAATATTATTTGGATAATTGACAAAGCTGGAATATAGGCTGTAGATTAGATTCAGTTAGTTTATCAGTATTAAAATTCTGGAATTTATTAATGATATTGTACGTATGTAAAAGAATATCTTTGTTCTCAGGAAATATATGCTGAAGGCCCATGAGATTTGCTACTTGCTCTCAAATGAGTAAAAAAACACTGTAAAATAGTGGTGAGGTTTTGTGAGGGAGGGGGAGAAGAAAGAATGATAAAGCAAATGTGACAATAATGTTGAAAAATTAGTAAACTTGGGTATAAGGTATACAGTTTCTTACAATGTTTCAGTAATAGAGAAGTTTCATAAAAGTCTGTTCAGTTCAGTTCAGTTCAGTCGCTCAGTCGTGTCCGATTCTTTGTGACCCCATGAATCACAGCACGCCAGGCCTCCCTGTCCATCACCAACTCGCGGAGTTCACTCAGATTAGGTATTGTCAAATTCATTTGTCTTTCATTGTGAGCCCCTGAGAGAAGTTTTTTTAATGAATTTCTTTTAGAGTACAGTTGCTTTACAATGTTGTGTTCATTTCTACTGTACAGCAAAGTGAATCAGTTATACATATATATATATCCATTCTTTTTTAGTGGAATAGGAAATGGCAACCTGTTCCAGTATTCTTGCCTAGAAAATTCTACAGACAGAGGAGCCTGGCGGGCTANAGGTATTGTCAAATTCATTTGTCTTTCATTGTGAGCCCCTGAGAGAAGTTTTTTTAATGAATTTCTTTTAGAGTACAGTTGCTTTACAATGTTGTGTTCATTTCTACTGTACAGCAAAGTGAATCAGTTATACATATATATATATCCATTCTTTTTTAGTGGAATAGGAAATGGCAACCTGTTCCAGTATTCTTGCCTAGAAAATTCTACAGACAGAGGAGCCTGGCGGGCTAAAGCCCATGTAGTTGCAAAGAGTCGGACGCGACTGAGCACGCACGCACGCACTTTTCTTTAGATTCTGTTCCCATATAGGCCATTCAGTTCAGTCACTCAGTCGTATCCAACTCTCTGCGACCCCATGGACTGCAGCACGCCAGGCTTCCCTGTCCATCAACACTCAGAGCTTGCTCAAACTCATGTTCATCCAGTCAGTGATGCCATCCAATCATCTCATCCTCGGTTGTCCCCTTCTCCTCCTGCCTTCAATCTTTCCCAGCACCAGGGTCTTTTCTAACAAGTCAGTTCTTTGATTCTTTTTCTCTTGGTTTTCCTGATTTTACTTTATCATGAGGCTGATCAAGAGTCAAATTAGTCATTTCAGAGTACTTATTAGAATTTCCTGTGCTGAACAGCAGGTTCTTATTCTTCACCTATTTTATGCATCAGTTCAGTTCAGTTCAGTTGCTCAGTCATGTCCGACTCTTTGTGACCCCATGAATCGCAGCACACCAGGCCTCTCTGTCCATCACCACCTCCCTGAGTTCACTCAGACTCACGTCCATCGAGTCAGTGATGCCATCCAGCCATCTCATCCTCAGTCNATCTTAGTTTTCTGACTGTTGAGCTTTAAGCCAACTTTTTCACTCTCCTCTTTCACTTTCTTCAAGAAGATCTTTAGTTTTTCACTTTCTGCCATAAGGGTGGTATCATGTGAATATTTGAGGTTATTGAAATTTCTCTCAGCAATCTTGATTCCAGCATGTGCTTCATCCAGCAAAGCATTTCTCATGATGTACTCTACATATAGATTACATAAGCAGGATGACAATATACAGCCCTGACATACTCCTTTCCCAATTTGGAACCAGTCTGTTATTTCATGTCCAGTTCTGTTACTTCCTGATCTGCATACAGATTTCTCAGGAGGCAGGTCAAATAGTCTGGTATTGCCATCACAGTTTAATGCAATCCACACAGTCAAAGGCTTTAGCATAGTCAATAAAACAGAAATAGATGTTTTTCTGGAACTCTCTTTTTCAATGATCCAACAGATGTTGACGATTTGATCTCTGGTTCCACTTCATTTTCTAAAACCAGCTTGAAAATTTGGAAGTTCATGGTTCACATATTGCTGAAGCCTGGCTTTGAGGATTTGGAGCATTACTTGTCAAGGCTATGGTTTTTGCAGTAGCCATGTATGGATGTGAGAGTTGGACTGTGAAGAAGGCTGAGTGCCGAANGTCTGACACTGTTTACACTGTTTCCCCATCTATTTCCCATGAAGTGATGGGACCAGATGCCATGATATTCTTTTTCTGAATGTTGAGCTTTAAGCCAGCTTTCTCACTCTCCACTCTCACTTTCATCAAGAGGCTTTTTAGCTTCTCTTCACTTTCTGCATAGTAGTGTGTATATGAGATTGGGATTGACATTTATACCTAAGAGCAATTTTGCTTTGAAAAGCCAGGAAAATCCTAGTTTTATCAGTACACTAGCTCTTTGTTACAGAAAACTTGGCAACAGAGGGTCGAACCACAGAAGGCTTAGGGATGTTTTCTGGGACTTCAAGGAGTCAGAAAGACAAAGACAAGCTCCATATTAAATCTTATAAAAGACACAAATGAACATAACTATGAAACCAAAACAGACTCATGGACATAAAGAACAGATTTCTGGTTGCCAAGGGGAAAGGTGTTGAGGGAAGGANGGATGTTTTCTGGGACTTCAAGGAGTCAGAAAGACAAAGACAAGTTCCATATTAAATCTTATAAAAGACACAAATGAACATAACTATGAAACCAAAACAGACTCATGGACATAAAGAACAGATTTCTGGTTGCCAAGGGGAAAGGTGTTGAGGGAAGGAGAGGATGGGAGGTTGATGTTAGCAGATGTAAGTAATTACATATGAAATGGATAAGCAACTAGGTCCTACTTTATAGAACAGAGAACTATATTTAATATCCTATGATAAACCATAATGGAAAAGAATATAAAAAAATAAAGATATAGCTGAATCGCTTTGCTATCCAGCAGAAAGTAACACAACATTGTAAACCAAGTATACTTGGGGAAGAAAAGTTTTTTTTTAAATGGAATGTAGTTATCCTGCGGAAATTCTTGTGATTGTCAATTTAGGACAGTAGTCAATAGGAGAAAATGAAAAATGAACAAATGGTGGGTCAGAGGTTAAAGTGTCTGCCTGCAATGTGGGAGACCTGGGTTTGATCCTGGGCCGGGAAGATCCCCTGGAGAAGGAAATGGCAACCCACTCCAGTATTCTTGCCTGGAGAATCCCATGGGCGGAGGAGCCGGTGGGCTACAGTCCACAGGGTCGCAAAGAGTTGGACACGACTGAGCGACTTCACTTTCACTTAATCCCTCTTAGTTCTGTTCAGCACCTCTACTAGCCGAACAGCATACCCCTTCCAGAAACTTCTCCTCTCATGTACATGAACCAACCTGTCTCTTGTCAATAGAAAATGGAAGGAAGAGAGGTAGGGGACTTTCACTTTCAAACGTGAACCAAGAACATTTTCAGCATGACTTGAGAGTAAAGGCCTCTTCCTGATTCCCATTCCTCACCCAAAATAAACTTCTTACCTGAGTCTTAATCGTTTGAACAGAGAGAGCAAATCTCTTTGCAATAAAGTCTTCAAATGCATATAACTGGCCAGAGTAACACAGATATGGAAATGCTTTCATGTTCCAGTGTAATCAGCTAATGAATCAGTACAATCCACAACTGTAAAGGACTAAGAAAATCAGAAATAGATTTGTTTTGGAAAAAAGAGGCACTGAGAAAAAGAAATAAAGAAATTCCTGAGATTTAAAGAAAGGGGAGAAACAGAAGAGAGATCTCCTCTACCTTTATAATTTGCTGGAAAGTTAATCCTGGGCTTCCCAGGAACCAAAACACTTGACAGTCGTTGCTACTAATCTGCAAGACACTATCTTTCCTGCTTGCAAGATTTATGAAGCTTGCTTATCAGACGAACTTCATAACAGGGTTTGGAGGATATTCTGGATCAAGACATGGGTGTTAAGGCACTTTTCTTTGCCTCTCTTTTAAAATCTGTAAAGTGGGAATAGTTATATTTGTAAAACTGGCCTCACAAAATTGTTAGGACTGAAAAGAGTTTCTGTTAAACTGCTTTAGGAAAGAAAGAACAGAGCCCCAATTTAGAATTCTATCTTTTTTTTTTGTATTCTAATTGGTCTGAACAAATTCTTCTCTAGCCTCCTACCTTAACCCTTAGGTCATTCACCCCCATACTACCCATTGTTCACAGATAGCAAATTGTTTCACTAACATGATGGGAGATTTCTCCCTTCCTCCCTGGTAAAATGAGGCTTCTTAGTTGACCAGTGGTCACAACCTCAAATCCTCCAGGGCCCAACCAGGTACCACAATTCCTGAGGCTGACTCCTGTGAGGTGAACACTAAGGAGCAGTGAGGGCTGGGCTAGCTCAGATAGAGGGCCCTGCCTGAACCCCTTCACATACAAAACATGCCCAGGCAAGTGGGTCAGTTTTGCCCCCTCTAGATTAGAGGATGTCTAAATTCCCTCTTAAACCTCATGATTGATCATCCTGAAACTTCACATTTAGCCTGATAACTGGCCTGGAGCTCCTCTCCCAGTACTTATTAACCTGCATGGCTCTTGCTGGTCATCTATCATTGCGAAACCATGGACCTTTGCGTAGTAGACTGGTTACTATTGAATGAGAAGTTCACATAAAATGTTGCATGTATTTGAGGTACTTTGCCCCAAAGCTCAGATTTAGCTGTCTCTCATAAAGGACCAAGGTTCTTGTCATAAAATGACAAGTTACAGATTATTTTTCATGTTAACTTTTTTTCATTTGGCTCTGCCACTTGGGATGTGGGATCTTATCTCCCTGATAAGGAATCGAACCCAAGTTCCCTGCATTGAAAGGTGGAGTCTTAACCACTGGACCACCAGGGAAGTCCCAACACATGGACATTTTAACATGAAATGTATACAAATCCCTTTTACTCTGACCCTAATTTCCTTTTTATCTCCTTTGAATATTCCAAATAACTGTAACCTCATCTGACCACAAATCCCTTCACTTTGCACGGTCTTTTTATCCTCATCACTCCCACCACAATCCCCCATCTCTTATCTTTTTACACCCATTCCCCCTTTCTGCTCCTCCCTATTCTCTGGACACTTACTAGGTCTTGTTCACAGAGGCCAGAGTGTTTGCTGCCACAGAAGATAAGATGAGGATCTGGGAGTCTGGAAACAGGAGCAGCTGCCTAATTCTCCCCTTCAGCTGCAAATAGGCAGAGGGCCAGGCGTGTGGGAGAGGGAGGGAGAGCTGTTCATCAGAGAGGCTGGGAACTCTGGCTTGAGAGAGGAGGGGCTCTTGGACCATCACAGCCTGCTAACCTGAAATGGTTTTGTTGCCTAGTTCCTGATATTTCAGCCTGATTCGTTCAACCTACACTAAAACAACTCAGGATGTACTTTACTGTTGTAATAATAATGACAATTATGCCTCCACAAGAGCTCAGAATTCCAAATTTCCAGAGTCAGTTAGTTGTATTGCTGGCAGCTGATCCAAAGAAAGGCAGCAGTGAGGTCAGGTGTCCTAAAGTTCAGAGGTCAGATGTGAGAGATTGCAACCTGAGAGATTGCAGCTGTAACTAGGACGTTTCTGTTCCTGTTGGATGTGTTGCTGTTGTTTCAGTCATTCAGTCATGTCTGACTCTTTGTGACCCCATGGACTGCAGCCCACCAGGCTTCTCTATCCATGGGATTTCCCAGGCAAGAATACTGGAGTGAGTTGCCATGCCCTCCTCCAGGGGACCTTCCCAACCCAGGGATTGTACCCAGGGCTCCTGCACTGCAGGCGGATTCTTTGCTGTCTGAGCCACCAGGGAAGCATGTTATTTTAGGTCCATGAGGAACAAGTCTGGGCCAACCAGCTCCTTTAATTCTTATTAACAGCTTGCTGTTCTTCAACCCTGGAATCAATCTCTATTATGGCCTACAAGGTCCTCCCTGCTCTGCCCCTGCCAACATCTCAACTTGATCCCCTACCATGTGACACTCTTCCACTATGCTCTAACTACACTGTGTTCTCAGTGAACCATATCCCATAAATAAGTCAAATGAGTTCTGCCTCAGGACCTTTATACCAGCTATTCCTGCTCCTGGAATATTCATTCCACTGTTCTTTCCTGTACATAAACATCTGGCTTCCTGTGCCCCCCTCTCCCCATTCATTAGACAGCTCATGAAAAAACAGTCTTTCTAAGGGTTTCCCCTTGACTTTCCCTGCTTTCACAGGACACTGTTTGGTTTTCTTCATAGTTATTAGCACTACCTGAAATTATTGAGTTTATTTGTTTACTTGGATTTTTCTCCAATACCCTCCCCTCACTAGATGCTAAGTGCCATGAAAGCAGAGTTGGGCCTGTATTGTTCATGATAATACTATTATTCCCACATCCAAGATCAATACCTGACACAGTGGGTATTTAATGTATGTTCATTGGCTAAATGAATGGGACACTGTTCATTCATTGACTAAGTATTATTCTGTATTTTTGTATGTGCCAGGTGCTATGAGTGCAAGAGACATAATGGTAAATAAGATGAGCAAAGGCTCCTCCAAAGAGGTTTCAGGTCCAGAAGGAAAGATAGCTATTAAAATAATAATCAATCAAAACTTTTTTGTAGGTTTTATTGAAATATAGTTGATTTACAGTGTTGTGTTCATTTCTGCTATACAGCAAAGTGACTCAGATATATGTATACATATATATATATATATAGTTTTTTTCATATTCTTTTCCATTATGGTTTCACTGGATATTGAATATATTTCCCTGTGCCAAACAGCAGTAGCTTGTTCCATCCTATATGTAATAATTTGCCTCTGCTAATCCCAAACTCCCATTCCTGCCCTCCCTTACACCTTTGCAACTACAAGTCTGTTTTCTAGATTTGTGAACCTGTTTTTGTTTTGTATATGTTGATATGTATCAAATTTTAGATTCCCTGTATAAATGATATCACGTGGTATTCGTCGTTTTCTTTATGACTTAGTGTGATAATCTCTAAGTCCATCCATGTTGCTGTAAGTGGCACTATTTCATTCTTTTTGATGGTTGAGTAATATTATATAGTGATAATATATATACCATATCTTCTTAATCCATTTATCTGTTAATGGACATTTGGTTGTTTCCATGTCTTGGCTATTATAAGTAGTGCTGAAACTGTATCCGAAAACAACAAAGAAATAAGAGATTGCCTGTTTGTTCACAGATTACTATAAATGTATATGCCAGAAGTGTAGATAGGGTAGGTGAGCTGTCAGTCACAAAGTCTAGAATTCTCAGGGACCCAAACCACATTTATGAATTGATAAAAGGATTTTATTCCTGGAAACTGGATGGAATCCTATGAAGCAAATGATCCATTTCTAGTTCTCAGGCTAATTTTGTGCTGAGGCATCTGATCAAGACTGCCCTGTGGCACCAGCTGATTTATCAGTCTCAGTGAGTTTGATTTGAGAATAACCTTTGAATCCATGTTTCAACATCCAAAGAATTCAGATTCTGGGGATGGCTCAGGGTTCTGCGAGTGTCCTTTGGCGATTGTAGAAGAGATCAGGCATATGGCAGGCATTGCAACAGGTAAACTTTAAAGCTTAAGAAGGGAAGTTGGGGACAGGTCACTTTCTTCTAGAAGTCACAACCAATAATTTTGTTGGAACTCTCTGGTTTCCCCCAGGCTCCTGAGTCTCTACTTGACTCATTTTTTTTTTTTTTTTAACCAGTCAGGCCCCTGAAGACACTTGATTTTCTGAGCCCTGCTCCATGTGAATTGAACATGCCAAGAGTTTTAGTTTTCTGAAATCCCTAGAAGCTTTTTTATTAAACAAATAAAATATGATTTGGGGAAATTCAAATGCTAAAATGCTGGTGATTTGAGTACCAGTCCAAAAATCTTCAATACACATGGGTCCAAGATGCTAGGATTATAAATCTCAAATCCTAAAGATTCATAAAGTAAAATTTCTTTAGCACATTCTTTTGAATTTCCTCAGCAGGAACAAATTTTATCCTTTGGGAGTTGTTTAGTTACTCTTATTGTCAAACATCCTATCCTGAAATTTAGGGACCAAAAAAAAAGTCATTCCTTGTAATCCAAGGGGGGCTTTGTCTCAGAATCCCCCAGGATGTCAATATTCGCTGATGCTCAAGTTCTTTCTATAAAACAACATGCATGTGTGTGTTAATTGCTCAGTCATTTCCTATTCTTCGGGACCTCATTCGACTATAGCACACCAGGTTCATCTATCCATGGAATTTTCCAGGAAGAGAATACTGGAGCGGGTTGCCATTTTTTTTCTCCAGGGGATTTTCCTGACCCAGGGATCAAATCCCAGCCTCCTGCATTGCAGGCAGATTCTTTACTGCCTGGGCAACCAGGGATGCCCCGTGAAATGGGATAGTATTTGTATATAAGCTACACACATCCTCTGTATATTTCAAATCATCTCTATATTACTTATTATACCTAATACAGTGTAAATACTATGTAAATAGTTACCAGGCTTCCCCAGTGGCTCAGCGGTAAAGAATCCGCCTGCAATGCAGGAGACAAGGGTTCGATCCCTGGGTCAGGAAGATCCCCTGGAGAAAAGAAACGGCAGCCCGCTCCTGTATTCTTGCCTGGGAAATCCCATGGACAGAGGAGCCTGGCGGGCCACAGTTCATGCAGTAGCAAAAAGAGTCAGACACAACTAAGCGACTAAACAGCAATAACAAAACAGTTATCAGCCTGGGACAAATTCAAGTTCTGCTTTTTGGAACTTTCTGGAATTTTTTTCCAAATACTTTGATCTGTGGTTGGTTGCATTCGCAGATGCAGATTTTCTTAGGCTCGTGGATTCTGTGAGTTAGGGATTCTGACAGGGCAGAGAGGGGACAGTGTATCTTTGCTTTGTGATTCTGGGTCCTCAGTTGGAAAGAAGGCCCAGGTGGTAGATAACTGGAGGTTGGAATCAGATGGAGACATCATCACCCATAGGTCTGGCAGTTGATGAGGTCCATTGGCAAGGCACACCTACACATGTGTCAGCATAGGGCTTGCTTGTGCCCAGAGAGCAAGGCTGAAGTGCATGACATTTTGATGATCTGGCTCAAGGTCCCAAGGCAAGACAAGCATGTGGAATGGGATTATTTCAGGCATCTTTGGAGAATACAATCTGCCACAGTGGTAGATTTGACTTCAGATCCAGCTAAAAGGCATTAAGAGTTAAATTCTTTAAAAAAAAATTCATTTATTTATTTTGCTGTGTCAGGTCTTGGGCTTCCCAGGTGTTGCCA
Source organism: Neotragus pygmaeus (assembly GCA_006410875.1). Taxonomy (NCBI): domain Eukaryota; kingdom Metazoa; phylum Chordata; class Mammalia; order Artiodactyla; family Bovidae; genus Neotragus; species Neotragus pygmaeus. The sequence goes on from SJYV01015079.1 coordinate 163,591, forward strand.
GTGGTAAAGAACCCACTTATCAACCCAGGAGACATGAGATGCAGGTTGGAACCCTGGGTCATGAAAAACCAGAGAGAGAAGGGCATAGCAATACACTCCAGTATTCTTGCCTGGAGAATCCCATGTACAAAGGAGCCTGGTGGGCTATAGCCCATGGGGTTGGAAAGAGTCAGATGCAACTGAAGTGACTTAGCATGCATGCATACATCAGGTTTTAGCTGTGGCACATGGCATACAGGATATTCGTTGTGGTGTGCGGGCTTTCTCTAGTTGTATGTGGGTTTAGTTGCCCTGTGGCATGTGGGATCTTAGTTCCCTGACTAGGGACTGAACCCTTGTTCCCTCCACTGGGAGGCGGATTCCTAATCACTGGACCATAGGAAAGTCCCTAGATAGGTACATTCTTTCACTTAGTTTATGAGAAGGCAAATAGCCTGGTCATCTTATATCATGTTTTGTACATACAACCTTCACCAAAAGCTACACTTTGCTTTGCAGGGTTAATTTTGAGATGCTGAAGATAATCAGTAGATCCTACCTAAATTTTCTGAGGAAGCGTTTTCCAAAACTGTGTTCTGAGCACTAGTTCCTAGAGGAAAAAAAAACCTTCATGGATATGAATAACTAATAAGCTATGTAGGTATTAAAGAATTTCCACAAAAGAAACTTGTTTGACATTATTTAACACAGTCACCAAAAAAACCTCTTTTCAAGGAGATCCTATTAATATCTCTTGGAACTAGTACATCGTGGTAATACTGCCCTGTGGCCTTGTCCCTAAAAGTGTTGGGAAATAGCAACAAAAAGTACTGTTGGTTTGTCATTTTGTCCTCAGTGTTCATTTTTAACTTCTGATTAAACTGGTGCCAGCTGATCTGATTAACTTGGGGGGATGGAGGACACCTGGGGCCATTTGAAAAAGACATTACTATATCACAACTGTGTTACCTAGGTTTTAGGGCCACATGCACAAATGTGAAAAGCAATCTGGGGTATAGATTGTAAAAGAAACCTTAGTGATTATCTACTTTGACTCCTTTATCTCAAAGGTGGAAACTGAGGCCTACCTCTGTTGGATGACTTCCCCGAGAAATGTTTGTCTGTGCCAAACCAGAACTGGAAGACAGTTCCTTCTTAGGGTAGTTTTTCCAAATATAAAAAGTGCAATTGTATGTCTTAGAGTAAGTCTGGATCCTGTAGCCCTTAAAAGCAAGAGTTTGGAATCAGATCTTAGGAGACTCTGCATTTATTAGTTGTATGATTTTAGACAGCTTTACTAATTCATTCACCTTCTCCAAGCCTGTTTTCTCTTCTAGCAATGGGACTGATATAGTACCCTAGCTGCCCGCTCAGTCGTGTCCGACTCTTTGCCACCTGCGGACTGTAGCCCACCAAGCTCCTCTGTCCATGGGATTCTCCAGGCAAGAATACTGGAGTGGGTTGCTATTTCCTTCTCCATCACTATATCAGTCCCATTTGTAGAGGAGAAAACAGGCTTGGAGAAGGTGAGTGAATTAGTAGTGAATGAAGGCTTATGCAAATATAGCCGGTTGATTGGTTTATTTGCCCTCATGTGTAGCTTTCTAGACTCAGTAATTGAATTGGTTTGAGATGCTGATGGATTCACCAATGCAGTTCATCATTTAAGGCAGCTGTTTTCTTTTTACCCCTTCATAAATAATACAAAATTAATAGTTGAGAGCAAAATCTCAAAGCATATTTGCAAATATTCTTAGAGACAAAACATAACACACCACTAATTCCTCCCCATTGTGCATAGGAGTTGGAGGATCTAATGTTTGTCTTGAAAAATTTTGGATGTCATTGCAGCACTGTTTACAATAGGCAAGACATGGAAGCAACCTAAATGTCTACCAACAGATGAATGGATAAAGATGTGGTACATATATATAATGGATATTACTCTGTCATAAAAGGAACAAAATAATGCCATTTGCAGCAACATAGATGGACCTAGAGATTGTCATGCTGAGTGAAGTAAGTCAGAGAAAGACAAATATCATAAGATATCACTTATATGTGGAATCTGAAAAATGATACAAATGAACTTACTTACAAAACAGAAACAGACTCACAGACTTAGAAGAAAACTTACAGTTACCAAAAGGAAAAGGTGGGGAGGGTGATAAATTAGGAGGTTGTTATTAACAGATACACACTAGTGTATATAAAATAGATAATCAACTAGGACCCACTGAATAGCACAAGGAACTGTACTCACTACTCTAATAAACTATATGTGAAAAGAATCTGAAAAAGAATAGATATATGTAACAGTTCAGTTGCTCAGTCATGTCTGACTCTGACATCCCACGGACAGCAGCATGATAGGCTTCCCTGCCCATCATCATCAACTCCTGGAGCTATATGTATACGTAAATTAAATCTCTTTGCTGTACACCTGAAACTAACATAACATTGTTAATCAACTACTCCAATATAAAATAAAAATTAAAAATTCTAAAAACCCAAACAAAAACAAACAAGAAAGAAAAATTCTGGGTATAGGGAGACCAATTAGGCAGATCTGTGGCTAATGCTGGTAGAGCTGGGGCAAGAGGTCAAAGGCTCATACACCATGTGTGAAAATCTTTAAGAGTTGCAGATAAAACTGATCAATTGTTAAATAAAGTATGTTTTATCTTCTTATCTTGACAAATACACATTCACAACAACCTGAAGAGCCAGGTTGAATTTTAAATTCTCAGAAACTCATATTTAAATGTGGCATCACAGAACGAGCTGACCTTGTCTCCTGGCCCCTGCTCCAGCACCTCCCCCCTTTTCTTTGTCTGATACCATCCAACTCTGTGACCATCTCTCCCACACTCAAACTGCATGTCCATACCCCCTTCAAATAGCTACCTCTAGATCCAGCTACCCCTTTAGATCCAGGGCTGTACATACTGATTGCAACATTCACGGCGGGGGGACGGATGCCAGGAAAACCCTGCACAGGCTCTGGAAGTGGACTTAAGACTATTTGGACAAGAAATTCCAGGATCTGGACAAGAGCATTCCATCAGTGGCCTAGAAGTGGGGGCTTGGACTTGGGGTTGCTGAGGATCTTTCAGTTCCGTAGTATCTTCTTTGTGCCCTTCTGCACAAAGGAGGGCCAGGGCTAGGGCCCCTCTTTCCAGGGTCTAAGGATGGCACTGCAGTTAGAAGCCTCTTGGAGAAGTTGCAGTGGAGGGTCACAAGGCTGGGACCAAAGGGATGAAAAAGAGATAGTGATTGGGAAGATAGCACAGGGAAAATTATCAAGTTCTTAGAAACTACCAACATATGGGAGAACAAAAAGGAAAAAAGACAATAGAGGATACTGAAGTTTTAATCCTGGGTTACCAGTAGAGCTGGGGGAACCCTCTGACCTAGGAATCTCAGATTTTTGTTAGCATGTATGATTTTTTTATAACTGAGCAAAACCCTTTCTCATATGTTTCAATGGAATTTTCACCCATTCACATATACTCATAATAGTGCAGAAATTTAAGCATTTCTCCAAGCATCAGATATAAGAGTACTTTTGCTTAGAAATGTTTATGAACAGAAATATCTTAGGGCAATACACTTTAAGAAGATGTGTGATTTCTATTTAAATATCATGTTACCTCAAGTTATACAAATTACTTCATTTTATAGCCTTTACGGCTTAGAATTTGATCATCTGCAAAACAGGGCTATTGAAATTGCTTTATTACTAATTTTTAAAGTCCACTGCCAGGGTAATTCACTACGCCTGTGTTCTCAAAAGTTTGAGACAAGACTTTTCCTATTATAGATCAATCCAGCTGAATTATACGTGGATTATATGTAAATGGAATATAATTATTCTGATTGGAATAGGGCCATGAGAGCTAGCTAGCCAACATTCTAGTCATAAAAACAATGTTTTTTTTTCTTTCATTTTATTGCTTTTTATGAGACACTGCAATAATGGTTTGCGCCAGAAAACTCAGACAATGCAATTGAATTCTAGAGCTACTATTCTAAACTGACTTACAATATGAGAAACAAAAATGTGTCTTTCTTTAAAAGTAATCCATCGAATGTTTGCTTGAAAGATAAAAATATTTGGTGTTATGAAAGGTCTCATTGATAAATAATGATGATATTCCCACAGTGGTTTTTCCTAAAGGATAGGAAGAATTAAAAAAATTTTTTAAATATTTATTTATTTGACTGAACCAGGTCTTGGTTGCAGCATGATCTTTTCTAGCTGCAACATGGAAATTTTTAGTTGCGTCATCTGGGATCTAGTTCCCTGACCACGGATGGAACTCAGGTCCCCTGAATTGCATGTACAGAGTCCTAGCCTCTGGACCACCAGGAAAGTCCCATGACTTTTAAAATGGTACACTCTTCCCTTGATACTGACATTGATAACTATGCAGGGAAACCACATAGATTTAAGTGTATCTTAGAGCACTCCGAATAGCCTGGTGATCATGGCATGCCCCAAATTAGACCCGGTAGGACACTGGAAGGGAGTAGAACAGGATAAAACTTGGAAATGCCTAAGTCTTTATCTCTAGAGTTAGGTGTCCTCCAGTCCACAGAATACATTTGACAAACCCTAGGTCCAAATGAGGAGGACAGGGGAAGGTGAGGGCTAGGGGTGGAGGTGAGGGTGGGGGCAAGATCGCTAAGATAATGTTATCAGAATAGATGCTAGTTCTTCATGCTGCACTGAGACTCTAAGGGGAGAATTCTTTGCTAAGCACATCTCCTCAAGTTGTTGACATCTTAGGGATACCGGTCAAGCCCATGTCTCCTCCCTGCAGGTTCTGAGTCAGTTGAGAGATGGGCAGACCAAACTAGTGGGAGTAAAACCACACTTTTGCTTGTGCTAAAGCTGGACTGGAGAACACAGCTTGCACCTGTGGGCTCAGCAGGACCTTCAGCTCTACCTGTGGGTGAGGAGAGCTGCCTGTAGGAAAGGGAGGTCTGCCCTCACTCCCCATCAGACTCAGGGAGACATCAGACTCCAGAAGACAGGCCCCCGCCCCCTCCCAGCCCCCCGGCTCTGCTTGCCTCATGGAAATGAAGTCAGAGAGAAGAATGTGCGGGTAGGCTTTAGGCCGAAAGAAGAGCAAGCAGTGTGATCTTTACCCCTATCCTCCTGGTCATATCAGTCACTCTTCCCCAAAGGGCACAGCTTGGAGCAGCTTTCTCTCTTGCTTCCCAGAGAGAACAAAGTGTGAGTAGAAGTTACTACTTTGGAGGTCAACGATGGGGCATGAGCAGAAGGAGAGACGTAGTCCCTTAGTTGGTTGTCATGTGACTCAGTCTTATCCCCTCAATAGAACATTCTGGAACAGTTGGGTCCTGAAAGTTCCATTTTTAAATGAGCCCAAGTTTTAATCAGGACAGAGCCAGGTGACATTCACTTATTATTGTTCATGGGTGTGTGAGTAGGTAAAAACATTTGTTGGAGCGTTTGCAATGAAACTCTGAGATGGATCTTGAAAAGGAGACAAGGAGTCCCACTTGAGAGCCCCAAGTGGGAAGAAAGTCACTTATATTTCTTTTCATTGGAAATTGCCTCTCCCTTTTGAGGCCATCAGGGGAGAAAAGCCTTGAATATGGATTGGGGGCTGGAAGGGGAGCCTGGTATATATATGCACTGGCAAGGTTGAGAGTTGAACAAGTTTGAAAATTAGGTTCACCTTTCTTATCCTCAGTCTGCTCTTCAGTCTGCTACTTATAATTCCCGCATCTTCCAGATGACCTTTCCAGCCTTCCAAACTTGTCCAAACAAGCACTCCTTCATTCCTTCAACTGCAGCTCACAGGTAGACTGTAGGAGAAAAATAAATTAATTAAAATAATTAAAAGTGAAGTATGAATCTTCTTAACCCTTCTTAGCCACATTGGATGCATTTGGATTTTAAAGGAAAATGCTGGTTTATAGGTATAGATATCTCAGTGGTTTAAGTTTCAGGCTGAATCCTGAAGCTGTTTGCCTGGGAATTGGGGATGGAATTGTTCCCAGTGCCAAGTAGACAATACAGCCTTCTGTGAACACATGGGATGAGTAAGGACCAGGCACAGATTCAGCAGCGGTCGAGAAAGATGAAGACAAAGAAATGACCATTGGTTGGCGTCAAGTGAGATCACTGGTAACTTAAAAGAGCTGGGGAACAGCAGTAGCAGTGATGATGAAAGATACTACAGATGGCATGATTTCAGTTCAACCAGCGAGAGTCGGGGTACCAGTTATCTGCTAAGCCCTGGGCTAGATACAAACAAAACCATAGGAAAAGAATACACTCCCTTGGAAGAAGAGGATAATGCTTGATAAAAGTAGTAGAATGAGCATTCTTTTTTTTTTTTTGGCCCACCATACAACATGTGGGGGTCTTAGTTCACCAACCAGGAATGAACCCACACCCCCTACAGTGGAAGCTTGGAATTTTAACCATTGGACCCCCACGGAAGTCCCTAGAATGAGTATTTTAATTCTCTAGACTGGTAAATATAATTTGCTTTTTTATAAGCAAACCCCTAGTCTTAAAGGAAATGCAAATTTCTCCCTTTCCAACTGCAAGATTCATGTTCTGTGGGGATGATAAGGTCTGCCCTGGGTCAGTCTCCTTATCCACCCAATACGTGTTCTGTTCCTCCTCACAGTAGTCCCTCTGCACAGCCAAGCAGGCACCTGATTGATGCCTCACATCCTTCACACTCTCTCCTTGCCCCTGCCCTGGCCATTCCCCCTACTACCCCAAGGTATTCACGCCTCTTCCGAATCCTGCACATCCTTCCAGGCTGGCTCAGGTTTCCACACCCTTCCTTCTCTGAGAAGGCTTCCCTTTGTACCAGGACCCCTCCTTTCTCTGATTTCCAGGTATTGTTTTAATAATCATAGCAGCAATGATCACAGCAATAATAATAAAGCCCTATGTTAAAATAGTAGGGGCTTCCCTGAATGGCTCAATGGGAAAGAATCTGCCTGCCAATCTGGGAGATGCAGGTTCAATCTGGTCCCGGAAGATCCCCTGGAGAAGGAAATGAATACCCATTCCAGTATTCTAGCCTGGAAAATCCCATGGACAGATGAGCCTGGTGGACTATAGTCCATGGGGTTGCCAAAGAGTCAGACACGACTTAGCGACTAAACAACGACATTAGAATAGTACTAAGAATTTTTCAGAGTGCTGACACATACTGTGTTATATTTGTGCCTCCCAGGATCACTCAAAAGATAGGGATTGATATTACCCCTACCTAAAAACAAAACAAAAATCAACAAGGAAACTGAAGTCCAGGAAAAGTAAATGCTTCTTCCCAAACCACATATTCCAGGATGCCTTCTGGTATCTGCCATTTTGGTTTCTCTGATTTAATATATGATTTCTGATTAAAGGTTACCTCTGTTTTCACATTCTTTCTTGTTGCTAGTCTTGCCTCTCTAATAAGATAATGCTTTTCTTCAGGGCAGGAAAAATCTTATACATTTTTGTATTGTCTCAACATATCATACTGAGAATCATATTGAGTGCACAATTTTGGCTTAGAAAATGCTGCATTGATGATGTGAAGGGTCATGTGTTTATCTCTCACACATTGTGTGATGACATTTGAATTCACTGGAAGGTACTGTGGCCCTGTGATTCCATTTGACCCTACTTTGGGTTTTGGAGATCACAGGGCACGTAGAGACCATGTATGGGAGGAGCTCTCTGAGACGGTAGTTACTGTGAGCAATCTAAAAGGCCTTCAGTATTGGTTTAAAGCTAGAAGGGATTGAACCATCATTGTTTAATGTGTCACCTCCAGAGCGCCTACATTATTGAGTGTACTTGGAAACATGCATCCTGCCCTCATCTGATTTGAAATTCTTTGCCTTCTTCTCTATCAATAGCAGTATCTGATGAAAACTCTAATTTGAAAAGACACATACACCCCAATGTTCACTGCAGCACTATTTACAATAACCAAGACATGGAAGCTACGTAAGTGTCTATTGACAGAGTAATGGGTAAAGAAGATGTGTACCTATATACAGTGGAATATTACTGAGCCATGAGAAATAGTGAAATAATACCACTTGCAGCAGAATGGATGGACTAGAGATTGGCTAAGCAAAGTAAGTCAGACAAAGAAAGACAGATATATGATATCACTTATATGTGGGATCTAAAAAAATGATACAAATTAGCTTATTTACAAAACAGAAATAGACTCATGGACATAGAAAACAAACTTATGGTTACCAAAGGGGAAAGTAGGGGTGTGGGGAGGGATAAATTAGGAACCTGGGCTTAACAAACACATACCACTATATAAAAAATAGATGAATAACATGGAGCTACTTACTGAACATCACAGGGGTTACAAAATATAGTCAATATTTTGTAATAACCTATATGAAAAAAATCTTTAAAAGAATATATATATATATATATATATATATGTATTTGAGGAGAAGGGGGCTACAGAGTATGAGATGGTTGGATGGCATCATCGACTCAATGGACATGAGTTTGAGCAAACTTTGGGAGACAGTGAATGACAGGGAAGCCTGACATGCTGCAGTCAATGGGGTCACAGAGAGTAGGACATGACTGAGTGACTGAACAACAACAGCTGAATATCTTGTAATAACCTATAATGGAAAATAATCTTAAGAATACTATTTTATATTTATATAATTAATATGTATACATATCTGAGTCACTTTGTTGTACACCTGAAATTAACCCAGCACTGTAAATCAACTGTACCTCAGTAAAAAAAGAGTAGTATCTGACCTATATGAGGTTCAGTGAAATCCCTGATTCCATGACTGACAGTGATAATGCTGGCAAAGAGAACAAATCAGAAAGATGAGCAACTATGCTGATGGCTTAGGTTTTTTTTTTTAGAGGCAAACAGAGAGGCATGAGTTGGCTCTCTCTCTCTCTCTCTCTCTCTCTCTCCCAGGGCTTTGAGGAGGAAGGATGGCCTATGGGTTACTGCTCTGGCTCAGTGGTTGACCCCTGAGGGAGAAGAAAGAGAGGAAACCTGCATAAGTTCCAAACCAGATTCCTGGAAGGTAAGGCTACTGAAAATGGTTGCAGTTGACATGGTCAGGGAAATTTGGGTTTCACTTCAGGGATGGGCCAACCCCATACCCCAGGAGTGATGAAGCCACCGGTTAATGTATCTATGGGTGTGTTGCTGTACAGCTTTATGTCCTACACTTAGGGTGTGCAATCTCAAAATATAATGATATTGGAAGATTTGCTTAAATTTACATCTGAAAATATAGGGGAATATTGCAGTTTCAAATATTTGGAGCAAATCCTACCAACTATTGATTACCGTATAAAATGTTAATTTAAAACAGCATTCAAATTCAAGTATGAAAGCAAGCCAGCAAGATTTTTGAGGCAAAAAATATCAATGCCTTTTGGTTTCTGGAGCATTCTCATGGATAACTTTTAATAAACATGTAACACCTATTTCATCTCAAAGTAATGAAATCAAATGTTTCGGAGAAATTTGACCTTCTCCTGAGGGAAATTGATCAAACTATGAAAATATAACAAACATCCTGAAACAAAGATAAAAGCAAAGGAAATGAAAAGATATTTATTATAAGTATTATTTCCTTTTCCAGAATTTTGACCCTCTGATTTAGCAGACTAAGAAGTCCTAGAATAGGCTATAAAATAAAAACAAATAATAGTTTTTAAATCTGAGTAAAAAAATATTTTAATATTGTTAAAGTATAAAATCTTACTAGTGAGCCAAGACTGGCAATAGGAAATAATTTTAAAATAGTGCAAGATAACATTTAATCAGAGACTAAATTTAGAGAGTCCAAAATAATAGATATAATGCTGGAACATAGTTGGAGCAAATACTCAAGGAGCTAATACTCAAATATCAAATACTCATGTAGTGTTAGTTGTATGCCAGGCACTGTTATAAGTCATTTAAATATATTAATGAATTTAACTCTCATAACAACCCAGCAAGGTAGACTTTATTATACTCATTTTATAGATGAGGAAACTGTGGCGTAGATCAGTTAAGTAATTTCCTCAAGGTCACACAGCCAATCAATGACAATGTTGAGGATCTGACCCCAGGCAATCTAGTCCCAAAGTTTGTGATATTAACTACATGGCTTCTAATACTTCTTCTACTAATAGTACTAACAATAATTTAAAATTGTTATTTCCTATGCTAATACCTGAAGTAAAGCTTTGGGGTTAAGAAAAATACATGCGTGCATGTTACTGGCCTTTGCTTTTTAAGAAGCTACAACCAGAATGTCTCATCTCCCAGATTATAATGGACACACTGTATAAGCAGCTTACTTATACAAAGCCTCAAGGTGTTTGTGGGTCCACAGCTTAGGAAGTTGCTTTGGTTGCTCTTCAGGAATCTTGATCACACAGGTTGCTCTTATTTGTGCCTCGGAGACATGATCCACCATCCCAGGCACAAACACCCATTCCATAAACAACCATCTTAAAGACTGGCCAGTGACCTAAGGATTGGCTTCACCTGAGACCTTCAGCCAACCTAGTGGTGACTGGACAAGTCAGACTCTCCCTTGGAGATATGAAGTAAGGCAGAGAGGAGATGCTGGAGGAGTGAACTGGTGTTGGCTTAGAGAGAGACTCAGAAAGCAGCAAAGAGGAGGCAGGAGGCACAGAAAATATGAGTCGGCAGGAGCCGCGAGGTGAGCAGGGGTAGTAGGGCAGTCGGTCTGCTGTGCAGAAGGGAAGAAACGAGAAGAGCAGGCTCTACTTGGAAGAACTGTCACAAACACGGCCACGATGGAGATTGCAGCTGAGCCCTGAACTGATACTGGTCACCAGGGCCATGTGGTATCTTGAAATGACGTGAGTGACATTTTTATGAAGCCACCAATGTAATTATGGAAATGGTTCCTTGTTCCCGTTAAGTTTCAGGTATCCTTATAATTCACGCCCACTCACAGAGGTGTTTTGATGATACTTTTGCATCTTACAACCTGAAAAGACCTGACAAACCCAGGGATTCCAGCCCTAGCTTCTCCTCGTTTCCCTTCCTTCCAAATGCCATTTCCAACTCCTACCACCTCTGTCCTCAGATCCCTTCTTTCCGCACCCTCCTCTTGATGGAAGAGGCTTTAATCCTCTCAGCACAGATGCTGTGAACTGGCAGAGCCGGCTTTAAAAACTCAGAAATATAATTTTCAAATTTATTTAAAATTCATTCTGATGAAGATTTTTAATGGAGTTTGGACTCAGTTGTTTAAAAAAACAAAAACCCACAACCTGTAAATCAGGCCCATCTGCATGCTCAGTCGTCAGTCGTGTCCGACTCCTTTGCGACCCTGTGGATTGTAGTCCGTTAGGCTCCTCTGTCCATGGGATTTTCCAAGCAAGAGTACTGGAATGGATTATCATTTCCTTCTCCAGAGGCTATTCCTGACCCAGGAGTTGAACCTGTGTCTCCTGCATTTGCAGGTGGATTCTTTACCACTGAGCCACCTGGGAAACCCTTCTGACTAGTATGCTATTAATATTACCACTGATTGAAATCAGAGAACATGGAAACTTCCTAGCCAAATTTCAACAAAAATGCTTGCATCATTGGTATGTCAGATTGAAATAATAATAATAATTATCATGATGTATAAGCACCCTTCTTCCTTTGGGTCTGCTTTACTTTGGTGAGGTGTCTTTCATCAGCTATGACAGTCACTAAAACCCAGTGTCAAAAATGTACCCGTCTTCTGTAAGTCACAATTTCCAAACTAATGAATTATAGCCCATCTCATTGCTCAGTGGAAATTATTCATTTTGTTTTTAGAAAAAACAAATATTAAAAATAATTTTAAAATGCATATGTAACTAATCTCCTTTAAATTATTTTGAATGTATGCTTTATAATGAGCNTAAAGCTAGAAGGGATTGAACCATCATTGTTTAATGTGTCACCTCCAGAGCGCCTACATTATTGAGTGTACTTGGAAACATGCATCCTGCCCTCATCTGATTTGAAATTCTTTGCCTTCTTCTCTATCAATAGCAGTATCTGATGAAAACTCTAATTTGAAAAGACACATACACCCCAATGTTCACTGCAGCACTATTTACAATAACCAAGACATGGAAGCTACGTAAGTGTCTATTGACAGAGTAATGGGTAAAGAAGATGTGTACCTATATACAGTGGAATATTACTGAGCCATGAGAAATAGTGAAATAATACCACTTGCAGCAGAATGGATGGACTAGAGATTGGCTAAGCAAAGTAAGTCAGACAAAGAAAGACAGATATATGATATCACTTATATGTGGGATCTAAAAAAATGATACAAATTAGCTTATTTACAAAACAGAAATAGACTCATGGACATAGAAAACAAACTTATGGTTACCAAAGGGGAAAGTAGGGGTGTGGGGAGGGATAAATTAGGAACCTGGGCTTAACAAACACATACCACTATATAAAAAATAGATGAATAACATGGAGCTACTTACTGAACATCACAGGGGTTACAAAATATAGTCAATATTTTGTAATAACCTATATGAAAAAAATCTTTAAAAGAATATATATATATATATATATATATATGTATTTGAGGAGAAGGGGGCTACAGAGTATGAGATGGTTGGATGGCATCATCGACTCAATGGACATGAGTTTGAGCAAACTTTGGGAGACAGTGAATGACAGGGAAGCCTGACATGCTGCAGTCAATGGGGTCACAGAGAGTAGGACATGACTGAGTGACTGAACAACAACAGCTGAATATCTTGTAATAACCTATAATGGAAAATAATCTTAAGAATACTATTTTATATTTATATAATTAATATGTATACATATCTGAGTCACTTTGTTGTACACCTGAAATTAACCCAGCACTGTAAATCAACTGTACCTCAGTAAAAAAAGAGTAGTATCTGACCTATATGAGGTTCAGTGAAATCCCTGATTCCATGACTGACAGTGATAATGCTGGCAAAGAGAACAAATCAGAAAGATGAGCAACTATGCTGATGGCTTAGGTTTTTTTTTTTAGAGGCAAACAGAGAGGCATGAGTTGGCTCTCTCTCTCTCTCTCTCTCTCTCTCTCCCAGGGCTTTGAGGAGGAAGGATGGCCTATGGGTTACTGCTCTGGCTCAGTGGTTGACCCCTGAGGGAGAAGAAAGAGAGGAAACCTGCATAAGTTCCAAACCAGATTCCTGGAAGGTAAGGCTACTGAAAATGGTTGCAGTTGACATGGTCAGGGAAATTTGGGTTTCACTTCAGGGATGGGCCAACCCCATACCCCAGGAGTGATGAAGCCACCGGTTAATGTATCTATGGGTGTGTTGCTGTACAGCTTTATGTCCTACACTTAGGGTGTGCAATCTCAAAATATAATGATATTGGAAGATTTGCTTAAATTTACATCTGAAAATATAGGGGAATATTGCAGTTTCAAATATTTGGAGCAAATCCTACCAACTATTGATTACCGTATAAAATGTTAATTTAAAACAGCATTCAAATTCAAGTATGAAAGCAAGCCAGCAAGATTTTTGAGGCAAAAAATATCAATGCCTTTTGGTTTCTGGAGCATTCTCATGGATAACTTTTAATAAACATGTAACACCTATTTCATCTCAAAGTAATGAAATCAAATGTTTCGGAGAAATTTGACCTTCTCCTGAGGGAAATTGATCAAACTATGAAAATATAACAAACATCCTGAAACAAAGATAAAAGCAAAGGAAATGAAAAGATATTTATTATAAGTATTATTTCCTTTTCCAGAATTTTGACCCTCTGATTTAGCAGACTAAGAAGTCCTAGAATAGGCTATAAAATAAAAACAAATAATAGTTTTTAAATCTGAGTAAAAAAATATTTTAATATTGTTAAAGTATAAAATCTTACTAGTGAGCCAAGACTGGCAATAGGAAATAATTTTAAAATAGTGCAAGATAACATTTAATCAGAGACTAAATTTAGAGAGTCCAAAATAATAGATATAATGCTGGAACATAGTTGGAGCAAATACTCAAGGAGCTAATACTCAAATATCAAATACTCATGTAGTGTTAGTTGTATGCCAGGCACTGTTATAAGTCATTTAAATATATTAATGAATTTAACTCTCATAACAACCCAGCAAGGTAGACTTTATTATACTCATTTTATAGATGAGGAAACTGTGGCGTAGATCAGTTAAGTAATTTCCTCAAGGTCACACAGCCAATCAATGACAATGTTGAGGATCTGACCCCAGGCAATCTAGTCCCAAAGTTTGTGATATTAACTACATGGCTTCTAATACTTCTTCTACTAATAGTACTAACAATAATTTAAAATTGTTATTTCCTATGCTAATACCTGAAGTAAAGCTTTGGGGTTAAGAAAAATACATGCGTGCATGTTACTGGCCTTTGCTTTTTAAGAAGCTACAACCAGAATGTCTCATCTCCCAGATTATAATGGACACACTGTATAAGCAGCTTACTTATACAAAGCCTCAAGGTGTTTGTGGGTCCACAGCTTAGGAAGTTGCTTTGGTTGCTCTTCAGGAATCTTGATCACACAGGTTGCTCTTATTTGTGCCTCGGAGACATGATCCACCATCCCAGGCACAAACACCCATTCCATAAACAACCATCTTAAAGACTGGCCAGTGACCTAAGGATTGGCTTCACCTGAGACCTTCAGCCAACCTAGTGGTGACTGGACAAGTCAGACTCTCCCTTGGAGATATGAAGTAAGGCAGAGAGGAGATGCTGGAGGAGTGAACTGGTGTTGGCTTAGAGAGAGACTCAGAAAGCAGCAAAGAGGAGGCAGGAGGCACAGAAAATATGAGTCGGCAGGAGCCGCGAGGTGAGCAGGGGTAGTAGGGCAGTCGGTCTGCTGTGCAGAAGGGAAGAAACGAGAAGAGCAGGCTCTACTTGGAAGAACTGTCACAAACACGGCCACGATGGAGATTGCAGCTGAGCCCTGAACTGATACTGGTCACCAGGGCCATGTGGTATCTTGAAATGACGTGAGTGACATTTTTATGAAGCCACCAATGTAATTATGGAAATGGTTCCTTGTTCCCGTTAAGTTTCAGGTATCCTTATAATTCACGCCCACTCACAGAGGTGTTTTGATGATACTTTTGCATCTTACAACCTGAAAAGACCTGACAAACCCAGGGATTCCAGCCCTAGCTTCTCCTCGTTTCCCTTCCTTCCAAATGCCATTTCCAACTCCTACCACCTCTGTCCTCAGATCGCTTCTTTCCGCACCCTCCTCTTGATGGAAGAGGCTTTAATCCTCTCAGCACAGATGCTGTGAACTGGCAGAGCCGGCTTTAAAAACTCAGAAATATAATTTTCAAATTTATTTAAAATTCATTCTGATGAAGATTTTTAATGGAGTTTGGACTCAGTTGTTTAAAAAAACAAAAACCCACAACCTGTAAATCAGGCCCATCTGCATGCTCAGTCGTCAGTCGTGTCCGACTCCTTTGCGACCCTGTGGATTGTAGTCCGTTAGGCTCCTCTGTCCATGGGATTTTCCAAGCAAGAGTACTGGAATGGATTATCATTTCCTTCTCCAGAGGCTATTCCTGACCCAGGAGTTGAACCTGTGTCTCCTGCATTTGCAGGTGGATTCTTTACCACTGAGCCACCTGGGAAACCCTTCTGACTAGTATGCTATTAATATTACCACTGATTGAAATCAGAGAACATGGAAACTTCCTAGCCAAATTTCAACAAAAATGCTTGCATCATTGGTATGTCAGATTGAAATAATAATAATAATTATCATGATGTATAAGCACCCTTCTTCCTTTGGGTCTGCTTTACTTTGGTGAGGTGTCTTTCATCAGCTATGACAGTCACTAAAACCCAGTGTCAAAAATGTACCCGTCTTCTGTAAGTCACAATTTCCAAACTAATGAATTATAGCCCATCTCATTGCTCAGTGGAAATTATTCATTTTGTTTTTAGAAAAAACAAATATTAAAAATAATTTTAAAATGCATATGTAACTAATCTCCTTTAAATTATTTTGAATGTATGCTTTATAATGAGCATATTAGTAGAGAGTACAAATGTTCTATATGGGGTACAAGCTTAAAATATTTTATTGTAATTTTTAAAAAATACCCTGGCCTAAAGGATAAAGTGCTAGGTCTTCAAGACTTTTCTCCAGTCACCCTCCCCTTGCCTCACCTGTGCATCCTTATCCACCATAGTTCCTCCCCGCCATCAGGTTTGCCTTTGCTGGAGCTCACTCATGTTCCTCCAAGCTTCCCTCCACTCTTCTAGCCCATCAGGTAACCTCAGCTGACGTACTTTTATCTTCCTTCCACCAATCCAGATGGCCAAATGTTACTCTTTTAGAAAAACCTTATGGTTCCTAACTTTTAATTTCTTGCCCATGATCGCAGACTCCAGTTTAAAATACACTAGTATCCAATACCGTAGTTAGGTTCTATTTCATTTTTTGTTGGACTGCAAATTAGATACTAATGTCATCATGTTACACCAACAGTGTGTATCTAGATGTGCTTCCATGGTGGCAAACTTACTGGCTCCTTCGTCTTTAAAGCACACCCGACTTTCTTCCACAATCATTTCCGTTTTCCTGCAGTCACATGAATAGTGGGGCTTTACTGGTGGCCCTTCATATCAGCCCAGGGCCTGCTTCTAATTCTCAGCACCTGTCATTCAGCTTGAGGGTTCCTTCTGGCTGCTGCAGCCCTGCTGCTGCTGTCGGGTGCCGGCGAAGGATATGTGGGAGTGCTGCCTCCTGCGAGCAGCCCTCCAGGAGGTCTGGAAGGGGTTGGTGGGTGGCCCAGCTCTCTTGCCCTTTGGCAAGGAAAACTGGGACACTTCACGCTGGACCCAGGTCCCTCAAAATGATGAAGCTCCCATCATCCGTAGTGGTGACCTGCTCGATGATCCATCTTTTCTGGCTTCCTTTTCTTTCCCCTGTCATATCCCCACTTGCCTGCAAGTATTTCCTGGGGTCACCTCTCAAACTACTTTCACTCAATCCAGAGCATTTTCTTCAGGGAACCCAAAGAAGATCATTTAGAAGTTCTCTTAATACAGGTTTATTGGTAACAAATCCAGTTTCTGTTTGTCAGAAAACACCTTCATTTTATTATTTCTCTTGGAAAATGGTTTTGCTGGATCACTATCCCAGGTTGTCAACTGTTTTCTCTCGAACTTTGGAAGTATTATTTCATTGTCCACTGTCATTCTAATTACCATCCTTTGGTAGGTGACTGCCTTTTCTCTTAGAGAAAAGATCTTCTCTTTGTCTCTGGTGTTCTGCAGGTTTCATTATGATACAACTGGGTTTAGATTTTTAAGAAATTTAACCTTCCTTGGCATAGATTATTTCTTCCTCTGTCTGTGAACTCTTTCATCCTTCTGGAAAATCCTCAGCAATGATTTCTTTAAATACTGCCTTTTGCATTCTCTTGTTCCTTCTGAGACGCTGATTAGACATATGCTAGACATTGTTCTTTTTTCTGTATCTCTCTTTGCTACATTCTGATAGACTTTTTAAGACTTATTCGGTTAGCTGATTTTTGCTTCAACTGTTTCCAATCTGCTATTTCATCCCTCTATAGAGTTTTAAATTTTTCTATACTAATGTTTTGTATTTTAAAAGTTCTTTATAGATCTTTTCTCAATCAAACTCATTTTCATTGTCTCTTTTTCTCCCACTTCTGTGATTCTGACTTTCATTTATCTAGATACTTCATATATTATTATTATTTATTATTTATTTGATAATTCCAGCAATGAAATACAATTTATATTTTAAGGCAGGTCAAGAAAAAAGTTGAACACAAAATTCCCTCTGTGTGTTTGGGCCTCCTCCCTCCCTTCCTCTGTCCCTAAAGTGCTGTGTGCATTACACATGAACCAGGGCTCCTCAAAGGTGAGAGTGCCTGCTCAACCCTGAAGAGCAATTCTTTTTCTTTCTTCTGATGCTAGCAAGGCAATTTCTTAAAAGAACAGAGTTCTTTTGTGGCTCTGTAGGGGGTCATGGTGGAGAAGGTGATGGCACCCTACTCCAGCACTCTTGCCATGGACAGAGGAGCCTGGTTGGCTGCAGTCCATGGGGTCTCGAAGAGTCGGACATGACTGGGCAACTTCATTTTCACTTTTCACTTTCATGCATTGGAGAAGGAAATGGCAACCCACTCCAGTGTTCTTGCCTGGAGAATCCCAGGGACAAGGGGAGCCTGGTGGGCTGCCGTCTATGGGGATGCACAGAGTCGGACTCGACTGAAGTGACTTAGCAGCAGCAGCAGTAGGGGGTCGTAGTGACTTCCTGCTGGCTTTGTATATGCTTACCTGGCCTATGTATCCTTGGTGAAAGTGAAAGTGTTAGTAGCTCAGTTGTGTCTGAGCCTTCACGACCCCATGGACTGTAGCCTGCCAGCCTCCTCTGTACATGGGTTTCTCCAGGCAAGAACACTAGAGTGGGTTGCCATTTCCTTCTCCAGGGGAACTTCCCAATCCAGGGATACAGCCTGTGTCTCCCGCATTATAGGCAGATTCTTTACCATCTGAGCCACTAGGGAAGCGCAATCCTTGGTGAACTTTACATAAAGTGTCAGTATATCATGTTGATATATGATCCTTTGTCTTGAAAATGTATATGACTGTACTAACAGATGGAATAGTTCTCAGAGCTTTCTGAGAATCTGCTTCCTGAGTTATAATCCTCAGTTTGAGTCAAATAAAATTCCCTCTTTTTCTTAACTTGATAATTAATTGAATGTTTGTTGACACCAATATTTATTTAAAATTTTGAGTGTTTCTAACCCTGTTGTCTGTTGTTTTTGCAGATGCTCACTCATGGTGCCTTTTTTTCTTATTGACTGTTGGTAAGGAGTGCATATGTATTTGCTATTCATCTACAAGGACACTTAATGGCCTAAGACTGGGTTACTTTTTCAGGGAATGTTTTCATTTACTCTGCATACACGGAGCACTACTGACTGGGACCTTTTGGCCCCTTCCGGGGTTTTTGGCTTAATCTGGAGCCAGGTCTCAGGGCTTAGACTCTGTTATGAGCTGGACTCTGCCTCCCTCTACCTCTCAATTTCTATGTTGAAGTCCCAGTTCTCAATACCACCGAGTGTAACTGTGCTAAGAGATAAGGTCTTTAAAGAGGTGATAAAGTTAAAAAGAGACTGTTAGGATGGGAGCCTAATCCAACATGATTGGTGTCCTTATAAGAAGAAAAGAAGCTAGGGAGGCCCAAGTACAGGGACAACCATGTGAAGAGACAGCAAGAGGGCGACAACCTTCAGGCAAAGGAGAGAAGCCTCAGAAGAGCCCAGCCTTGGGAGTTGGTGCCTAGACCTTGGACATCTAACCCCCAGAACTGTGAGAACACACATTCTGGGTTTCAACCCTCTCCCCGACGGTGGCATTTTCTTACAGCAGCCTGAGCAGACTGATACCAGCTCCACAGCACCTTCATTAGGGTTTCCCCCCAGGGCAACCACAGTGTCCTCATTCACCACTCTGGTTTTAGCCAACATTTTAATCTCTGCTCCAGGGAAATTTCCCTTACTTCTGCAAGCTCACTGATGCAAAGGAGAGTATATTTCATTGTAGGTCTGGTTGTTCTGTTGGAAGATCTGTTCAGAGTATCTAGTCTGACATACTGCCAGCAGTGTCTCAAATTCTATTGTTTTCTTAAGTACCAAATTCCCTGTTCTTTCTTCTACATCTGCTTGAGTCATCTCCCATGGTAACTGCGCTCCTTTTTAAACTCTCAGCATTTATATATACATTATTCATTGCCATTTATGCCACTCTAGAATTAGTCCCCAACTATTTCCTTGAAATCAGAGGTCAAATCCTATACCTTCCTCTCTCCCACAGCTCATAAGGTAATCCCAGACACTGTAGGCACTGATTTCATGTTTATGAAATGAGTAAATGTAAAATGAGAAACAAAGGACCGAAAGTCTGTTAGCTGTCAAACCATGCCCTTAGAGCCTGTGCTCTGCAACAACGGAAGCCACTGCAATAAGAAGCCTGAACACCCCACCAAAAAGTAGCCCCCACTCGCCACAGCTAGAGAAAGCCCACATGCAGCAATGAAGACCTAGCACAGCCGAAAATAAATAAGCACATTTTCAAAAAAATGTACACATAAAAAAATATATATATGTTGGCTGTTAAAACTACATTCATTGAACAGAATACTTGAGTGGTAGAACTGATGGTGGCTATTAAGTGGTCCAAATATGTCTTAACAACAAAAAGATCACATTTGAGGCCTGATTCCCAGAGCCTTTGAGGAGTTAATGAAAAGATCTTCTATTATTCCTTAGAAACAACCCTGTAGGGACATGAACATTGAAGTAAATCAGATCCATAAACCCAAGCTGTTTTGCAAGTTCTGCTCTTAACTGAGAAATAACAAAAGTAATAGAAACCAAATTTATCCTGCACCGCCTCATACTAGAAAGGAGAATACAGTCACCTGCCATGACTCATGCAGCCTATTTGGCAATGATTTCCAGGTTCCTCTTCCAATTAAGAAGTAAGACAGAAGAACCAAAGTTTTTTAGTTAAGTCTGTGTGGCAATAGATATTAGACTCTAACCACATGAAGTCCTCTGTCATATGGGGACTTAGTTCATAAATGAATTCTGAATTTTAAAGTTACTGAGATTTCAGATGTCTTTTACCAATTATGTCATTTTACATCGCTGAAGGGAAAAAAAAGTTAGGTGGAATGTAAAAATTTAATAGTTATAGAGCCACAGGGTCAAAATTATTTTATGATTTTAGGGCTTGACTTTTAAAAGGTTAACAATAAAATCCAACATAAAGAAGAGAGATGAGCAATCGAGAAGCAGGAATGGAGGTGAGATGGAGAGAGGCCTCAGCCGAGAACCCTTGGGTACCAAGGTTATTACTTGGAGGTGACTCAGAAATCTGAAAGTGACCTCCCTCCCTTCCAGCCCTGAGGACTCCTTGAGAGGTTCCAAAAAGGTATCTGGAATCTGGAGTAAGGCAGATAGCTAGGTGATATATATTACCCTTCCCTGGCCCATAACTGGGAGTATTCTATGTCAGCGACAGGTGAGCAGCCAGTGTTTAGTTTGCCATGATCTGAGAAACTACTAGAAGCAAGCTTATCCTTAGACCAGTGTGAACACAAAAATCCTGGACTGAATTTTATTTAGATTTTTCCCTGGGCTCCATTTTCTAGAAGGCTGTAGAACGAAAGGATCACGTAGCAGTCTAGTCAAAATTTTGATGATCTCAATACGTGAACCGTGNCCTGGCATGCTGCGATTCATGGGGTCGCAAAGAGTCGGACACGACTGAGCGACTGAACTGAACTGATGAGCTTCATGAACTTGGATATCTAAACAGCTGGGAAAAGAGCAAGGTGCATTCTCTCCCATCACCTCCTTTGTGCCCATGCATACATACTGAGGGCATCATACTCTGCACAAGTGTAATCACTGGATGTGAGGACCAACTCGGCAGGGGAGAAACAGGAAAAACTGCTTTAGAAGGAATTGAAACCAACTAAAATTTATAAATTATGTTTGCCATCAGTAAGGAGTATGTACACACATTGTTTTCAGCGCTTTAATGAAACAGAAGAGAAATACTGACTCATTTGGAGGCTCCCATTCTCTTCTGGCTTCCTTTCTCTGGGCTTTATCTGTAACCCTTCCTCATGAGTGCATGCTCAGTTGCTCAGTCGTGTCCGTCTCAGCGACCTCATGGACTGCAGCTTGCAAGGCTCCTCTGTCCATGGAATTCCCTAGGTAAGAATACTGGATTGGGTTGCCATTTCCTCCTCCAAGGGATCTTCCCAACCCAGGGATCAAATCCATGTCTCTTGCATCTCCTGCATTGCAAGCGGATTCTTTACCACTAACCACCTGGGAAGCCCCAAGGGATCTTAATCCTCCCAGGTCCTCTCTGTGGAGCTTTCCAAATCTCCCCAAATTAACTCCAGTCTCTTACAGAATCTACAGTTGAAGCCTTTAAGGAATAGTGTTTGATATGCTTCCAGGAGCCTCCCTATCCTCTGTAAGGCTCAAAGTCAACTCACCCCTCAAAAACTGCTACCCAATGGATAATTCTTTCCTTTCTGGTATCTTGGTACTTAGATATTAAGATAGAGACCTATTTCCTTGAGGATGGTCTTGATTCCTGCTTCTATACAATGTCATGAACCTTTGTCCATAGTTGTTCAGTTATTCTATCAGATCTAATCCCTTGAATTTATTTCTCACTTCTACTATATAATCGTAAAGGATATGATTTAGGTCATACCTGAATGGTCCAGTGGTTTTTCCTCCTTTCTTCAATTTAAGTCTGGATTTGGCAATAAGGAGTTCAGGATCTGAGCCACACAGTCAGCTCCTGGTCTTTTTTTTTTTTTTTTCTGACTGTATAGAGTTTTCTCATCTCTGGCTGCAAAGACTATAATCAATCTGATTTCAGTGTTGGTCATCTGGTGATGTCCATGTGTAGTCTTCTCTTGTGTTGTTGGAAGAGGGTGTTTGCTATGACCAGTGTGTTCTCTTGGGAAAACTCTGTTCGCTTTTGCCCTCCTCCATTCTGTAGTCCAAGGCCAAATTTGCCTATTACTCCAGGTATCTCTTGACTTCCTACATTTGCATTCCAGTCCCCTGTAATGAAAAGGACATCTTTTTTTGGTGTTAGTTTTAGAAGGTCTTGTAGGTCTTCATAGAACCGTTCAGTTTCTTCAGCATTATTGGTCAGGGCATAGATAACTGGGATATTGAATAGGTTNCTTGACTTCCTACATTTGCATTCCAGTCCCCTGTAATGAAAAGGACATCTTTTTTTGGTGTTAGTTTTAGAAGGTCTTGTAGGTCTTCATAGAACCGTTTAGTTTCTTCAGCATTATTGGTCAGGGTATAGATAACTGGGATATTGAATAGGTTTGCCTTGGAAATGAACAGAGATCATTCTGTCATTTTTGAGATTGCATCCAAGTACTGCATTTCAGACTTTTTCATTAACTATGACTTTTCCATTTCTTCTAAGGGATTCTTACCCACAGTAGTAGATATAATCGTCATCTGAGTTAAATTCACCCATTCCAGTCCATTTTAGTTTGCTGATTCCTAAAATGTTGATGTTCACGCTTGCCATCTCCTGTTTGACCACTTCCAATTTGCCTTGATTCATGGACCCAACATTCCAGATTCTTATGCAATATTGCTCTTTACAGCATCAGACTTTACATCGATAACCAGTCACATCCACAACTGGGTGTTGTTGTTTTGGCTCCGTCTTTTCCTTCTTTCTGAAATTATTTCTCCACTGATCTCCAGTAGCGTATTGGGCACCTACTGACCTGGGGAGTTCACATTTCAGTGTCCTATCTTTGCCTTTTTATACTGTTCATGGGGTTCTCAAGGCTGGGAGAAATACCAATAACCTCAGATATGCAGATGACACCACCCTTATGGCAGAAAGTGAAGAACTAAAGAGCCTCTTGATGAAAGTAAAAGAGGAAAGTGAAAAAGTTGGTTTAAAGTTCAACATTCAGAAAACAAAGATCATGGCATCTGGTCCCATCACTTCATGGCAGATAGACGGGGAAACAGTGGAAACAGTGGCTGACTTTATTTTTCTGGGCTCCAAAATCACTGTAGATGGTGACTGCAGCCATGAAATTAAAAGATGCTTACTCCTTGGAAGGAAAGTTATGACCAAACTAGATAACATATTAAAAAGCAGAGACAT
>SJYV01015079.1:202186-226503 GCA_006410875.1 Neotragus pygmaeus
TGACACATATATATGGAATTTAGAAAGATAGTAATGATAACCCTGTATGTGAGACAACAAAAGAGACACAAGACATAGGAAACAGACTTTTGGCCTCTGAGGGAGTAGGAGAGGGTGGGATGATTTGGGAGAATGGCATTGAAGCATATATACTATTATGTAAGAAACGAGGCGCCGGTCTATGTTCGATGCAGGATGCTTGGGGCTGGTGTATGGGGATGATCCAGAGAGACGTTGTGGGGTGGGAGGTAGGAGGGGGATTCAGGATTGGGAGCTTGTGTACACCTGTGGTGGATTCATGTCGATGTATGGGAAAGCCAATAGAGCATTGTAAAGTAAAATTTAAAAAATAAATAAATAAATTTAAATTAAAAAAAAAAAAAAACAGTGGGATCAGAATAGGCAAATCCATAGGGACTGAAAGTAGTGGGTGGTTGCCTGTGGCTGAGTAGGTAGTGAGGGGCGTGGAAGGCAAGGGTCTGCTAATGGGTACAGGTTTTCTTTTTGGGGAGGAGATAAAAAGGTTCTAAAATTGTGCTGAAGGTTGCATAGCTCTGTGAGTATACTAAAAACTACTGACTTACACCCTTTAAATGGGTAAATTGTATAGTATGTAAATTATTTTTTAGTGCGTGCATGCTAAGTCACTTCAGTCATGCCTGATTCTCTGCAACCCTGTGGACTGTGGTTCTCCAGGCTCCTCCATCCATGGGATTCTCCAGGCAAGAATGCTGGAATGGGTTTCCATACCCTCCTCCAGGGGGTCTTCCTGACCCAGGGATCGAACCCAGGTCTTTTATGTCTCCTGCATTGGCAGGTAGGTTCTTTACCACTAGCGCCACCTGGGAAGCCCTTATTTCTTAGTAAAACTATTTAACAAAGAAGTAGTTGGGCACACATACAGAGTGAGCCCTCTGCTCTCACTGCCCACCTGCCATGGAAAGGAAACCTCTCCTGGACTAACAGGGATGGTGGCATTGCTGTTCATGTCTACTGAGCCCCCAAACACTGTCTCTTGACAGCTGAAGCTGCTTTTCAAAGTAAACTCTACAAGACAATATACGTTTGAGGAGGAAGCATGCAAACAGAAGAGATTTCAGTAAGACAAGAATGGGTAACAACATGGTAAATCAACTATACTCCAATAAACATTTTTCAAAAAGACAAGAACGAGGCAACTATGGAGGTGAATATGGGAGGTTCCTGAGCCCATTTAACAGGCCGGCATCCACCTCGTGGAAATCAGAGAGTCAGTGGGTGGGCCACACAGCTTCAGGATTAGAGCTCAGACTGCAGGAGTGCTGGATCATCATGTTATCTGCCTTGCTTTGTTATGTTACTGTCCTGTGCATATTTTTTATAAGCCAAGCCCCTCGCTGTTCTGGGGATGGGACAGCTCTTAAGCAGCAAATTTACCCTTCCCACAGTATAAAGTACAATTTGAAAAGCAACTCCAGTGAGTTTAACTGATACGGCCAAGGGCAGTCTTTACACGGGAAGGGAACACCTGGATGGACTATTTGGTAATGATGATGCCCAGGAGAGGGAGGTGGGGCCAGTACCACCTGCTGGACACAGGTGAGCTTTGCTGGTGTCTATGCCTTTGTGGGTAGCTCAAGCACCTATGGAAACTCTTCTGGGCATGTGTATGAAACACTTAATATAAACATGGAAAGAGCAGATGTTCCTAGTCAAGGATGATTGCTGTACCATGCTTTACAGTGCTTAAAACACCTCCATTAAACCTTCCCATGTGATCCCACAAAACTCAGGGGAGGTAGAAATGGATGGTATGTCTTTTTCTGAAAGTGAAGAAACACTGTTAAAGAGGTGAGGTAACTTGCCTATGGGCACACAGCTGGTTGACCTGGGGACCTCCAACTCCACTGTGCCCCGGAAGCAGATGCCACACAGTGGACACATCATGACATCTTTCCCCAGGATGGTTAAAAAGGGAAGGAGCAGCAGGTGAGGGGAGCCTAGGGAACCCAGAACCTTGGTGAGTGGAGCAGAATCAGGTGGCTGGCCAGGCGGCAGGCCTGTTATCAGCCAGACCGGTCTGGCAGAAAGGACTGCATTGGTCCACCCAGGAAAGTGGGTTGCATGCAAGTTGAGATGAAGGAAGCCCAGGCAGTGAAGGGGATGCAAGACCCATGCCGGCCTGGGAGAGGGGCCAGAGTGAGTCTAGTCTCAGTAAGGGCACAGAAGAACACTAGAGGCTGTCTCTGTGTGGATATCGGCTCTGAGAGGAAGCAGAAGAAACCTGAGCTGATCCAAAGCAAAGGAAAGATGGAGAGCAGCTAAAGTCAAGAGAGGTCTGCTGCACCAAACTCAGGTTGGAAAAGTTGCCCAACCCTCTCACCTCTCCACCCTGTTTGCTTCTATAACTGAGCTGTTCAAGACACAGACCTGCCTTCCCACCCATCTGCTGCCTGGAGTCCTCCAAAATACTTCCATCAATTTCTCTTCTCTAAAGAAGGCTCCAGAGCTGTAGCCCAAGAGGTTGGACTTTATGACTAAAGGAGGGCAGAGGCTGGCTGAGCCTGGGAGGGATGGAATAGAATCGACTGAAATGTACAGCTGCTAACAGTAACTGGTGGAGCCCCTCAATAGTTTGGACCCTGATAATTGGAAATATGTGATATCGATGCCCTAGTTATGATGTTGATTCTGCAAAACGGTCACAACAAATGGCAGACCTGATGAATTACATGCTTATTATGCATTATTATCTCATGCAGGCCCATTGTGAATTGTAAGTCTTAGCTTATTGATCGCATTTCTTTAATTAATAGCCGTATATAACACTTCACAATATTCACAGCAATTGCAAGTTATAAAATGGAACTCCTTCAAAAATAGCCTACAATTTTGACTTTTCGCTTGGTCATCAGACATTTCTTAATTTTAAATTAGTGGTTTTCCTTGTTTTCACTTCTGGAAAGTCATCAGCAGAGTCAGTTGAAAATGCTGTTCTTCCAATGACGCATGTACCATACAGTTGGCCTCACAAGGAAAGCCTGAGAGAAAGCCCTTGGTGGCTGCTTCATCATGAGATTCAAGGACCTTGACGTTCTGATCCCAACCACTGTTCCCACCTCACTTCTCACAGCTGCCCACCCACCATCCATACTAAGTCACAGTACTCAGAAGTCAGTCCTAAATCTACAATGAATGTTCACACTTCTATTCCTTTGCTCAAGCTGTTTCCTCACTCAGAATGTCCTTCTCTTTCTTCTCCCTAACTCAAGGCTTAGCTCAAGCATCTCACATTCTATCAAGGCTTCTCCATCCCCTGTCTCATCTAGGGAGAACCGTGGTCTCCTGTGACCACAGAGCTCCCTAGAAAAGTACTTATCACCTACCCATCTCTCTCACTAGGAAACAATGAGTTCTGTCAGAGTAGACTTCAGATTATTAATTTGGCATACTGAGCATCCTTCTTGGATAAATAAGTTGGATGTGGCCCCATAGAAAATGGGGCGCCATCCAAGACACAATCCTTTGAAAGTCCCCAGGTGATTCTAACACGTAGCCAAGACTGAGAACCACTATTCTAAATCAGTACTTCTCAAACTTGAGTCATTTGGATATCTTATTAAGATGAAAATTCTGATCTGGCTGGTCAGGCAGAATCTGAGGTTCTGCACATTTAACAAGTTCCCAATTGCTCACTACTCAGTCACTGGTCCAGGATGGTCCTCTGAGGACCATCTGGACTCTGAGGGTCTAGAGTCCAGAGCAGAAACTGCAAGGTGTGGGTCAAATATATCAGCATCACCTGGGAGCCGCATCAGGGGAGGCTTGTTCAAAATGCACATTCCAGAACCCTATTGCTGGGAGAAATATCAATAACCTCAGATATGCAGATGACACCACCCTTATGGCAGAAAGTGAAGAGAAGCTAAAAAGCCTCTTGATGAAAGTGAAAGAGGAGAGTGAAAAAGTTGGCTTAAAGCTCAACATTCAGNCAGGCTCCTCTGACCATGCGATTTCCCAGGCAAGAATACTGGAGTGGGTTGCCATTTCCTCATCCAAGGGATCTTCCTGACCCAGGGATTGCACCCACATCTCTTGCATCTGCTGCACTAGCAGGTGGATTCTTTGCCACTGTGCCATTTGGGTTTAGGTGCACATGTGTATTATATATGTATGAGTGCATATGTATGTTTGTGTGGTGTTTATGCATAAATATACATACATTTATTTCCCCTGGATTTTTCTTTGAGGGCTGGAAAACAAAATCACCCTGGTAGCCATGAGCACACTTAGTACCTAGGCCTTCTTGGTCTCTAATACCATTCCTCACCACAGTTAACCATGGCTTATCAAAGAAAAGGTAGACTCTAGGACTTGGAACATCTTATAATAAAGAATGCCATAAAGTTTAAAGGCAAAAAAAAAGATAGGGAGAAGGAGAAGGAAAAGACAGAAGCATGTCACAAGAACACATGAGCCAAATTAAAGGGGTTCTCATTGTCAAATCTGAGAAAGCTTGAGAGTACCAAAACAGGTATGTACAGAACGGAATTAGAAACCACTGGGAAAGAAGGAATGTGTGAATCCACATCAATAACAAATGGGTAAGTAAATGAGAGAGAAGGGGCTCTTGCTCACAGAAGAAAGCCGAGAACTGACTGTCAAACAAGGCAGGAAACTGGAGATGGAAAATCATTTTGAAGCCGTAGCGATGAAGAATATGTCAGGCAAGAATCAATAGTTGCTAAATCTGGGGGGAATTTTGATGAGTAGTTGGATATTTGCATAATCTTATCAGTGGACAAAAAAGTGAACTGTGGCTATAGAGGAAACATCTGTACTCTTGGAAATACATTCCTAAGTACATAGGAGCGAGGAGCCATGATGTATGTAATATACTCTGAAATGGCTCATGAAAACATTTCTGTGCATATAAGAGAGTGGGAGAAAGACAGACTGAGAGAAATTGGCAGACAGAGAACATAGGTGCACAAGTGATAACGCAAATGGGATAAAGTGTTAACAATTAGTCAACTGGTGGGTAAATGGTATATGTTCTTTGTACTATTCTATTTTTGTATCGTTTGAAAAATTTGAAATTTTCAAATAAAATCTTAAATCATGCTTTTGATTAATATTTACATTGAGATAAGTTTGATTGTTAACTCTTTATGAGCTTAATTTTGTGAAAAATTAAAATTAAAAATGTATCTTATGTACTTTTAAAACCTAGAGGAAAACAAACCAAGATATAGATGGGTATCATTTCTGGGTTACAAAATTATGGATGATTTGATTCTGTTGTATTGTTTATAGTGTTTCATATTATTCAAAGTTATTAGAGAAAAATTATTTTTGAAAAAGGACAATATTCACAAAAGTTTTACATATAATATTTCTGTTATGTCATTGATTTCTAATAGCACCAACAAAATAAAATAAAAAACCTGAAATCATTGAAATGTCCAATGACAGGAAAGGTTGTTGGAGAGGTTGTATAAATTATGATACTTCTAAAATATTAGTCATAAAATTTATGTTTGCCCAATCAATTTATGGAACCACCTAAGTATCCATAAATAGGGAGTTGGTTAAATTATAGCATAGCTGTAAAACACAATGGGCAGAATGTTTTCTGACCCAAACTGCTCCAGGAGTAGGGGGAGGGCTTTGACTCTTTGCCGTCTTGCAACCTGTAAACATCCTAGCTATACAAATCTGCTAAATGAGTAAGTGCTCAGCTCAGTTCAGTTCAGTCGCTCAGTTGTGTCTGACTCTTTGTGACCCCATGAATTGCAGCATGCCAGGCATGAGGTATTTGGGAGAGGGCAGGGATGGTGGAATTACCAGGGGTTTTTTCTTGTCTCCATTATTCTTCCATGTCTTTTCAAATGTTCTATCATAAATTTGGTAACAAGGGATTTTAATTTTAAAAATTGTAACAAAGTATGTATTTTTTATCCCATTGAGAAAAGATTGGAAGGATATTCACAAAAATGAGGATTACCTATGCTTATGGGTGATTCTTGTCACCTTTTTTTCTTGATTAGTAGTAATACTTGTACAAAGAAATTATGTTTTAAAAGCATTAGATGATCATTAAGCAGTCTATAAATAATATTGCTGGAGAGGGTGTGCAGGAAAAGGAATCCTCCTATACTCTCAGTGGGAGTGTATGTGGGTGCAGCCATTATAGAGAACAGCATGGGGGTTCCTTAAAAAACTAAAAATACAGTTACTACATAATCCTGCAGTCCCACTCCTAGGCGTATATGCAGAGGAAACTCTGTTTTGAAAAGATACATGCACCCCTATGTTCAATGCAGTACTATTTACAACAGCTAAGACACAGAAGCTGCCTAAGTGGTCTAAAAACATGTAGTACATATATACAATGGAACATTACTCAGCCATAAAGAAGAAGGAAATAATGCCATTTGGATGGGCCTAGATATATTAAGTGAAATAAGTCAGAGAAAGAAAAATATATAATATTGCTAATATGTAGAATCTAAAAAAAACGATACAAATGAACTTGTTTACAAAACAGAAATCGACTCACAGACATGGCAAATAAATTTATGGTTACCAAAGGGAATAACAGTATGGGGGGGGCGTAAATTAGGAGTTTGGGGTTAATAGATACACAGTACTATATATAAAATAGATAAACAGTAAAGACATGTTGTATAACATGGGGATCTATATTCAGTGTCTTACTGTAACCTATAATGGAAAAAAACCTGGAAGGAAACATATATTTTCTCTACCTCTGAGGACAGTGCATACAACCTGACCCTCATCATCTATGCCACCCCTCCTAGTTAGTGCCCTGCTCCTGCTGCTTCTCCTATTGGTTCACACCAGGATGGCTTTCAAAAGCACAAGCCTGACAACTTCATGCCAACAGAGGCCACAATTTCTTTCAGCTCCTGCTGTCACCAACTCCAGTCCCTTGGACAGACACGCAACTATGTTCTCCCTTTCCAGTCTTCTTTCCAGTGTCCTCCCTGCTCCCACAGAACTGTACTCCTACCTACCCCAGCAATCATCAGGGGCACTGTAAGTAATTCTTTACCCATACTCGTCCTTCTGTGAGCTCCTACAGGATATGACTTTTGGGCCCCAGCACTTAGCCCAGCATCTTGCACATAGGAAAAGACTCTGATGCTGGAAAGATTGAAGGCAGGAGGAGAAAGGGATGACAGAGGATGAGATGGCTGGATGGCATCACCAACCCGACGGACATGAGTTTGAGCAACCTCCGGGGAGTTGGTGATGGACAGGGAAGACTGCTGCAGTCCATGGGGTTGCAAAGAATCAGACGCGACTTAGCAACTGAACTGAACTTGCACACAGGAGGCGCTCCAATAGCATGAGGGCTAATGAAGGAAAATGGACCTTCTGAATGATGTAATGTGACCCTTGGTGACTTGAATGTGCACATGAACCTTCTGGGGATCTTGTCAAGATGCAGGTTCGGATTCAGTAGGTCCAGGGGGAACCTGAGAGTCTGCATTTCTTACAAGTTCTGCTGTTGTGCTAAGAACCACACTGAGTAGTAAGGACCCAGTGAACAGTAAGAGTTTTCCAGATAGAGGAACGTATGGACATAACATTCCAATAGGAATATTGAATTTTTGAGTGAATTTTTGATCTCAAAAGAGATAAAATATCATAAAATGATATTAATATAATACATGTTATATAATAATATGTGTCATTAAAATATATATAACTATAGAATTATATAGGTCATTCCAGAAAAAGGGTAAAATAAATAATAAAGGGGCAAAAATAAAGTCATTTACTCTTAAAGTCTCAATATCAATACTCTTTTTTTAAACTATAGTTGATTTACAATGTTTTGTTAGTTTCTGATGTACACCAAAGTGAATCGGTTAAATATATATATATCACACATATATATATTCTTTTTCAGATTCTTTTCCACTATAGGTTATTAGAAGATATTAAATATAGTTCCCTGTGCTATATACATTAGATCCTTGTTTATTTTATATACAGTAATGCTCAATATCAATGTTCTAATTCTCAATTTGGAGTTATTTTAGAATCACCTGAAAAACTTTTTAATCAGCATGTATTTTCTTCNTCATCCCTGGGATTCTCCAGGCAAGAACACTGGATTGGGTTGCCATTTCCTTCTCCAATGCATGAACGTGAAAAGTGAAAGTGAAGTCGCTCAGTCGTGTCTGATTCAGCGACCCCATGGACTTCAGCCTACCAGGCTCCTCCATCCATGGGAATTTCCAGGCAAGAGTACTGGAGTGGGATGCCATTGCCTTCTCCGTGGCTGAGTCTACTACATAGGAATTTTGTGAGAATAAAACATGAAAATAATGGACCTAACATCTATTGACTGCTTCCTATATACTAGTTGCTGTTTAAGTACTTTATAAAGCATAATTGATTGTGATAATACTTATTTGTCTAGAGCTGCTTTAATTAGTCTTCAGATTCTTTAGCCCATTTATGACAAGAAATAACATGCATAATGCTGACATTTTTGATTAAGGTTTCCGGTTTGCCTATCCAGCAGATTGAAAGGTTAGTGGGTAGCAGGGGTTTTCAGTCACTGCTTTGTCAGAGATTGGTCTTTTCCTTTGCTGATCCGTCATCTCTTCCTTTAGGAATGGGGTCTGTTGGGAAGTTTTACTGGCTCTGAACTGATTTCAGAGTCTAGATATTAAGGAAATGGGAGTGGTGACAGGAAACGGGAGCCAGCAGCTGGGAAACAAGTTTGTAACTTGATGTCAGTGAACTGGTCTTCACTCCTAGAAGACAAAATTACATGCAACCCGTTGGAAGAGCAGGTGTCTTAGCAGTTTGTTTCAGTTTTTCCATTTATGAGTGCATGATAGACAGCTGTTAAGAGCGATAACGTTTTCCATTGGGCAGTTAACTAGTAAACATTTTATTTTTAAAGTATGACATAGGCATTCAAAATTTCATGTGTCCTAAATGTAACTACTTAAAAGATTTGACATGTAAGCTGTTATGAGTCTGTGAATTATTTCACGTAATCTTACAAATTCTTATGGGCAGGCTCCTCTTAAGCCTCATTTTCTTCCCCCATCTCTTCTAATTTAGACATGCCCATGTGCAAGATTGTGCAGTAGCCANAAACTACAGAGACAGTAAAAGATCAGTGGCTGTTCAGAGTTAGAGGAAAGGCAGAGACAAGCAGAACACAGAATACTTTCACCGCAGTGAAACTACTCTGTATACTGTATTGGTGGATTCATATCTTTATACAGTTGTTCAAATCCATAAAATGTGCAACAAAAAGGTGAACCCTAATGTAAATTCTGTTCTTTGGATGATAATGATGTGTCAATGCAGTTTCATTAGTTACAACAAATATATTCAATACTTCTATGAGAGGGGATACTGATATTGGGGAAAGTTATGCATGTGTTGGGGCAGGGAGTATTAAAAAAAAATCTCTGTACTTTCCTCTTGGTTTTGCTATAAAACTAAAACTGCTCTTAAAAATAACAACAACAAAAAGAAAACTAATGAATCAGAAACATGACATAAAGAAATTATTTGATTTTTAGCACAGAGAATGAAGCAAGTTATGGTAATCTATAAATCTGAGTTTAAGAATATAATGGGTTGGGTGAGAACAAATATCATGCATACTATCAGCCTCAACACAAAAAGAATAGAGAGACTGGAAGAAATAACACATTTGCAAAGAGAATAGCTATTAATTTTCTAAAACTGCTAAAGACAAGATTTCACAGATAAGCAGAATGTATACCAAACAATATAAATAAACTCTATATACACATTTAAGCACATAATAGTGAAACAGCAAAATGCCAAAGACAAAAAGCAAACTTAAAAGTACCAAAAGCACCTAAAGATTAAAGACAACTAGATTAGGAGCAGACTCAGAAAGGAACATGGTTTTTATTCTCTATTTCTACTCTTTCTTCAATGCTTGTTACAAAAACTAACAACATACCTTCATTTTAGGTAAAAAGTGCCTGATAGAAATAATTATTATTCAATCAATTAATTTATTTTTAAAAATAAGTCTCTGAAAGATGATTAAAAGTATAGGCTTTGACTAACAGACTTGTATTTCTCTACTGATTTAATCTCTTATTTAGCTGTTTACTGCTATAAATTGAGGCTGGTCACATAATCCCAGTGAACTTCACTTTCTTCATTTATTCAGTGTATATTATTCCATAACAGTATTATTTCCAGGGATTTTCCCTGGAATGTAGAAACCAAAATATGTAGGATGTTTCAGGTTGACCCAAATAAAATTATGATATTGGTCAAAACAATTGAAAATTAGTTATTATATTTAGGCCACCTTAATATTTATAGTAAATCTGGTTTTGACTAGAGAAAGAATCAAGTTTACTTTTTATGTGTTTTTCCTATTTATTTATTTGACTGCTCTGGGTCTTAGTTGCAACATGCAGGATATTTAGTTGCAGCATATGAGATCTAGTTCCCTAACCAGGAATTGAACAGGCCCCCTAGATTGAAAGCCCACAGTCTTAGCCACTGGACCACCAGGCAAGTACCAAACTTACTTCTAAATTCCTATACATTGAAGATGAAAACTGTTTTCAAAGGAAGAATCTAGTTCAGAATCAACATTGCTTTCTACTCCATTAAAATCTCTAGGAATTAACTACTCTAGGCCTGTCATCTTGTTTCACTAAGTTCAGGTATGCATCTTATTAAAAGTTATAAAGTATTTCCCTGGTATGTCCAACAGAGGTTTAAGTTGTCCACCATAATACTCTTACCTTGAGTTTATGCAGGAACTGTGGAAAATTCTGAAAGAGATGAGAATATCAGAACACCTGACCTGCCTCTTCAGAAACCTATATGCAGGTCAGGAAGCAACAGTTAGAACTGGACATGGAACTACAGACTGGTTCCAAATAGGAAAAGGAGTACATCAAGGCTCTGTATTGTCACCCTGCTTATTTAACTTCTATGCAGAGTATATCATGAGAAACACTGGGNGACAGAATGCCAGCACCAAGAGACAAGAACGATACAAGTCAATCAGAAACCCGAGTGTATGTGTGATGGGCCCGAGGGGAGGAGACACTACAGGGGCTGAGGAGGTTTCCAGAAGGGCAGGGCCGTGAGAAGGACTCGGGGAGAGCCTGGGAGCAGACAGGGTCTACGATCAGGCTGAATCAGAAGAGGATCCCCAGGCAAGACTCTCTGGGGCCTCCCACCCATTCACTCTGAGAAGAGCTGACGCACAGGTTTCGAGAGAAGCTGCCAGAACAAACGTGGAGGGCCTTGGGGCTAAAAGTGGTGCCAACAGAAGCCTCGCAGGCTCGTGTTCCTCTGGGGCCTGGCAGGAAAGAGGGGTCCCCTTGGAGCATCCCTGCACCACTGCCTCCAACAGGAGGAGGAGGGTGTGGTCCTTGCTCCCTGTGTCTGCCTGGGTGCCCAGCTTACAGGGCCCCGTGGGGCAGCAGTCTCAGGGACAGAAGCAGGCAGACGGCATGGGGCACACCAGGCAGAAAGGACCCGGGCGGCTGAGGCTGCAGCCAGGCAGCACCTCCACCGGTGGTGGAGAGACAGGGCTGGAAAAGGTCAGCCACCTGAACCCAGTGTCCACGCGGACTTTGCTCTCCACCCCAAGAGACAGCCTCCAACCTGGGAGCTGACAGAGCCGGCCTGGCCCCGCGCAGAGAACCTGCCTGGCTTCCAACAGTGACGTTCCAGCCGAGCTCAGCCCCGGGCAGCCGGCGCCAGGGCCCCGCTGTGCTGAGCCTTGCACAGGGCACCAGTGGGCACCCAGAGAGCAGACTGGAACAGGGCGGCAGTGGGCACCCAGAGAGCAGAACGGAGCAGACCCCCGCACAGCCAGGCCTCGGAATTCCCCTAAGAACACGAGCGCCAGGGCAGGACTGAGGCACGTCAGACAGCTGCTTCCACGTCTGAAACCACGGGAAACACGACTTCCGGCCAACGCAAAAGAGTCTCTCACTAACCTTCTCCAGAATCCACCCCGCCTGGATTGTCCACAGCCATGTGTAAAAGCACCCCAGGCCCAGAGGTGGCCTCTGGAGAGAGAGAGAACACCATGAGGAAATCAGAACTGTGACCTTAGGGGGCCCTTCTGGCCCAACAAACGGTCCAGAGGATACCCCTGGACAGCAGCAGGTTCTCAGTCCACCAGGACAGGACAGCGGCTCCAGGACACGTTCTCATCACACTCAAGGCAGAAATAAACAGGTTAGGAACACCTAAGAGGAAGTCTTTAAAGCCCGTACTTTTAGTTTAGGGAAACTGAACTCCTGATTGTGACTCAGGGCCCACGTGGTTTCAAGCTGGTGGTGGGGCGCCAGCAAGCATGTCACCCCCAACCCAGGACTGAGCGTGTCCAGGGCTCTCAACCACTCAGCCTGCCTGGGGTCCCCAGCGTCAGCCCGGAAATGTCCCGTGCCCCATTAAACCACTGGCTGCCCAGGACGGACAGAACACACGGCTCTCCAGAGCCTGTCCTTCTTGGGGCAGAAGGCGACCACGCCAGCAGTCAGAGAGGCGGATAATGCTGCATTTCAGGAATGTTTCATTTCAGAACCTGCATTTGGTTCTAAGTAACCGTTCTTGCAACAAATTTCAACAGCCCCCTGCCAGGCGCAGCCACCCTCCAGTGATCCCCCCACCCCCCGCTGCCCTCCTCCCCAGCAGCCCCTGCCCCCAGGGCGGCCCGGAGACGGATGGTCGGTGCGGGTCCAGCAATCAGCCAGCGGCCACCTCGACTCACCATCCATCTGACTCGACAGCTTAATCTGATGATAACACAGTGGTGACAGAAACAGATTCTTCTGCGCAATAAAGAATAGCACACTTGGGCTTTTCTTGGGATAGCTGGCTAAATTCAGGAACTTTTGGACATACATCATTTCTGTGCCTCGCCCTTTATTCAAGGAACTTCCACTTGAGTGTGGAAAGCCTCACAAGGAAGGGTCGCTGTTCATTTCCGGGACACCGGCTCCTCTGGGTCCCCGGCCCGCAGCACTGCCCCTATAGCGTGCCAGGGACTGGCAACAAATGCAGCGCCTGGCAAGCTCGGGTGGAGTCGGGCTGCGGGCATGTTGCCAGGCAGCACCTGTTCCCGCCTCCCCGACCACGCCCACCGGGACCACCGGGGACCACCTGGGCTCCCTCCCTGGCCGCTGCCTCCCATCCTCCGGCGTGGGCTCCCCGGCCACTCGGCCAGTCCCACGGTCCGTGACCTGCATCTGAGGAGGCTGAGCATGCACCTGATTGGTAATCTACATTCTGATGTGACTGCGCGGCCCAGTCTTGACAGTTTCATTGTACGGATTCTGTGACTACTTGCAGGAAAGCACAGGTAACCCCACGGAGCGCAGGCTGGGGATGGGCAGGCCTGGTAATGAGCCTCACTCCTCCCCGCTGACATTTCTGCCTGAACGAACAGGTACAGTAAGGCAATCTCCCAGCTTCAGAACCCAAATGCCAGGCCCGACAGACAGGACCGACTCCCCTCCACAGCCAGCTTGCCCCCACTTCCCACTTCCTGAAGGACTGTCTTATGGGAATAAAACATACACACCAAAGGCTGGCTCCTGTCTCTAACAAAGGGGATCTTCAACTTGGGCCTCCAACTGTCCCTCCATCACCCTACACTCCCCACAGAAATGCCCCCAGATGGACCCCAAAGCACATGAGTTTGAGCAAGCTCCGGGAGTTGGTGACAGACAAGGAGGCCTGGCGTGCTGCAGTCCATGGGGTCGCAAAGAGTCGGACACGACTGAGCGACTGAACTGAACTGAAAAGCAGGATGCTCACCAGACTGGAGGGACAAGGATTCTGGTTGGCTCTTGCCCTTTTTACAGTGAGTCTCATTGTTCTATGAGTCTATGGTTCCAAATTAAAATTTCTATCCAGGTTGTGCTTCCTGCTTCACAACCAGCCATCCATGACTTCCCGTGCTTACACTCGTCCAGGGGGACCGAGTCTGTGTGATCACAGCCATCCCGCAGAAGAGGAGGCAGCTGGGGGGTGAGCAGCTGTCCAAAGCCACGCAGCCAGGAAACAGCACCACCGGAATCCCTCCCGTGGTTCTCCTACCCACAACTCCAGCACTTCATCAGTAAAAATTCAGTTCAGTTCCCCAAAAATGTATTCGGTTGTACATATGGAAGTTAACCCTGAACTGAGACCATAAAAATGCTTGTACCCAGAGGGTGAAAAAGACAGGCCAGCCATTCAGAAGGAAAGATGGGCGTGAAATATAACACGGCTGTCCCTGCTTAGCATTTGTTTGTAAAACTAATGCCAAAGTTTTGGTAACATCTGCATCTTCTGTCATAACCATAAGACCGAACACTATAAAGCTAGGATAACATGTTGGGTTTGCAATTCGAAGAGATTCACACGTCTCTGAGGACTTACAAACCATAGACAGACCCACAGGCACAGGCGACTCAGAAGAGCGATGCCGGCCAAGCTGTGTGGGCCAGAGAGCTCTCCTCCACCATGCTCAGGGGGGTGGTGGAGACCCCAGAGACTGCCCGGCAGATGCTCAAACATTAGGGCCCCCTGGCGAGCCTGCAAAGATTGCCTCCTAGGTTCTGACCCAATCATCTCCTTTTTAACCAGCACTCTCGGTAATTCTGAGACCAGCAGGGCTCAGACCACCTCTGAGAAATGCTCTGCTACAGCTCACGAATGTCTCACTTCAAGAGGAGCAACGAAGCCCATGTTTCAGGGGGTCGCTCTTACTTCTGACACCAACAAGAGGGTGGGATCTGAAGGGGACACCCTCAACCCCTTACAATCCTATGATTTGGGAGGTAACCTGTAGCTCAAAGTTTAAAAAACAAATGAGAAATAACTACCAGTTTATTTGTTTTTTTAATTAAAGTACAACATTTAAATGTCTTGTCCCATATTCTGCCCTGAAATTCAGTTCCCTTTCCCACCCAGCTAAAACCTCTGAACGTCCAGGGCTAGAACTGCCCAATCCGTCAATAAGGTAAGAGTTTTCTAAACTACTATCCACATGACTCAATTTGTCAGTAAAAACTGCCACCAGCGCTGTGCTTGCAGAAAAATGTCCATAAATGCATTATTGCGACTGGCAGATCGATGTCTATAATAAAAACAAATAGATTTAACAAGTGCTGGCTTTTACGAGTCATGCCATTGGTGGACCGTGCATTCAGTTTCACCCCTAGACTTCTGGGAACGGGCAGCAGAGCCTGGCTGATACTCTGCTGACTTCACAAGTGTTCCAGGTAGGAAATTATTCCAACAAGAAAATTTTCCAAGTAGGAGAGCAAGCATGCTCGGCATTTACTGCTCTCTCACAATTCGTTTCATGGCCACACAAATACACACACAATAACGTGTTTAACAACACTAAGAAAATGTTTCTGCAGAATTTTTAACTGGTTTTATCACAGCTGTGTCACAGGCCACAAGAGTTTACTCCAGGTTGGGGAGGCAGGGTATACAAGGGAGACGTGAAGCCTGGAGACCCCCCCACTTCTCAGCTAGGCCTTCAATCTAACTGAAAACAACTTGTAGTATCAGAAACGAGTTTCTGCATTTAGCACGTGGCCAAGGATGTCACAGGCTTCCTAGGTGGCCAAGTAGAAAAGAACCCGCCTGCCGATGCAGAAGACATAAGAGACACGGGTTCGATCCCTGGATTGGGAAGATCCCCTGGAGCAGGAGATGGCAACCCGCTCCAGTATTCTTGCCTGGAGAATCCCCTGGTCAGAAGAGCCTGGCGGGCTCGAGCCCACGGGGCTGCAGAGTCAGACATGACTGAAGCGGCTGAGCACACACAAGCACGAGGATGTCACTGCTGTCAGTGGCCCCTGGGGCAGCCTCTGTGTTTAGATGTTCAGCTGGAGCAGACGTGAGGGTGGCAGCCACAGGCTGGCTGAACTGCCAAGGATTCTGAGCACTTTGACATGACACTGTCTGTGACCCATTTATACGTGAGCCACGTCTGCCAAAACCACTCTGGTTCCTTCGAAGGTTACAAAATGTCACAAAAATGCTTCATTCCTTTCTTTAAGCGATTCATTTTAACAGTGATATAAAGGAGTGAGACATTCACTGGATCCCGTGTATTCTTGATGTGGCTTTCACCAAACCTTACGACCCTCCTACACGGTAAGGTTAAGTGTTGCAGTCCATGGGGTTGCAAAGAACTGGATATGACTTTGTGACTGACAACACTGTTGTTAAGAAAATTTAAAAGAAAACTAGACTATTTCTTTCCACTGACCAACAGATAAGCAGTAGTTACCCAAATGCCGCAGAACATACATCTTGCAGCATTTTGTCTCCAACAGTGGAAGTCAAACGTTCATCTACCAAAGCCGAATACAGGGGTTCCCTGGTAGCTCAGTGGCAAGAACCCACCTGCCGATGCAGGAGATGCAGGTCCGATCCCCAGATTGGGAAGATTCCTGGAGAAGGAAATGGCAACCCACTCTATTATTCTTGCCTGGGAAATCCCATGGACAGAGGAGGATGGCGGGCTGCAGTCCATGTGATTGCAAAGAGTCAGACACAACTTGGTGACTAAACAACCACATGCCCAAGTCAGGCCTCCAGAGCTAACGGAATGGGAAAACTGATGTCAAAGATGTGAAAACTAGCCACTCCGCATAGCTCACACCTCCTTCCCTCACCCGGATAAACCACGAACACTTTCAGACCAAGACTGGGCACTGGCTTGGTTCCTTTACCATGAGTATATATGAAAAGCTCACTTTCCTCCAGTGGTAACACTGGGTTGGCCAAAAAGCTCATGTGAACATTTTTTTGGCCAACCCAATATTATACATTTGTATGTCTCTGATTTTTAAATCTTCAGGTTTCATTCAAGTGATAATCTGTGGTGAGACTCACGCTCATTCAGCAGAAACTATGCAGGAAACGGGGTCAGAGGGGACTGTGACAGGAGCCAAAGGAGCCCCAGACACAAGCCTCAGGCACCCAGAGGCCCCTCGGGACGTCCGCAGCCTCGGGGAAAGCGGCCAGAACAGAGGAGCTTCACACTGGGGCCAGGAAGGCAGGTGGGGCGAGCGCGAAGACAGACCTGGCAGTAAGGTTAACACATCACTGCTGGCAAACTGAATGAAGGGGAGGGTCACTCAGTCCTGCCCCTCTCTGCGACCCCTGTAGTCCATGGGATTCTCCAGGCCAGAACACGGGAGTGGGCAGCCTTTCCCTTCTCCAGGGGATCTTCCCGACCCAGGAAGCGAACCAGGGTCTCCTGCACTGCAGGTGGATTCTTTACCAACTGAGCTATCAGGGAGGCACAGGGAGAGGATTTATTGGCAAAGAGAATTCAGAAATCACTGTTTCACTTCCTGTTTTTCCTACAAACAGGAAGCGCAACAGTAAAACAGGAAGCGAAACAGTGATTTCTTGAATATAAGCTGAAAACGGCCTTGATGCCCCCCCCAAAAAGGGAGTTGAAATAACAACAGTCTTGGTTTGAATCACTGGCCTCTAAATGTTTGTCCTCTGCAAAATAAGAATGAAGACAATTTGGAAGTTTACTTAAAAATACTGAGAACTGTAAACTGTTTGGTGTTCCTGAAAAAGCAGGAGGACAGGCCGGCAGGAGGAAGTCCACAGGAACGCTTGCTCAGGCCTGCGTTCCCCTCCTCAGAAGGGCCCTGAGTGAGACGCCCGTAAGGGAAACCATGGAAGGGCAGGCCTGAGCTGAAGATAAGGCCCAGGTGAGGCTCCACTGGTACTCAAGCGAGACCAAGACAGACAAGAAAAGAAAGGGTTAAGAGCCTTCGCAGCTGAACATGAGTGAGACTTTAACCACTGTCCACACATGGGGCTTTTATTTTTTTAAACCTGGATCTCTGACAGTGAGGCCTTTTTAAAGCAGCATCTAATAACACTAGTTAGGTCTAGTTTGTGTGATACAGATTTGTTTTAATGGCAAGAATGCTCACCGAGAAAAGTACCTTCATAGAACTCTGCCCTTGAGGCCTGCTTCACCCTGCCCCCAGACTGTAAAAGACATGACTCTCCCACTCAAATCCTAACTCAAACCAAGAATCCAAGGAAAAATGAAAAGCCCCCCAGAGCCAGGCCAGCTCTGCTCGTGGGCTCTGGACCTCAGCGAGTGTGGACCTGGTGTCACTGCCTCCTGGGACAAACCTGAGTTAAAAGGTTCTCAACCGCCAGCTGGGGGTGGGAGGCGGCGGCTCTGACATCCTTTTCCTCAAGACGATCGCCCCCAAGGCGTGCTAAGCTTCGTGATATCTTCTCTACCTCCCTGAGTGCTTTCTGCACTGGGGGACTCATGAGAGCAACTCAGCCCCCAACCCACCATCACGCCCCGGGCTGGGAGATGAAGAGGAGCACCTTGGCTGAAATACTCCGAGTGAGGGCGCAGAGTTCAAGGCCAGCCCAACTCTTAGCTCTTTATGTTCAGCACCTCCATATTCTTCTGCAAATAGCCACGGCGACCCTTCTCTGGACAAAGGAGTCTCTCTCTGCCCCGTGACCATCCATGCAATCAAGCCAAAGCTGTGCTCATGTATACAAAACGTCCTTCCGGAACAAAGTCATCAGGAGCTGAGACAGAGAGAGAAACACCACGCTTGGATCCATCATGAGCCCAGCGAGTGAGGAATGCCATTGAGAACTGCTCTGCTGTGTTTATCGCGTCCTTGGGAATTATGGTGCCCAGTGTATGTGGCTCTCAAACTTCCACTTGGTCACTCCAAGTGTTAGTGTTTACAAATGCAATGAGGGCACAGAGTATACAGAGGCGGGCCCTCCTCTCACACCAAGGAACAGGACATGAGGCCTCTGCACCGGCGGTTTGCTCAGGGCCTCCTGCAAGGAGGGCCAGAGAAGGGGTTCTCGGAAGCTTCCTGGGAACAGAAGGCTGGGGTGCAGTGCAGAGCAGGAGGGCTTTGCAGGTGTTGACCAACCAGAGGTTTGGCAGGAGCAGCACAACTTCCAGACCAGGCCACTGTCATTCTACTTGGAAGAAGAACCCCAGGCTGGGAACCCTGGTCGCTCCTGGAGCCACCAAGAGGGGGTCCGAGCGGGCCCCACCACCATAGCAAGGGGGACGGGGGGTCCCGGAGGACCACTGGGGGCTGGACTGCCCGACGGGCTGCAGACGCCTGCTCTCCCCAGGGAGAGCCCCGAACTTTGGCGGGAGNGGCCTGGTGTGCTGTGATTCATGGGGTCGCAAAGAGTCAGACACGACTGAGCAACTGAACTGAACTGATCCTAACCCTACTGAATTAGATTCTCGGAGAGAATGGGATTCACAGACATACATGTTCCCAGGTTTCCCAGGTAGTTTGGAATAAAGTTGGAGGAGATTCTGTCATTAACTGATAGAACATCCTAATGCTGAAGGGCAGAGGGGTGGCAACTGTGGAGCTGAAGAGCACCTCCTCTGGAAAATGAGGGTACTTCACACCCATACCTTCCTCTTCCTCCTAATTATACACCAGGCTGGCAAAGGAGCAGAAACAAAGAACTGGGGGCTTATCTTCTTTTATATCACACTTCCACACCCAGGCTGACAAAAGGACCCTGATGAGTCTTCACTGGACCTGTTTTATGTTCGCTGCTGCTGCTGCTAAGTCGCTTCAGTCGTGTCCGACTCTGTGCAACTGCATAGATGGCAGCCCACCAGGCTCCTCCATCCATGGGATTTTCCAGGCAAGAGTACTGGAGTGGGGTGCCATTGCTTTCTCCATTTATGTTTGTTACATTTAGGGTATTTTAAAAGTATTATTGCATACAATAACACGTTGGTAAAAAGGTACCTACACATAAACCTATTATAAATCTGTTCCACATATTTCAGGCAGGGCTTCTCAGAGTTTAACATGCTTTAGAATCATTTGGAGAGCTTGTAAGAACTCAGATTACTGAGCTCTTTCCCAGTAGGATTTCTAATAAGTTCCCAATGATGTTGGGACATATGTATGGGAGAAGAACTGCAAATGAATACTATAGAAAAAATTTTTAGCGGGTTTATTTATTTTATGGGTATAGGTGAAGCAAGTTTGAAATGGTTTTGGATGTATTACAGGATTGAGCAAATGAGTAACTGTGTATGTGGGTTGGTGGGGTGGGTAAGTTATTGGGTAACACGGTTCTCACTGTAGAGGAAGGGACATACAATTATGGAATGTGGGTAGGCAAGAAAAAATCCTATGGGGATATATTACAGTTAGATGGGGAGGTGCAAATTCATGATTTTGAAAATATGTACGTAAGAATATTATGTGTATGCTTTCATGCTCAGTCACTCAGTTGTGTTCGACTCTATGCAACCCAAGGACTGTAGCCTGTCAGGCTCCTCTGACCATGCGATTTCCCAGGCAAGAATACTGGAGTGGGTTGCCATTTCCTCATCCAAGGGATCTTCCTGACCCAGGGATTGCACCCAC
Source organism: Neotragus pygmaeus (assembly GCA_006410875.1). Lineage (NCBI taxonomy): Eukaryota > Metazoa > Chordata > Mammalia > Artiodactyla > Bovidae > Neotragus > Neotragus pygmaeus. The sequence goes on from SJYV01015079.1 coordinate 222,634, forward strand.
ATCTCTTGCATCTGCTGCACTAGCAGGTGGATTCTTTGCCACTGTGCCATTTGGGTTTAGGTGCACATGTGTATTATATATGTATGAGTGCATATGTATGTTTGTGTGGTGTTTATGCATAAATATACATACATTTATTTCCCCTGGATTTTTCTTTGAGGGCTGGAAAACAAAATCACCCTGGTAGCCATGAGCACACTTAGTACCTAGGCCTTCTTGGTCTCTAATACCATTCCTCACCACAGTTAACCATGGCTTATCAAAGAAAAGGTAGACTCTAGGACTTGGAACATCTTATAATAAAGAATGCCATAAAGTTTAAAGGCAAAAAAAAAGATAGGGAGAAGGAGAAGGAAAAGACAGAAGCATGTCACAAGAACACATGAGCCAAATTAAAGGGGTTCTCATTGTCAAATCTGAGAAAGCTTGAGAGTACCAAAACAGGTATGTACAGAACGGAATTAGAAACCACTGGGAAAGAAGGAATGTGTGAATCCACATCAATAACAAATGGGTAAGTAAATGAGAGAGAAGGGGCTCTTGCTCACAGAAGAAAGCCGAGAACTGACTGTCAAACAAGGCAGGAAACTGGAGATGGAAAATCATTTTGAAGCCGTAGCGATGAAGAATATGTCAGGCAAGAATCAATAGTTGCTAAATCTGGGGGGAATTTTGATGAGTAGTTGGATATTTGCATAATCTTATCAGTGGACAAAAAAGTGAACTGTGGCTATAGAGGAAACATCTGTACTCTTGGAAATACATTCCTAAGTACATAGGAGCGAGGAGCCATGATGTATGTAATATACTCTGAAATGGCTCATGAAAACATTTCTGTGCATATAAGAGAGTGGGAGAAAGACAGACTGAGAGAAATTGGCAGACAGAGAGCATAGGTGCACAAGTGATAACGCAAATGGGATAAAGTGTTAACAATTAGTCAACTGGTGGGTAAATGGTATATGTTCTTTGTACTATTCTATTTTTGTATCGTTTGAAAAATTTGAAATTTTCAAATAAAATCTTAAATCATGCTTTTGATTAATATTTACATTGAGATAAGTTTGATTGTTAACTCTTTATGAGCTTAATTTTGTGAAAAATTAAAATTAAAAATGTATCTTATGTACTTTTAAAACCTAGAGGAAAACAAACCAAGATATAGATGGGTATCATTTCTGGGTTACAAAATTATGGATGATTTGATTCTGTTGTATTGTTTATAGTGTTTCATATTATTCAAAGTTATTAGAGAAAAATTATTTTTGAAAAAGGACAATATTCACAAAAGTTTTACATATAATATTTCTGTTATGACATTGATTTCTAATAGCACCAACAAAATAAAATAAAAAACCTGAAATCATTGAAATGTCCAATGACAGGAAAGGTTGTTGGAGAGGTTGTATAAATTATGATACTTCTAAAATATTAGTCATAAAATTTATGTTTGCCCAATCAATTTATGGAACCACCTAAGTATCCATAAATAGGGAGTTGGTTAAATTATAGCATAGCTGTAAAACACAATGGGCAGAATGTTTTCTGACCCAAACTGCTCCAGGAGTAGGGGGAGGGCTTTGACTCTTTGCCGTCTTGCAACCTGTAAACATCCTAGCTATACAAATCTGCTAAATGAGTAAGTGCTCAGCTCAGTTCAGTTCAGTCGCTCAGTTGTGTCTGACTCTTTGTGACCCCATGAATTGCAGCATGCCAGGCACGAGGTATTTGGGAGAGGGCAGGGATGGTGGAATTACCAGGGGTTTTTTCTTGTCTCNTATACACATCTGCCCCTCCTGAGGGACCCCTCCAGGCACCTTGGAACACCCTTCACTTCTGGAGGAGCTTTCGCCCCAGGCTGAGCCAGACCAGAACTCGGCTTGTTCCTTCCTCGGCATGTCCTCTGAAAAGAAGGCGAGGATCCGGGGAATGGATGCTCAGCCCCAGCAGGGATCTCTCAGAGCCTGGTAAAGCCTGGTCGGCAGGTGGGTCTAAGGTATCGTGAGAGGAGCTGGTCGGGGGCGTGTTTAGAACTCTCGTGAAGACATCACCCTTGGCCTCCAGCGTCCAGAGCAGTGCCCCGCACATGGCACCGGGTGTGTGTTGAGCTCCATGTGTGGATGGACGTGATGACGGTGATGACAGGCCTTGGAGATTCAGTATCTGCTGAGCAAAGAGAAAATTAGGAAGGTGCAAAAGCTTCTGGCAGGAGACGGCTGCTCGTCCACATCCACGTCAGGACCAGGGCTCCCTGAAGAGGTGCACAGTTCGTTTGCACTTGACGTGGCTGCTTTTTATTGTCTGAATGTGCAATATGTGCCAGAAACACCCTTGCACGCAGATGGAGCCGCTCCAGACCACCTGTGCTTGCAGAGGCCGAGGTGAATGCGAGCTGTGAGGCGTCTCTGACATTCAGGACCCAGTGAGCTGTCAGCTGCAGGCGTCCAGGAAGTTCGCAGTTTGTGTTTACTGTTTTATTTGTCTTAACGATGGTGGCCCCGCTGGGGGGCTTCTAGCTGCACTGGAACCCTCCTGTGAGGGCTTCTAGGTCTTGCCGGGATTGTAGGTCAGACACACTCTCTCCTGCATCTCCATGAATTCCAGCTTTCAGCCGAAGCATCAGAGATCATTGCGGAAACCATGGTAACTGTGGGTTAGGAGAGAAGATGCTCCTTCCTGTGTTTGCCTTGTCACAGCTCTTCCCCGATTTCACCCTGATGGTGATCAGAGACAGAGCAGACGGAGTGTGTCCCAGGTCTGAAAGGACACTCAGGCTTGGGGTGGGACCTTGTAGACAGTGGACGAGTCAGACACACCAGGGAGGAACTGAGTAGCGTGTCTTCTGGGCCCATCTTGAGGCAGCAGGCCAGCCGTAATTTGGTGGTTTCATCTCCTGCACTAGAGAGCTATGGAAAGTGGGACTGGACTGCAGCTCACCAGTGACGTCCCAGCCCCACCAGAGGACCCGAGTCCAGCCCCCAGGCAGCCCCGCCCCCCGCAGCCTCTCATGGGGGCGGCCCTCAGCGTCTCAGCCACTGCCCAGCGTGGGGGTCCTGGGCCCTAGGGGCTGCTGGCTACAGGCGGTACCCACTGATCTGTGCTGGACACCAACGGGGACAGAGAAAGGGAAAGTGACCGCTGCCCTCGGTCTGGCCGGCGAGGACCGTCCACGCGGCGGTGACCGGACAGCAGCAGGGCCACTGTTGCGGCCGCGCTTCTGACTATGGGCTGCTCCAGACACGGAAGCGAGCGAGACGCCCTCCTCACCTCTGTCAGCGGAGTTGTGTCCGTGTCTTTACCCCTCATTTAGAGAAAGCGTTTACAAAATGGGAGCTGTGACTCAGTATTGCTCCGTAAACACTGCTGACCGGGGCGGTCCTGGACAGTTGACTGACGCCACGGGAGCCAGCACTGAAGGCGGCTGCAGTCTGGTCAGAGGAGCCCGGGTCTGTGGCCACAGCTGCTCTCAGGGCGTTGGGGTGCTGATGGGGCACAGGTTAAAGGTCAGAATGACCTTGTGGAGACTCTCAGGCCAGCTCAGGATTCACTCTGGAGATGTGCTGCTCCCCTGCATGGGCACATGCATGGATGTGCGAGTGTGTGCATGCGTGTGCATTCATGTGTGTCCACATAATGCATCCATGTGTACATGCACGTGCGTGTACATGTGTGTGCATGGTGTGTGTGTGTGTACACACACATGCGTTTGTGTGTGCGTGGTGTGTGTACGTGTGTGCACATGTGTGTACACATGCATGCACATGGTCTGTGCACTTCAGCATGCTGTTCCACCAAGGGAATGTAAATGTGATGTGGGCATCACTGAGCAGCTGCTAGATGCAGTGAAGAGGGTCCAGGATGAGTGGTGGG
>SJYV01015079.1:226531-237089 GCA_006410875.1 Neotragus pygmaeus
ATTGCACAGAGTTCCCTGTGCTATACAGTAGGTCTGTTTTAGTTATCCATTTTAAATATATAGGAGTCACATCAAGTTTTTGGCTTCCCAATGCATATAAATGGAGAAGACAATGGCACCCCACTCCAGTACTCCTGCCTGGAAAATCCTATAGACGGAGGAGCCTGGTAGGCTGCAGTCCATGGGGTCACTAAGAGTTGGACACGACTGAGCGACTTCACTTTCACTTTTCACTTTCATGCATTGGAGAAGGAAATGGCAACCCACTCCAGTGTTCTTGCCTTGAGAATCCCAGGGATGGGGGAGCCTGGTGGGCTGCTGTCTATGGGGTCGCACAGAGTCGGACACGACTGAAGTGACGTAGCAGTAGCAATGCATAGAAAAGTTGTGTTGACAGTATGATATTGTCTTTTAAGTGTGTGATAGTATTATGTCTGAAAAAACAGTGCATAGATTTTAATTTAAAAATGATGCTGTTGGGAAAATGATGCTGAATAAACTTTCAGACTTTAAATTTGTAAAAATTTGAGTATCTGTTAAGTGGGATAAAACAAAATATGCTGGTATAAGGCATTGAGAAGGAATTTAGAGAAACTAGTTGACTTCCTCCAGCTCTATCACCAGTCCAAGAGATAGGCTTCCTTAGCTGTCTGAGTTCTGTATTTGGCAGGATTGAGTCAGAGAGTAGCCTCATTAATTGATGATGTCTCCTATGCATGTTGGGTCCCGTGGAGTGATGCCAGCTGTGCTGTATGGCAAACTTAATTTTATACCAGTTTGTTGAAAAGAAGCCTTTCCTTTTGCTTAGGTAAAATTTGAGATCATAGGAGTGCACTCTTATAGCTCTAAAGACACACACATAGAAAATTTCTAAGAAGAAATATGAACAGAGGAGGACAAAGATGAAGAGATTTAGAAATGTATTCCCATATGATATCTCAAAAAGAGAAGGCAATCCAAATAAAGTTTTTTAACTGGTGATATTATATGAATTCTATTCACAAGCATTTATATCCTCACATTTTACCCGCAGCCAGATATACAGTGATTATTACATGTACTAGAATTCACAGATTTATTCAAAATGGAAAGATATTTTTAATCAGCTGTACTACTTATTAGATTCACTTCTGAACATTATATAATTACTTATAATCAGCTGCTGGTAAAGACTTATATCTGAAGTCAAATTATCTCTAATGTAACATTGCTTCTTGAATGTTAGTAGAAGCAGAAGTAGCTTACCTTCATTTCTGCTTGACCTCCTTTACTTAAACTAGAAATTTATCTTGTAGGAAAAAGTAACCTCTATGCAAATTTCTGACTAATTCAATCTGATTTTTGAAAACTAATATACCAGAGTTTTTAACCCTAAAAGACCATATTCTAAAAAACAAAGCAACGTCATTTCCTCATCTCCTCCTTCTGTTTCAAAAACAAGCAACAGAGAAACAAAGAAATAAACAAAACACATTTCCTGTACGCCCTTGTGTCTTCATTAGAAGAATAACAGGAACTGTCAGTTCCCATTAACTAGTCAGGAGAAGGCAATGGCACCCCACTCCAGTACTCTTGCCTAGAAGATCCCATGGACAGAGGAGCCTGGTAGGCTGCAGTCCATGAGGTTGCTAAGAGTTGGACATGACTGGGGGACTTCACTTTCACGCATTGGAGAAGGAAATGGCAACTCACTCCAGTGTTCTTGCCTAGAGAATCCCAGGGACGGGGGAGCCTGGTGGGCTGCCATCTATGGGGTCGCACAGAGTCGGANAATTTTTTTTCCCCTAGATCTTTAAAACTATCCTTTCATCATATTCCAAGCCTTTTGTTTTGGCACAAAAATTCAACCAAAAAACAGCTATTTGTCTCTCTTCCCCACTCGACTGTGAGTTCCAAAAATGTCTGCTGTACACACCATCCCCAGTATTGAGTACAGTGTTGTTATGCTGGTGCTCAAACGAATAAAGAAAGAACCACTCTCTCCAGGTCTAGTGACATTTCCTCTTCCACATCTTATGCCCTGTCCATAACTGGCCAAATCTAATTCCTAAGAGGGCTGACATTTAGTACAGGGCTAAGAACTGTGTAAATAACAACTCAAATGTCCTGGGGTTTGTTTTGTCCAAGTGGTTTGGGTTGGGGAACCAGATAGAAACAATATTTTTCCTCCTAAAAGTTAAAATTACATAATATTTACCTCTTACAAATCATATATATTTAAGATAGGAAGCCCAGGAACAAAATGAACACAGGTGAAGTCAGACATGACAAAAGAACCAGAACAACTACTGTTTGGGAAGCTACAAACGTGTTCTCTCCTTCCATCTTTGACCTTCTCCTATTAGAGGTAACCACTCTTAGGAACTTGAATTTATTATTAGTTTTTACCACATACTTATATATCTCTAAACAGTAAGTTGTTTAGCATTGCTTGCTTTTGAGCCTTGTAAAAACAGTATTGTTCTGGTGTGACCTTTTGTAGCTTGTTCTTTAAAAAAAAAAATTAACATTGTTCCTAAGACTCAACTATGTTGTGGTGTATACCTGTGGCTCATTCATTTTCATCACAATATACTCCTGCATTAATATGAATATATCACAATTAATTCCTGCGTTCCTCATCAGTGGACTTTTGGGATGTTTCTGGTTGTTTGCCTTTAGAAATAGTGCTGTTACAAACCAGCCTTGTACTCGTCTTCAAGAGCATCTGTTAGCTTATCTAGGGTATACACCAAGGGGTAGACCTGGTCCAGGTATGGGTTCAGGTTTATAATCCAAATGATCTTTTGAAGCAACGGTGCCAGTTTACATCCCCACCAGCAGGGCATGAATTCCTGGTGATCTGTATCCTCACCAACCACTTGTATTGTTAGGACCCAGGAATTGTATCCTTAAGTGGCAGCATTTTTGTTCCAGAATGCAGTGCCCCTGACTGGACAGGTGTTCCCTCTTGGCCATCTAATAGAAGAGCCTGATCTGAGACTCTGCCCAAGAGATGGGCCCCAGGGACTTACACCTTGTTGAATCCTGACTTTGGGACACAACACTAAATTGAGATAAGAGACACAGTCATCATAGAAGTCAATCAATCATAGAACATGGATCTTGAAGGACCCTAAGGGCAAATACTTCATTCTACATTTAAGGAGACTGAGGCCCAGAAAGGTTAAATGACTTGACAAGCTCTCAGAGCTAATTAGTATAAGAACCTGTCTCTGGGGCTCTCAATTCTTAGTCTAGGCCTTTTTTGTTTGTTTGTTTTTAAATGTGTTTATTTGGTTTAGTAATTTAAAATGGTGTAGAAATCTATTAAATTAAAAATGACTCTGTAAATACTTAAATAACTGCCAATTTACTTTTAAAAGGTAGTTCTTTGATGTAAGTGACTGATGAATTTGATATTTTCAGGTCCTTTCCTTGTGAACTAAACAGAAATAATACTGAATTTCAATGGAATAAACAGGGAAAAGATGCAATCTCCATAATAATGGTTTTCAATAGGCAAATTTAACAGTTTTTAAAGACACCAATCTCCCAGGGAAATTAATCTCCAATTTTTTGACTTGTCATCCTCATCCTTGGATCATCACCCCAGGCAAAATATAGGTTTGGGCTTAAGAAGTCATTTTGTGAGGAAATGAAAGAGAGTGAAAAAGTGTTAGTTGCTCAGTCATGTCTGACCCTTCAGGACCTCATGGACTGTAGCCCACTAGGATCCTCTGTTGATAGAAGTCTCCAGACAAGAATACCGGAGTGGGTAGCCATTTCCTTCTCCAGGCAATCTTCCTGACCCAAGGGTATAACCCAGGTCTCCTGCATTGTAGGCAGATTGTTTATCATCTGAGCCACCAGGGAAGCCTCAGACAAACTTCAAATGCAGTGAAATTTCAATTCATTCTCCTCCTGAGTACTCAGAATTAAGCTGTTGTAGGAGGCTAGGACCTATTTATGGATATTACACATATCCATACAATATAGTCCCAGTAAACTGATGGTGTATAAACTTAGATGCCTTTACATGTGAATGTAGAAAAATTCTGAAAAGAAATCAATTTGCAGCTGAAGCTGTTATGCTCTTCAGAGTGTGCATAACAAACATGGTGTGTGTAAAGGAATCTGTCCTCATATAAGAGTTAGTCAAAAGCAACTGGGGAGGGGAGAAGGACTACTTAGTAGGAAGGGTGTATGTGTAGTGGCTTCGAAAACCTGAAGTGGAAATTTTCATTCCAGAGTTGTTTACTTCAGAGACCCCCCCTCCCCCACCTCCCTTGCCTTGATCTTCTCTACCCCAAGAATCCATTTACCATTTGAAAATACCTTTTGGTTTAACAGTGTCTGAAGGCTGGCAATAAAAGCTTTCCAATAAGCATCCCTCTTTTAATGTCAGGATAAAACTCAGGAGCTCCTTATTACTTTGAGGGAGGGGGGGCGGCTTGAAGGGAGAGGCCTTCAAGTAATTTTGCTAAGAATGCTGACCAAAGGGTACTTTGGTACTCCTGGATCAGGTTTTCCTCCCAGCAGTCATTTTAATCAGCACTTCCCCTGTTTAATGAGCTTGTAGTGCCATTACATAATCANGGGGGCGGCTTGAAGGGAGAGGCCTTCAAGTAATTTTGCTAAGAATGCTGACCAAAGGGTACTTTGGTACTCCTGGATCAGGTTTTCCTCCCAGCAGTCATTTTAATCAGCACTTCCCCTGTTTAATGAGCTTGTAGTGCCATTACATAATCACCCAACTCACTGGATTAATGATGAAAAGAGGAACTGATTTTTCCAGTTGCATCATTTGAAGTAAATGTTAACTTTCTTTCTGAGTCCTTAGTTAACCGCATTAGTGTGACAAATATGTCTTTGTCTAGCATAAGTAATTAGAATTTAATCACTTTAACTGCATCTTAATTACCCCAAATGAATTGAAAGGACATTTAATAGCAAAGATTAAATTGCCTTAATGAACGATTTTTGTGACTCCATCAATACTTGAATCGCGCTAGCCACTCCTCTCACGCACTTCACCTGTAGTGAGCGCAGGATTCACTAGGTGGCGCGTTTCGCTCATTCATTTATTTAATTTCCCCCATTGATCTGTTTTAGAAGACAACAAGAAAGAAAGTGAAAAGAATAGAGCTTATTATGTTCCTTTGACAACCTCTCTTTGGGACTATGAGGTCATCACCAGATGCAAAAATGAAAGCAGCGATTTCAGAAACTGTCGATTCTGAGGACCCTATAGCGAATGCAAAGGGAGATGAGAAACACTGGGATAACTGGAAGCTAGCAGTGGTTGAGGGAAACTGTAAGTTACCCTCTGGACGACTGCCAACATATATACAGAGTTTAAGTCAATTTATTATTTTTTAGTGCAGAGTCCTAAAACATGAGTAACAGGCAAGCTTTGGAATAGCAAGACAGGAACTGATGTGAAGCCAAGAAATATAATTGTGCAAGTGCGGATCAGAACACCAATGCCAGAAAGTATGGGAGGTTTGGGCCTTTGGGCCCTCCTCCAGGCTGGGTCCCCGTGGACCAGTCCTACCCACAGAACACATCTAATGAGATGGGTCTTGCCCATCAATAATTGTTTAAGTGAACAAATGGATAAGAAGACTTGAGTTCCATGGCTAGCTCTGTTACTGCCTCACATTCCCTCTTTCTTCAAAGGAGCAATAAAAGATCTCTCTTATAAGTCTTTTTTTTAAATTATTTATTTATTTTTTAAATTTGACTTTATAATACTCTATTGGGTTTAGATCTCTCTTATAAGTCTTTAAAAAAAAAAGAAAGAAGTTTCCACAAGTATCTCTCTTTGAGCACCCCAGAGGGAAGACACACATTCTCTACTTTCAAGGCCTTTATTATGCAGAGACTTCCAGGTTGGTGTTTACGACAGGGGATCAGACATTTCCACATTCTTGGTCCACTGACCTGGGGAACTTGAACCCGTAATTGAGGCACAGGGTGGAGGGTAAGGGGGTTCTGGGCTTTGAGTTGAGAAACTTGAGCACAGGGCCTCAGTGATTTCCAGCTCTGTTACCACAGTTAAGTAATTAAATCTCATTGAACAGAGAAGCTGGAAAATAATGGTAACTACCCCATAAACTAGTGGCTGCTAAATTTTGCCGCACATTAAAATCCCATCAGAGCTCTTAAAAATCACAATGCCCAGGTCATGCCCTATACTATTAACGCCCAGAATATTTGAGATTTTAGCCAGGAATAATTTTTGAAAAGATCTGTAAATAAGTTCAAAGTATAGCAAGATTTGGGAGCCACTGGTACAGGGAGAATTAAATGGTGGCTCAGACCGTAAAGAATCTGCCTATAATACGGGAGAACTGGGTTTGATCCCTGGGCTGGGAAGATCCCCCGGAGATCCCCATGGCAACCCACTCCAGTATTCTTGCCTGGAGAATCCCCATGGACAGAAGAGCCTGTCAGTCCATGGGGTCACAAAGAGTCGGACGTGACTGAGCAACTAAGCACAACACATATGTGCCCAGCAGTTCCTGACCAATAATAGGTACACAATGGACACAAGCTCCTTCCTTATCAATTGACTCCCTTATCACTTGCTAAGACAAATCTGTGGGTTGAACTTCAGGATCTTGTTCTGTTCAGCAGTTATCTTATCAAACTATCTCACCTAAAGGAGAGGAAAATTTCTGGAAACTAATTTGTTTCAGCTTTATGATCATGTTACATCTTTGGGGAGAAACACTATGTGGATGTTTCTATAGCCAGACCCTGTGGTAAAACAAATTTATATGTTTGTATCAAAATTATCAGATTGTCCTGTGATTGGCCACGTCATCTAAGCCAATTCTACAATTTCAGAATAAAATTAAGCTTCATTCATATTAGCATACTTGTGTTAAAGTAAAAATCTATGCAAATCTATTGACAGAAGACAGGAATGTATGATTATGCATTAAATTAATTAACATTAGAAATCAGGTTTTTCCTTTTTACTAAACTCTATAAGGCTGACACTTTTCAGGAAATGACTTCTCTCAAAGGTGCTTAGCCATCTTATTTAAATACAAACAAAATGAAAATAGTATTTAATTAATTCTTGTTGAATCCTTTATCCCACGTTATAGGAAATCTATACTTTTAACTATTACGACTTCAGTAAGACCCTCCTTCTGTTGGTACCCTAGATTGAGGACCATTCAAATTTGCCAAGAGTGTGGAAACTTCTGTTTTATGGGGACTGAAATGAAATTAGAAATTTCTCATCCTGTCCATCTAAACTCCTTGGTTGACTTAAAATATTAAACTGGTGTTTAACTATTCCAATATATGAAGTTTACAAAGAGCACTGAGCACTGTTACTTGAAGGGAAAGGCTTCTAACTATGTCTTTTGAGGAGCAAGACACCCAAGAACCTCCTTTTTAATTACCCACTTTCACTAGACTTGAGGATTTTCTTTCTTATAAGGAAATCAAGAATAAATTTTACTGATATACTCTGCAAGAACTCTTTCTTCTGAGAACTTTGGGTAGCAGCATCTGTTTGATTAGCTGAATTTGCCATGAATGTGGAAATGATGACATCAAAACAGCTCATGTAACAACCTCCTTAAAGACCTCATAGATTAGAGATGACTATAGATTTTCCCCAGCACGGATCAAAGGGACTGAATTGAACGTTTTAGCTTAATGATCCAACCCCTGTCACACCCATAGGGACTTAAATTCTGATTGTATAAGCAGGTGTGCATGTGCACTCAGATGCATGCAGAAAGCTGCTGGGGAGGGAAGAAAAGATCAACCACCTGATCAACGAGGATAGGTTTGATCTTTTCCATTATTACTTGATTGTGCTCATGGATACTACTGGTAGGGTCTCATGACTTCTCATCAACTTTGAAATATTAGCTGTTAATTTTTGTTTCCTCACCACAACTCTTCAAAGCCATCTTAGTCACTTTTTAAGAGCAAGAGAAACCCAGAGGACAGGCCTGACCGGGCCCTGTCCAGGGTCCTGACGCCACACTGGGGCTTTAGGCTGCCAGGCCTCCAAGCGTTCCTTCATGCACCCCACCAGACAGCAAACAAAGAGCTTCAAGCTCAAAGCCTCAGGGCAGCCTTCTAACTCCCATCAGCTAGCTGGAAGGCGAAACAACAAAACAAAGGGAACGCTAATCCACTCTCCCTTCACTACACCCTGAGCCCCAGTCTCTGATTTCAGACTGCCAGGGTCACCTTCTCTACTGTGACCTGGATATTCTCAACATGCCAGCAGAAGTATAATTTGGATATAAATTCCAAACATGCTATCTCGTTTGGAGAGGTTAGAGTTGGAGTATAATTTGAGGGAATGGCGATTTTGTCTCACCAGTGGGGTCATACCCAGGAAGTGGGTAGGACCAAGACAGATCCACTAAGTATCCTTTCCTCCCTCCGCTACACTCTACCAATCAAAACAGTTATCGGTTGAAAATCACATCAGTGTTCTAAAACAAAGCCTCTTCTCTTCCCATTGGATTGAGGCAGTGAGGTTTACTGGGTGCCTGGCTCTGCGGCCCGCAGGGGGCGCGCGCAGTTACCGGAGCACAGTCTACAGTACGATCCCCTAAGCTACTGGGGGAAGGTGAGTCCAGATCAAGGGCATCATCGAGGGCAGGAGTTTAGCTCCCCACCTGGCACTAAGCGCTGGAAGCTTGAAGATAAAGATGCAGCCTGGGATTTGAGTCTCTCTGCTGCTACAACACAACCTGCTGTTGTTGGCACAGACCGTCCCAAGTGTCAGGTACAAAACAGCTATGGCAGGATTGGGTTTCTATTGACCCTGATTGCCCTCTGACTTGGGGCTGCGCCCGCTGGTGGGAGAGCCAACCGCCCTAGGAACAGGCCGCAGGGTTTATTGTCTCTGGCGGCTGTGCTCAATGCCCCGATACCAGGTCACCACAGAACGACCAGCAAATCTCCTCCACTCTAGTCAAACTATCTGCTGTGATCTTCACCACATGCACACTTAACTCCATGCATTCACTCCGCTCCTCCCTGGAGTTTGTGCTCCCTAGTGGGGACCGCAAGGGAGAACTATTATCACGCGGCCTCTAGGACTCAGACATGGGCTGGGAGAAAGGTGCACGCAAAGCCGTCTGGTGATTGGACTCCAGAGCCAGACCTGTTCGGCTAGTGTGTCAGGGGGTCCCAAACCAACTCCCCGGGAGCAAGGCGACCGATGGGCCTGAGTTGGTGAGGGGACTTTGCCTCTGCCTGACAACTGGCTGCCCCCCAGGCCACGCTGGGAGGAGGCTATAAGAAAGCTTCGGAAGAGGCCCTCCTCCCCGGCAGCCAGCCCTCCTTGCCCCCAGGGTGCGAGGCTGACTCGATCCTCTGCGCCCCACGGGCCCTTTGTTGGCGCCACAGCCGGCTGGGAGCAGCTGCACTGCCTGAGACCCGCGGCGCTGAGACGCCGGCCCGGGAGCTCGTCTCTCTGGCAGCCTCCCCTCCTGCTCCTGGGCCTGGGAGCCCTTCTGCTCCTGCATTCCGCAGGCCCAGTCCGGCTCTTCTCCCGGCCCAGGACAGTCCTCGAGTATTCGGGAAGTGGGGCTCCCAGGGCCCAGCATCGCACTCCTTCTGCTTGGCTCCCCTGGTCCAGGGAAATGAGGGGACGGTTGAAGTGTCACCCGCTGGGATAAATATTAACAAAAAGCAAATGGACTTGTGCGGGGGCCAGTTATCAATCAACCAGACCGCAAGGCCACTTATGGCAAACATGGCCCAGGTTGGCCTAGAGGAGACTTTTCGAGAACTAANAGGGAAATGAGGGGACGGTTGAAGTGTCACCCGCTGGGATAAATATTAACAAAAAGCAAATGGACTTGTGCGGGGGCCAGTTATCAATCAACCAGACCGCAAGGCCACTTATGGCAAACATGGCCCAGGTTGGCCTAGAGGAGACTTTTCTCATGGCCACCTTCTGGCCAGACTGCCACCCCCTCACCCCCACCCCTGCCCTTCTCCAGGTGGCCCTGAGGCAAGTGCCAGCCTGGAAATAGGAGCAGTCCTGGGTGCTGCAGACCCGTGTGGCTCCCGGGCGCTGCAGTTTGGAGGTTTCCTCACCTCCACCTTGACAGGTGCCTCAGGGCGGCCCTGCCCGCTGGTGGGTGTGCACTTGCAGCCACTTATTGCACTGGCAGCTCCCCTAACGTGGCCAGAGTCTTCTGGAATCTTTAATTGGAAACTAATCTCCTCCCATCTTAATGGGCGACCACCCACCCGCACAGCCCAGCCCACTCTCCCCACCCGGGAGGAGACGCAACGTGAGCCTATGCACTGCACTTGAATGGGGCAGCAGCAAGTACGACATTGAGGGGAGAAATATATTGATTTTTTTAAAGGTAGTTAATTTGGTGAAAATTTCCTCTTGTCTTTCACCAATTTTGTGAAGAGAAAGCGTCTCTCCAAACAGTCTGCCACCTGCCCGGAACCTGGGATACCAGGAGGGACACGAAAAAGCGACTCTCCCGCCACCCAGCCAAGGAACCGACCTCGATGGGCCTTGCCTGGAATGGGGTAGAAACGAGTGTGTGGGGGGCTATTT
>SJYV01015079.1:237189-251259 GCA_006410875.1 Neotragus pygmaeus
CGTTCACTGAGGGGCGGGGGAGGGGATTGCTGGGGGAGTTGGTGGATGGTAGGATTGCCAGGGCGTCCGCGGTAGGCACGCCCTGAGTCCAGCCTTTTGGATTGGAGTGGGAGTTTCAGGGATTTTAATTTATGCTGGCGACTGTAATTTGTTCTGCATTTCAGGAAGGAGGAGAAACTATCCAGAACTGTGAGAAAATTCCCACGTAGTCCACAGAGCAAACAATTCCCTCCGAGGGATGGGGTAATTTTGTTTTTTTTAAAATTAGGTCTTTTGAAATCTGTTTTTTCTTCTTTTCCTTTCTTCCTCTCCTTCACCATCCTTTTTACTTCTCTTTCCCCCTTTTATTTCTATCTTACCCTCTTCCTCCCGTTTCATTTCCCTTTCCACCTCTTTTCATTTTTTCTCCCCTTCTTCCTTCCTCTCTCCAACTCATTCCTTTCCTCTTTGAAGCTTTCTCCCCTCATCCCCTCCCTCTTTCTCTTCCTTCTATAGCTAGGGGAGGCCAGGCCCACCTCCCTGCACCTCAAGACTTTCACATTTGGCATCAGCATCAAATATCACTTTGTTTTTGACAGAGGAAAGAAAGAACACCAGAATTCAGAGAAATCATCCATGTCTCTGAGCCCATTAGCAGGAACCTGCATCCCTTGCCACTTCTCTACTGGGCTTTTGCAGTTGTCCAAGGTCGGCCAGCTCAGGGTCATGCCCGTTTCCTAAACTTGGGGCTGCTTCGAGAGTGCGCTCTCCTTGCTAATGCTTCTCACGGTGCTGTCTGGAACCAATAACATCAAGATTTTGGGGTTGTTGGTTTATTTTTATTTATTTGATTTTCTTTTGAAAAAAAAAAATGCAGTGAAACTCTGAGGCCATAACTTCTAAAAGCACCAGCTGAATCTTAAACCTATCCTAGGCCACCAGAGATTGAAACCATTATCTCGATAACTAGACAAAAACCAAACTTCCTGCCACCCAGGCAGAACCCCATTTTAGCTATCTCGCTTCAAAGTCCACAATCAACTACGTGTTTCAGATAAGCACCTGCCCACTGGAGTGCAGTCTTAGAGCCACACCATCTACCAACAAACGGCTCTTCCTCAGAAAGGAAATAAAAGACACTGCACAAAATCACTTGATTCTGGAAAAATCAATATCAAGATTAGGTTTATTGTCTGCTTATATGATTAAAAATGACAAAGTGTTGCCTTTTATTTTCATAAAAAGACAGAAGTCTGAACAAAATAATTTACTATTGAGTTCTTGTTTCATTTGCCTGGCAAAACCTGGAGGAGGCCGAAAAAGCAGTTAGGAGGTGCAGTGGCCCTTGCTGGGCAGGGGTGAGCTTGCGATCGGAGGATGTGTGCTGCTCTGTGTGCGAGGAGAGTAGTTTCCTAGTGTCCAGCTTGCCCGAATGCCGGGCCAGCTGGGTAGTTCTCAGTTCTTCCTTTCAAAGAAATGCTTGATCATCTGTCACTTGCCCTTACTTTCTTTAGCTCAAACCTGGCTTCCAGNTGTGCGAGGAGAGTAGTTTCCTAGTGTCCAGCTTGCCCGAATGCCGGGCCAGCTGGGTAGTTCTCAGTTCTTCCTTTCAAAGAAATGCTTGATCATCTGTCACTTGCCCTTACTTTCTTTAGCTCAAACCTGGCTTCCAGGTTCCCCTCCCCCTGCCCCCTCCCCCAAATAACTATCATTCAGTGGCTGCACAGCTCTGGCAGGGGCAGCACCAGGGCTTTGCTGGCTCCTCAGCCGTGGCCTCCCAGATCCCTTTCCAGCCACTCTGGATCTCAGATCCTATGAAGCGCTGCTCTGCCTCTGTGTGCATGTGCGTCCGTATGCGTGTGTGTGTCCCCGACCCACTACTTGGCCCGATTCAGGCTCCCCCTCTGGGGAGGCTCTCGGGGTTCCAGAGTCTGAGCTGCAATCAGGAAAATGGGGTTTTCGAAACCACTGTGGGCTGGATTCTCCAAGTGTTGCCGGTGGTGAGCGCATTCGAGGGAAAGACGGCTTTGGGCACACGCGCTGGTTACACCACTGCCGGGGTTATCTATCTACGTTAAAAACAAAAAGAAAAACAAAGAAACAAAATCCACTGTATGAATCCCAGCTTAAATTCCCCTCCCCTATCTCGAAACCCCTAAAAGCCCACTTGGACTCTACTCTCATCTCTAGGCTGCTGCTCTTGGGCAAGTGTCCCGCGTGCTCAGAGCATGCTCCCAACCCGTTACCACCTTGTCCTAGAACAAGAGTGGCTCCCAGACGCACAAGGTTCATGGAGCGCGGTCCCCGAGAGAACAGTTTTACGCTCATTTAGCACCATTAGGAAAATAACTACCTAGACGGTCCCTACGAGCCCCAAATCCGCCTTCGGATTTGGAGTTGGAGCCGTTTGGCGGGCTGCAAGCGCCGACTCATTTCTTAAACGCATTAATTTGCTCTCCGTTTGTTCTGGAACCTAGTGGAAAACCTAGTGGTTGTGGAAATGAAACCTAACCAAACCGTGTCCTCTACCGAGTCCCCACGGGCATAGCTTCTCCAAGACCGTCCTGGCCTCCTCTGGGGGTGGAGGGCTTACGGTGTAGCGGGCGTGGATTACCTACTACTGGGAAATGTGACAAGCCCGGCTGGGTGCCGACGGCGGGCTAGCGTTGGTCGGGCCCCTCTCGCTGTCAGGCTTGACGTCTTTCTCTTCGTTGCCGGGGAGCCAGTTCAGCGCACCCTCGAATTGGGGCACTTTTCACGGAGACGCCCGAAGGGAGCCCGAAAGGGCGCCTGGGTCCGGACAGGCAGATCTGAGGAAGCCACCTTGGGAAGGGGGAAGGCAGCCCGAGGGTTGAGACCTCGCCTGGCGCCTGCTTGGGGGCAGCTCTGGACTTCTTTCCGCGTGAAGGCAATTCAGCCACTGGCTTCTCGGGAAACAAGTCTGGTTTCTCCTTTCCTCTCCCGGACCCTCTCTCCAGCCTCTTTTCTCTACCTTCCTCCCTCTTTAGCCTTGAGTACTCCGAAGCTGCTAGCCCTAGGGTCAAAGGTCAGGCCTTCACTGGCGGCTTGGGTGCGCAGGGGGCAGGGTTCGCCTACTTCTTGCACTGGCGGGGAGCACGGGAGTCGCCTTGCCTGTCATTCGAGGCTGGACACCCATTGCCAACCAAAGAGAAAACAGCTGGACACCCATTGCCAACCAAAGAGAAAACAGACATTGAACTCAGAGCTCCCTCTTCCAGTACTTAGATCTCTTTGATGACAAGGAGAGTTGAAGGGGATGGTAGTTTAATTTAGAAAGTTGTATCCAGACTATAAAGTCACTCATCTGGATATTTTAGGAGTCATTTTTTTGGGGGGAGGGAGTGGGTAATGATTTCCATAGGTGTCTACATTGGGGTGGTTTTGAGCACAGGACTGACCTTAAGAGCAGGCTTTTGTTTCCTCATTTCCCTTGCCCTAACCCTGGTCAGAGTTGGAAAGAAGTTACCAGAAGGGCTCCAGGAGAGGTTAACGAATGCACAGCTCTCCAAGTAGGCAGATCTGTTCCAAAGGGACCGACCTTTCGCATGAGTGGGGGCAAGGCAGGCAGAGTAAAAAGCAGATTTCTATGCACATTCACGTGGCTTCATGTAATGAACACATCTCCATCAATTCCTGGAGGCAGAGGGCTCAATTACTTGGGTTTTAGCTGAGGAATGTTCTCAGCCTCAGCTCTGACTACAGAGGAGCCCAGTAGTTAGAATTCTCTCTCCAACGAAAGCAATGGTCAATAGAATTCTCGGTATCAAATGAGCAATAATTTGCTGTGGCTACATGCTGGATAATGAAAGATGTTAGTGGGATCAATAAAAAATGAAAACACTTTTACTTACATCTTGAGTTACTGTTTTAAGCGAGCAAGAGGGATGCAACAAACCCAAAGCTAGGCTGAGATCCTCTGCAGACCCCCTCAGACTCACAAAGCTCTGTTACCACCAGAGTCTTTTTGCTGCCAGGACCTCTAACTTCCACCTTCTGTGCTCACAGGCAAGTGGGTTATTTATATCAAGTTAACCCCTTGGAATCTGGTAATAGTTTAACTGTCAGGATTTTACATTTTTTCTTTTTNCTGAAGCACAAACCCAAATTCCCTCTAGCGCCTTCGGCTCCATCTTTAAGTCCAGGAAAAGATCAATTCTCCCTCTCTCGCACGCACACATTTGCAGCCATAAATAAACAGCTCCCAGCTAAATCAGGAACCCGAGAAGAGAAAGAGAGAAAAAAGAAGAGAGAAGAATGACATCCAAAGCATGGGTCTCGCTTCTCCCGAGCGCCGGAAAGCTGTTTTTGGTCCGGCAAGTCTTGCATTTGGGGTTGCAACTTGCATTTGAATAGCTGCCGGGGCTTGTTATGGACCCGGGAAAGCTCTGAAAGGGAATCACTATGCAAATTGTCCCAGTTACAATCGAAAGGTTCGATCTCCAGGAGCTGCCTGACGGAAGTTGATGTCAGCTATCTGTGCATTAGGGTTGCATTACCGCCTTCGCCTGCCTCCTCAACACCCCCGCTCGCGCCTGCCGGGGAGGCTTTTTTTTTTTTTGTGTGTGTGCTTATGTGTATATTTTCCCTCAGTAATTAAAAATAAAGGAAGAAAGGGGGGGGAGGGCTTAAGGTGGCGATGTAGTTGGCTCGGGCCTGGGAGACCCACGGGCGGAGGGGAGGAGGTGAGGTGCAGGCGGGGAGGGGGGCGGTGGTGGTCGTACTTTTGCAGCAGGTGTTGAGGGTGCGTTTGATATCAAACATTTAAAAACGGTTTTTTAGCGTTTTGCAGGCCTAGGCGGCGGCAAGGGGGTGGGAGCGGCAATGTCTGCCTCACTCCGCCTGCTTGATCCTACAATGCCGGCTGCAGATCAATACCTGCTCACTGTAATCCCAGTAATTGTAGGGCTCGCAGCTTTTATTTTAAAGAAATAGGACACTAGGGCGCGGACGAGCGGCTGAGGCAGCGTTGCTGGACTCTGGTGCCTCCAGGCGCCTTTTGGGGCTCCCATCTATTCCCCTAGGGCCCTGAAAGCTCCTTGCAATGCGGTGGTTTTGGGGCACCAGCGCTCGGACAGCAGCGTGGCTCGCGTGGCCTCCCGCCGAGAATGGCGCTCGCCCGAAGGCGCTCTTGGTGACTCAGGGCAGGCCGCGTGCGGGACGGGATCGGTCTTTTCCGGGTCTTTTCGCCGGCTCAGGAGGGTGGACCCACCTGGGGATGGGCATGTTGGGCTCGGACGCTGGCCTGTTGGCCTCAGGCCGCACGGACTCCAGACCTCGACGCCTGGGGGCCGCGGTTGTTGGAATACGGGCCTTCGACACTGAGGCGAGACGTTTTGTCCCTTTTCGGCTGCCTTCCGGGGCCCGAGGCCTGGATAGGGCCTGCACTGTTTGGGGCGCTCGGCCTGGGAGGCTGGTTAGGGCCCTAGGAACCGGCTCTTCGCCCGTGCGACCCCTTAGGCACTTGTTTCCTCAGGGGGCGCGGGGCCACGCCTTTGGCCGAGACCCACAGGGCCCGCCGCTCCCGAGGGCCTCCTGCTGCCCCTGCTGCCCGCCCCTTGTTGGCAGGGCCGGGGCAGGACCGCTGGGGCCTGGGGCCGTAGCCCTTGCGCGGCAGGCAGCCCGCAGCTTCTGGCGCCCCCGAAGATGACCATCTGTCATTCAATTAAGGTTTCAGGGCAGCTGATGGGGGAGCCAGGGTCAGCGACCTCAGGACAAAACGGCCTGCTGCCTCGGATAGGAGAAGTTCAAATGTTAAATGCAGAACATTGTGCCCACTCCCAGTCCCGGCCCCTACCCGGCCTCAGGTCCGACCGGTGGACAGCTTTGGGGTGAAGGGCAGCGGTCATTAGCACTTAGATTTCAGCTCTGGGCCGGGCTCCTTCTGTTGGGTCATTTTGACCAGAGAACCTTTAACCCTTTCACGCCAGCCCACCCTCTAGGGAAGGCCAGCTTGTCCGAAGGAGGAAAGAAAGAGGGCGATCAGATGCACCCATATAAAGAGGGTATTTCGGGTCACTTCTTAATTGGAGAAGAAAACCTACAAGACAGAAGGAAAACAGTTCATTATAACCAAAACAAACTATGAGGTCTTAATAGTTTTATTTTCTAATTTTTAGTTTTGGGGGAGAAGTGCATTCATCAGGTATGATCAGGGAACTAACTACTGGGCCAGTATGGGGAGAATGGCTTTGTTAAAAAAAAGTTCCAAACTTTCCACCCGTATTTAAGTGTATTTACCCAAACGTGTGTGAGTAGTGATGAGCTTAAGCCAGCCACACACAACTTCATT
Organism: Neotragus pygmaeus; assembly: GCA_006410875.1. Lineage (NCBI taxonomy): Eukaryota > Metazoa > Chordata > Mammalia > Artiodactyla > Bovidae > Neotragus > Neotragus pygmaeus. Next base: position 243,479 of record SJYV01015079.1, read on the forward strand.
TAAATGTTGGTGAAGAAGTCTCCACTGCAGCCAGCCTCATCTACAGGTGAAAATAGATCGGACAGTTGGTCTTTCCCTTTGGGGACTTTCTCATAATAAAATGAGATTAAAAATAATTTTAATTGAATGGAATTCATAGAAGACATTAATTAGGCATTCACAGGCTATGGGCATTTAGGTGTTAATATTCCTGGCTTCCCTACACGGACAGAAGGAGAAGCAGCCACATACTTAGCAGTTTTCAGTGGAAGATCCAACTATTCCTCTCAATTATTAACCACGAAGCCTGAAAACTGTTCTATTAGCAAGATATCATCTAAAGGCTTGGAAAACTAGGTCTTTCAGCAGGCTAGTTGGTAATAAAGAAAGGAATTGGGGCTTCTGGCTTCCAGCCCCACTTCTCAATATCAAACTTAGGCTTTACTTTTTGGAAGTAACTATCAAGAAATCAATGAATCAATCAGACATTCAGCATGGAAGCACCTTAGCAAATTTTTCACTGGATAACAATGAATAATACATGGCCCTCCAGTATATTGACTGTGGTAAATGGTCTTTAAGATAAGGTGCTGCAACAAGTATCTTTAAATAAAATCAAAATAAAAAGTTTACCACAATCATAATAAATTGTTCAGTCATCCTCCTATTGACTCACATAGCGTCTTTCTTCAGGGGCATTTGGAGTTATTTTTTCCCCCTTACAAACAGACCAGAACAAATTGATGAATTGAGCTTTCACTATGCTAATTTAGACATTATAAATATTTAATTAACATCCCTAATAGCCAGTCATAGAGGGCCTGGCTCTACTTTACACTATTCTTAATCTAAAGTAAATGCTTTTCCCATTAATAGCTTGATGCCATATTAGCAGCTTCCTCGGTAAAAGGGCCGCACTTAGACTAAAAGGAGGCAGCACTGAGTAGTCTGCATTAGATAGGGGTTTATTCTTGTTTATAAAGAATCCAGGGAATGGTATCAACTCTCTACAAATTCCACCTTTCCCAGTTCTTGCTTAGACTGTTCTAATAGGGACAACCTTGCAATTTTACTTTTCTAGACAAGGTAATATTTTGAGTTTGTACTAGAATAAAAATGAATTTATTTTAGTAAGGTTTATATTAAAAAGTGAATCATAGGTAGTGGATGACAAATTGCCAACTGTAGAATTACTAGTCTTTTCAACAGAGTGGGGCAGGGAAAACAATTCTGTACTAGGAGTCTTGTAACACTCACTAGTGATGGGACCCTTGGGCAAGGCGTTTAAACACTTTGAGCCTCAGTTTTCCCTTTTGATGAGTCACATAGTGCCTATGCCACAAGGTTACTTTAATGATTAAATGGGAGAATATATGTGAAATTACTTGGCGTATAGTAGATACTCAATATTGGGTTAATTTCTAAATGACTGCCAAATATTCATTAACTTTTCTCTCCCCTTATGTTTATTCTTGTCTTCTGTAAACTATTTTCTTATCATAATCTTAACATTATCTTTGCAAATGTAGTTTGTCTCATCAATTCTTGGATCTAGTTTTTGTAATGTGAAGTGGGGGAAAACTGGGAGGCTTAAACTCTGACCAGGACACAATTTAAGAACAGATACTAGAATTTAGACTTTTTAAAGCTCTGAGTCATAAACTCTGATCACTGAAATGTCCTTACACAACAGTCCTTGTGTGGTTTAGATAGATTCTAGAAGTAGCATTATATTTCCCAGGGGGTAGGAATCAGGCCAGAACTGAGAGTTCAAGAAATTAGAAACTCTCCAGGCTGATCTAACTCTGGGACTAAAATCTGCAGATGCCAAATATTAAAGAGCTAAAGAAAGGAAGTCAAGAAATTAGAAACTCTCCAAGCTGATCTAACTCTGGGACTAAAATCTGCAGATGCCAAATATTAGAGTAAAGAGCTAAAGAAAGGAAGTTTCAGACACAATTTAAATTTAAAACATTAAAAAGATAAGCCATCTCATTCTAAGAGTGTTTCTCAAAGAAGTGAAGAAAAATCAAATTGACCTGTTGGACATTGCTGGTTATAGAGACAATATAAACCCTGAATTATTCTTATTTGCTAGAACAAAATAAATACTACTGAATGTAATGTAGGCATTTATATTGATAAAATAGATATTTAGTCTAGATACAGTAAATATCCTAGTAAAATCACATCATTTGGATTTTTGGTATAACTCAAATTTTCCTTTTTATTTTTGGTTAGCAGTGGAAAATCCCAGATAGAAAGCTCAATGGGAAAGGGGCAAGGCATTGGCTGGGATGACTTCTCAAGGAAAAGACAGTAGTCAGGAGGTATAGGTAGGTAGACAGCAGAGTCTAAAACTGGAGAGCTTTTTTCTCTTTCTTTTGCTGCTCTTTCTCCTCTCTCTAGAGGTCTTTCCTACTGCTGCCCACCCAACCTCACTTTCTCTTTCTGCTCTGTGATAATCCATTAAATAGAAAGGGAAATACTTTTTATTGTCCCTTCCATTAGACGTTTTGTCAGGTTTCCCAGGTGGCTCAGTGGTAAAGAATCTGCCTGCCAATGCAGGAAGTGTAGGTTCGATTCTTGGGTTGGGAACATCCCCTGGATAACCTGTGGCAGCATGAGAAGATGGGGGTTAGGAAGGCCAGTATAAAAATGACAAACAGAAAACCAAACAAAAACTAGTACTCATACTCTTGGTGTATCAGTTCAGTTCAGTTCAGTCACTCAGTCGTGTCTGACTCTTTGTGACCCCGTGAATCGCAGCACGCCAGGCCTCCCTGTCCATCACCAACTCCGGGAGTTCACTCAGACTCAGGTCCATCGAGTCAGTGATGCCATCCAGCCATCTCATCCTCTGTCGTCCCCTTCTCCTCCTGCCCCCAATCCCTCCCAGCTTCAGAGTCTTTTCCAATGAGTGTATATGAAGCCCTAATTCAGGAAAAGATTTTCCAAATCTTCCTTTTTCTTATTTAATCAGTGAGAAATCGCAGTATGAAATTTTATCTGAGGAGAATGCATAATTTTTTTTCTGTTTACTATTACTTTTGGTTCATTTTCCCTTCTATTACAATAAATACCCCTTAGCTTTGCCTTTGAATCTTATTGCTCTCAGCTGAATTTGATTTGTATGTTTTGGGGGGACAATCATTGCCCCAGGACAGGAAGCTTGTCTTTAGGGCAGTGTGAGCTGGTCATATTAAAATGAAACACAAAACAATTCAAAAGCTTTGAAAAATAAAGTGGCTCTTTACTATCTGTCTTCTTGAAAGTGTCTTAAAATTTGAACTACCCTTTTTTACTTAGCTCTTCATAGGCAAAACTTCCTAAATTTCATCTTTAGATATCTCTTTATTCTTGCCCCAGAATTTCCCCCTTTTTTCCTCAGCAGTAAAACTCTTAGATTGTTGGGTGTAGCAATGTGCCCAAATGTGCAGCTGAGTCTCCCCCTCTCTTTTGCAGTCAAGGAGAGTGGTCCATGAGTAAGCATGTATCACATGGTGAGACTTCCAGGAAAGTACTTTAAAGGAGGCTGAGTCAGCTGGAATGTGTGACCTTGGTCCTTGCCCTTCTCTTTATCCTGATGCCTGGGTCATAGACTTGATGGTTGGATCTGCAGTGATCATCTTGCAATAATGAGGCAATTTTGAGGATAAAAGCTATATGTTAAAGGTGGCATGGCAGAAATATAGAAGCCTGGTTCCTGATGATCATTCTAACTTTAGGTTTTCCTTTTGAGAGAGGCCTTTATCATATTTAAGTCAAGGTTATTTCAGAGATGTTACTGGCAGCTGAATGTATTTCTGAGTGATATTACCTTCACAGACTTTGAAAGTAAATTCTAAAATCTGGTAGTCTTGGCAGGGGTATATTGACATTATTAATCAATCGAAAGAATATAATATATCTTAATTTAATTTGGCAGTCTGTAACTTATCATGGACTATTGGTTATTTTCTTTGTCTTGTTGCATACAGGTACATTTTGGTTTCTTGTTACTTCTCCTAAAGCTAGATTTTATTGTATGTTCTTTCTTTCATATGCCCTCTTTTATCTCTGTTTCATATATAAAATGTATTTGGTTTAAGATTTTTATAATATTTTCTTATATTTCTTAAACCAAACATTCATTATTGGTAAGCTGTAACCTTCCAATTACTTTATTAGTTCTTCAGTGCTGTCTGAATATTTACATTTTGAAATATTTACTCTTAAATAATAAATTGCTTTATTTCTTCTTTACATCATTATTGGAACCTTATGAAATATGTGCATTAGTAGGTTATAGTATTGATTAATTTTACTTTAGAGAGTAAAGGAAACATACCAAAGTATTTCTTAATAAAGCATGTTTGGGGTATGATTGGATTCGGGAGACGATGGGGAGACCCAGACCTATGCTATACAAAATGCCTGTTTACCCTGGCTGACATGGGCTATCCCTGAGGCACGCCTGCATCCAGGTGGTGCTTAAAGTGATGGAAACTATTATCCACCTACTGAAAAAATAAAACATTGGCTAGTGGGGGGCTGTCCTAAATGACTTTGTCTTTAAGCCACGTAATTAAGAGTTTCTCTTATGTTTGAGTTTGATATCTATTCCTCTTGTGCTTGAATTTCATCTATTTCTGACTTCTTTGAAACTTATAACATTTTTTTTTCTGTTATGATATATTCTCTTCTATTTGGATTTATTGATGTAAATAGTAAAATCCCCCAGAAACTCGTGTTCATGTGCCCTTTTCTGTTGTTGTTTTTATTTCAGCGCTGGAGCATTTGGCTTCAAACCACTGACTTTTGTTTTTATTTCTGAGCCAGGTGCCCAGCCATACATTACAACGGCCAGTGTCTTATGGCTCACTGGATCTAAAGTTTCTAGAACAAAATATTAATACATGAAAATGCTGAATCTCTTCCTTAAAATGTGTTTCTTCCCCTTTGTATTTTAGAAATTCATAGCTTATAGTCACTGAAAATGGAAACAGAATAACAATAGAGTTAATCATATAAGAGAAAAGAGAGCAATAAACAATTTGAAATAGAAATACTAGTTTAAGTAAAAAATAAAACCAAGCTATGATACTTGTTGGAGAAGGCAATGGCACCCCACTCCAGTACTCTTACCTGGAAAATCCCATGGACAGAGGAGCCTGGTAGGCTGTAGTCCATGGGGTCGCCAAGAGTCGGATACGACTGAGTGGCTTCACTTTCACTTTTCACTTTCATGCATTGGAGAAGGAAATGGCAACCCACTCCAGTGTTCTTGCCTGGAGAATCCCAGGGACGGGGGAGCCTGATGGGCTGCTGTCTATGGGGTATCACAGAGTCGGACATGACTGAAGCGACTTAGCAGCATGATATTTGTGAAATTTGTGTTATAAAATCCATCATTTTCATTTGGACCAAAAGTAAAATTTCAGCAACTTCTGTGGATTATAAAGCAGGAATCTAACAGACCCTAGGTTCTTAGGGGACTGGAATGAGGAGGTGACTCTGCTGGTGGATTGCTGGGTTTTTATCCCCACTGAAACCACAGTAGCTCTATTTTATAAAATACTTTGGGTATGAATTAGTTTGGGTAAAGAATTTATTTTACAAAAGCAATAAGAAAGCATTGTTTAGTACTGTACCTCAAATAGGCATACATAATTAGTATTTTCAGCACCTCTGGGTAATTTAGTTCTTCTCATTCTTAGTGATTACTAACAAATGAGCAAATACAATAAAAATTCTCTTTTAAAATTAATTTTAGCATTCAAATAAGAATAAATCTTAACCTATATTGATAAAAATATCCCACTTGTTTTTATGAGTTTTTATTTTGTTTTGAAATGTCAAAGATCACTAACTAGATTTTTGACTTAAGAAAATTAATGATTGTCCCTTATTAACATGGGTGGTTTATATATTTCAAGACTTTCTTTTGCCATAATGACAATACAAATGCAATTTTGCTCTATGGAGACAATCCAAATTGTAATAATAACACAATTTTCAGAGGGAGAATGATGCAGATGTTTAAAAATGGTTCTTTAAAAATGAATGTAAGCAGTATAACATTATAGTTCTTAAGATTTTTATAATATAGGGCATATATTTGATGCTGACTTAATATTACTCTGAAGGATGAATTGCAGTCTGAAGTTCCATTAAGATTTAATTTACATTTAAGTTGAGGTAGTTATGACTACTTTATGTATCATGACTTTTTCTGCATGTTTCAGTTGTCAAAGGAGAGCAACAGTATCTGCCTACTTCTTTTGAATTTTATTCCTGATGCACAAATAAAGCTATGCAAATGTTAGATTTTAAAAAAGGATAATTATTTGTTTTAGTTTGTGATACAGATAGTATTTACCTTCTTTCTCCTGACTCCAAGAAAGTTGACATATTTGTGCATGCTAAGTCACTTCAGTGGTGTTCAACTCTTTGTGACCCCATGAACTGTAGCTCTCCAGGCTCCTCTGTCCATGGGATTCTCCAGGCAAGAATACTGGAGTGGGTTGTCATGCCCTCCTCCAGGGGATCTTTCTGATCCAGGGATCAAACCCACGTCTCTTATATCTCCTGCATTGGCAGACCGGTTCTTTATACCACTAGCACCACCTGGGAAGCCCAAAAGTTAACATATATTTGCTCAAATCAATAAATGTGTCTGTTAAGATGGACTACTTAGATAAAGAATTGCAGTTGAGTACTACAGTGGCACAAGGTTGGAGACTTGGGTAGATCGGATTGGACCACACAGGGTCTTGTGGCCCATGATAAAGACATCTACATTGTATTCCAAAGGTGGTGTGAAGCCCCTAAAGGATTTCTAACAGAGTGACATGATCTAATCTGTGATTTAAAGATTCCTCTAGCTGCTCTGAGAAGAATGACTAGTAAGTTCAAGAATGGATGTTGTGAATAGGGGGCTATTGCAGTTTCAGGACGACTGAGCAACTTCACTTTCACTTTTCACTTTCATGCCTTGGAGAAGGCAATGGCAACCCACTCCAGTATTCTTGCCTGGAGAATCCCAGGGACAGAGGAGCCTAGTGGGCTGCCGTCTAGGGGGTCGCACAGAGTCGGACACGACTGAAGCAACTTAGCATCATCAGCAGCAGCACTTTCAGGTGAGAAATGATGATTTGGACTCATGTGGCAACTGTGGAGAAGGATAAAAATGGAACTTTTGAATGCTAATCCTTCTCAAACTCTTCCAAAAAACTGAAGAGAAGGGAACCCTTCCAAACTCATTTTATGAGGTCAAGATTCCAAGTCTACGTAAAGACACCAAAAGAAAACTATAGGCCAATATTCCCTGATGAACATTGTGATGTGGTTTATAATAAGAAATATCTATTTGTCTTCTTTCCCATTTCTGGTACAGTTCAGTTCAGTTCAGTTCAGTTGCTCAGTCCTGTCCGACTCTTCGCGACCCCATGAGTTGCAGCATACCAGGCCTTGCTGTTCATTACCATCTCTCGGAGTTCACTCAGTCTCACGTCCATTGAGTCCATGATGCCATCCAGCCATCTCATCCTTGGTCATCCCCTTCTCCTCCTGCCCCCAATCCCTCCCAGCATCAGAGTCTTTTCCAATGAGTCAACTCTTCACATGAGGTGGCCAAAGTACTGGAGTTTCAGCTTTAGCATCATTCCTTCAAAAGAAATCCCAAGGTTGATCTCCTTCAGAATGGACTGGTTGGAACTTGCAGTCCAAGAGACTCTCAAGAGTGTTCTCCAACACCACAGTTCAAAAGCATCAATTCTTCGGCACTCAGCCTTCTTCACAGTCCAACTCTCACATCCATA
>SJYV01015079.1:252577-295500 GCA_006410875.1 Neotragus pygmaeus
TGATCTCCTTCAGAATGGACTGGTTGGATCTCCTTGCAGTCCAAGGGACTCTCAGGAGTCTTCTCCAATACCACAATTCAAAAGCATCAATCCTTCAGTGCTCAGCTTTCTTCACAGTCCAGCTCTCACATCTATACATGACCACAGGAAAAACCATAGCCTTGACTAGACGGACTGTTGTGAACAAAGTAATGTCTCTGCTTTTTAATATGCTGTCTAGGTTGATCATAACTTTTCTTCCAAGGAGTAAGCATCTTCTAATTTCATGGCTGCAGTCACCATCTGCAGTGATTTTGGAGCCCCAAAAATAAAGTCTGACACTGTTTGCTCTGTTTCCCCATCTATTTCCCACGAAGTGATGGGACCAGATGCCATGATCTTCGTTTTCTGAATGTTGAGCTTTAAGCCAACTTTTTCACTTTCCACTTTCACTTTCATCAAGAGGCTTTTGAGTTCCTCTTCACTTTCTGCCATAAGGGTGGTGTCATCTGCGTATCTGAGGTTATTGATATTTCTCCTGGCAAACTTGATTTGAACTTGTGCTTCTTCCAGCCCAGCATTTCTCATGATGTTCTCTGCATAGAAGTTAAATAAGTAGAGTGACAATATACAGCCTTGACGGACTCCTTTTCCAATTTGGAAACAGTCTGTTTTTCCATGTTCTGTTCTAACTGTTGCTTCCTGACCTGCATATAGGGTTCTCAAGAGGCAGGTCAGGGGGTCTGGTATGACCATCTCTTTCAGAATTTTCCACAGTTTATTGTGATCCACACAGTCAAAGGCTTAGGCATAGTCAATAAANTGACAATATACTGCCTTGACGTACTCCTTTTCCTATTTGGAACCAGTCTGTTGTTCCATGTCCAGTTCTAACTGTTGCTTCCTGACCTGCATACAGATTTCTCAAGAGGCAGGTTAGGTGGTTTGGTATTCCCATCTCTTTCAGAATTTTCCACAGTTTATTGTGATCCACACAGTCAAAGGCTTAGGCATAGTCAATAAAGCAGAACTAGATGTGTTTCTGGAACTCTCTTGCTTTTCCCATGATCCAGCGGATGTTGGCAATTTGATCTCTGGTTCCTCTGCCTTTTCTAAAACCAGCTTGAACATCAGGGAATTCATGTTCCACGTATTGCTGAAGCCTGGCTTGGAGAATTTTGAGCATTACTTTACTAGCATGTGAGATGAGTGCAATTGTGTGGTAGTTGAGCCCATCTTTGCATGAAATGTTCCCTTGGTATCTCTAATTTTCTTGAAGAGATCTCTAGTCTTTCCCATTCTCTTCTTTTCCTCTATTTCCTTGCAGAGCTCCTAAAACCTAGACTTTGCGGAAGTGTGGAGAGCTATAAAAATGTCTTTTATTATGCTAATGAAGACACTTTTGCATAGCACTTAAGGATGGGGGCTGGTTGCCTGGAGAATCAGCCGTGTGATTAGAGGGTTGGAACTTTCATCCCACCACCTGACCTCTGGGGAAGGGAGAGGGGCTGGAGGTTGACTCAGCTGCTAATGGCCAAGAATTTAGTCATGCCTGTGTAATGAAGTCTCTATAAAAACCCCAAAGAATGGGGTCTGGAGAGATTCCAGGTTGGTGAACACATGGAGGTTTGGGGAGAGTGGCACCCTCTCAGAGGGCATGGAAGCCACATGTTCTTTCCCAGTTCCTAGCCCTGTGTATCTCTTCTATCTGGTATCTCATTGTGGTTTGAATTTATATTCCCCTAATGACTAGTCATGTTGATCATCTTTTCATATGATTATTGGTAATTTGTATACCTTCTTTGGAGAAATGTCTCACTCCTTTGCCTGTTTATTTCAGAAGCAGAATAACCCACATTTAAAGACAAATTAGCACTGGAAAAAAGGAAAGGAAGAAATTTAAGATGTGTCTGACAACCTAAAATTATTATTTTTGTGCATCTTTTCCATCTGGCTGTTCTTGAGTTATATCTTTCTATAATAAAGCACTGATGTATTATTATGTTTCTCTGAGTTCTTTGAGTCACTCTAGCAAATTACTATTACCAAAGGAGAGGGTTGTGGAAAAGTCTGATTTATAACCAGTCAGTTAGAAGTACAGATAACAGCCTAGACTTGTGACTGGCATTGAAAAGTCTGAGGAGTAGTTGTGGGAACTTTTAATCTAAAACTGGTAAATCAGAAGCATAGAATGACTATTGTATATTAAAAAAAAAAAGGTAAGCAATAGCCAGTGCAGGTGAGGATGTGGAGAAAAGGGAACCTTTGGTGCATTGCTGATGAGAATGTAAATTAGTGCAGCCACTATGGAAAACAGTATGCAGGTTTCTCAAAAAATTAAAAATAGAACTACCACATGATCCAGCAACCTCATTTATGGGTATTGATCCCCCAAATTGAAATCAGGATCCTGAAGAGATATTTGCTTTTAAAAGTTAACTGTAGCATTATTCACAGTAGTCAAGAAGTGGGAAAAATGTAAATATTTACAGACAAGTGAACAGATAAAGAAAACATGGTATGTACATACATATTCAGTTCGGTTCAATTCAGTCGCTCAGTCGTATCTGACTCTTCATGACCCCATGAATTGCAGCACGCCAGGCCTCCCTGTCCATCACCATCTCCCGGAGTTCACTCAGACCCACGTTTATCAAGTCCGTGATGCCATCCAGCCATCTCATCCTCGGTCGTCCCCTTCTCCTCCTGCCTCCAATCCTATCCAGCATCAGAGTCTTTTCCAATGTGTCAACTCTTCGCATGAGGTGGCCAAAGTACTAGAGTTTCAGCTTTAGCATCATTCCTTCCAAAGAAATCCCAGGGCTGATCTCCTTCAGAATGGACTGGTTGGATATTACTCAGGCATAAAAAAGGAAGGAAATCCTGTCTTGTGCAACATGAATGAACTTGAAGGACATTATGCTAAGTGAAATAAGTTAGTCACAGAAGGACAAATACTGCAAAATTCCACTTATAGGAGGTTAAAATAGTTAAACTCATGAAAGCAAATAATAGAATTGTAGTTGCCCAGGGCTGGGAGTGGGGGAGACAGGGAGTTGCTAATCAACAGGTATAACATTTCAGTTATGCAAGATAACTTCCAGAATCTGCTGTACAACATTGTACCTATAGATAACAATATAGTATTTCTACACTATATAATGTTAAGTGGGTAAATTTCATAAGTGTTCTTACTACAGTTAAATTATAGAAAAAGTGTAAAGTAACATGAATAAAAGAAAAATGGAGACTTTTGGAATGTGATTCAGAAGTGGAGTTGATAACAACTGTAGATGAAATGAAAGTGGAGGGGTAGTTGCTCAGTTGTGTCCGACTCTTTGCAACCCTATGTAGCCTGCCAGGCTCTGTCCATGGAATTTTCCAGGCAAGAATATTGGGATGGGTTACCTTCCTTACTCCAGGGGATTTTCCCCATCCAGGGATTGAACCTGTGTCTCTTGCATTTCCTGCATTGGCAGGTGGATTCTTTACCACTAGTGCCACCTGGGAAGCAGTAGTGAGGGAAAAGAGTTTAAAAGATAACTCTTAAGGAGAAAAGAATCCAGATGGCAGACTCTGAAGATGCAGAGCTCACCTCCCCCCACAAACACGTCGAAAATGCATCTACATGTGGAACAGTTCTTACAGAAAGCTAATTGGAAAGTGACAGATCTCCTATACAACAAAGCTGCAAGAAAGATCTCCACATAACCAAGTAGGATGGGGAAAAACAGGCATTAGGTCAAGACCTGTGCCCCTGGCAGAGATCTGTAGGGAAAAGAAGGTCCACACAGGGTGGACCCTCACCTTGGGGAGGGAGCAGACTGACTCAAAATCTGGGCATCACAGTCCCGGGGCCCTGCATGGAGAAGACAAGCACCTTGCCTGCTGGGAAATCCACTGAGAGAGATGGAAAGGCTGGAGAAGCCTAGCCTCACTCATAAAGAGTGTTCCCAAGCTAGCTTGCTAACGATCAGGGCAAAGAGAGCCTTGTATCGGGTGGCTGCACTTCCTTATTGTACTTCCCTACCTGAAGGGGCAAGTGCCCTGGCCCCGCATACTCCACACGACAACCTGGTGTGAAATCAGGGCAAAGATTTGGCCTAGCTACACAGAGACAGACCCAGGTGCCTGGGGTGTGATTTGGGCAGAACTGCCGAGGTCATTGTCAGTACGTGCACAGGGGTGGCAGGCTGAGACTGCTAGACATTGTCAGTATGCACACTGGGTGAGCCACAAGAATGCATGGTGCTTAAGTGCTGAATCTCAGTGCGCAGAGAGAGTGCACTGGCCCCTCCCACTCTATACTGCAGCTTAGCACCAGATCTGGAGCAGACAGGTCCTGGGAGATGTCTGCCACAGAAGAAGTCCAGATCCCAGGTGGTGGCACAGACACCTCAGTTCCTACAGCCACTGTGTCCCGATTCCCAGCTGCAGCCTAATCCACACTACAGCCTTGTACTAGATCCAGGACGAACAAAACAGAGAAAGGGATGCAACCTTGGGCCACTTCTGAGATGAATGGTGGATGTCTACACAGACAGTGCATAGGAGCTCTGTGACTACATGGGCTTCACTTGTTTCAGCAATTCCCTCCTTTGGGAAAAGGCACATACTCAAGGGCAATGGAGACTGATTGAACCCAAACCTCAGGGCTTCTACTCCAACAACTGGGGAGCAAACTCTACCTCAAAAGGTCAGTGATAGCAAATACCCGACCTCACATTCAGCACAGGGTCTAGTCACTACAACACCAATCACACCCCCTATGAAGGGGATAATGGCCAGCACACTTTGGGGAAATATGTGGCTGTCATCCATACCAAAATTAGTCCTCACACCAAAAATATTGGACACATATAATCTATGTGACCCCATGAACTGGAGCCTTCCAGGATCCTTTGTCCATAGAATTCTCCAGGCAAGAATACTGGAGTGAGAATCCATTCCCTTCTCCAGGGGATCTTCCCTACCCAGGGAACAAACCTACGTCTCCCATGTCTCCTGCATTGCAGGAGGATTCTTTACTGCCTGAGCCACCCAGAAAGTCATTTGTCAAAACCTATAGAAGGTTCACCATATGGAGTGAGACCTAATGTAAACTATAAACCTTGGATGATAATGATGCATCAAGGTAAGTTGTGACAAATGTGCCACCCTGGTTGGGGATGTTGATGATGGGGTAGGCTGTGCTTATGTGCAGTTGGAGTATATGGAAAATCTCTGTACTTTCTTTTCCATTTTGCTGTGAATTTAAAACTCCTCTAAAAAAATAGTCTTGATAATAGGAGCCACAGCAATAATTCTAATTTTTTTTGTAATGCTGCAAACGTATTTCAGAGACCTGTATGTAAGGGTATCTATATTCATTATCTACATTATCTATCATATATACCTATCTGTTTGTCCTTATATTTGTTTATCTACCTCTGTGTTAGTGTAATGAATGTTTTCCTAGTTTGCCTAGGACTATTCTGGTTTCAGTACCAAAAGTCCTGCATCCAGGGAACCCATTAGTTCTAGGCAAATTGGGATGATTGGTCATCACACTTTGTGTATATACAAGTGCACATAAACATGTGATCCCTATTCCAAGGGATCTTTAAAAATACAGCAGACAGGCATTTATTTTTGCCTACTTTTAACTAAGACTGTTTTTACTGGTATACACAGGGTATAGATTTATATTCTTACGATGTTTAATTTTGCCTCACATGTTTTCAGAATCTTATATGTAATCAAACAATTGCTACTCTTTTCAGCACTCTAGGAAATCTCTTGGAGTTTCTTATATAGTATTGTTACCTTTTCAAATATAGTCTGTTCCAACTGTTATATCTTAATGTCCTTCCTGCCAAGTTTCAGTTACAAAGAAACACCTCTTCCTGTGTAATCACATTTACTTCCCGCAACTACCCCTAACATTCACAGAAATGTTTTCTTGTCTTGTCTAGGTTTTCTTTTTGGTTTTTAACTTTCTTTTTACATCTGCCTAAATATTCTCTTCTTTTTACATCTGCCTTCCCACTTAGGTCATCAATTGTTGTTTTGAATACTCATATTCTTCAAGAAGCCTCCATAGTAATAGGTATGTTGTAGGATAACAAAGGAAGCATTCTAAGATGTGACTGATTTGGACTATTTATTTGAGATTTACAATAGTTGGATTGGGCTTTATACTATTCAGGGGAAACAGTTTGTCATTCTAATTGAAAGCACAAACAAAATGTATGGAGGTGGAAGGAAGGGAAGTGAAAAGAGTGTTTAAGAAATAGAATTATATTTTCAAGTGTTCAACGTCTGTAACATTTAACCCAGAATAATGCTGTAGACTATTTACCTCTTTAATGTAGATCCAGTGATGCTTCTTTTGTCTGTTTTTTTTTACACACATACACATACACATAAATATGTACACACGTACTTATCAGGGTTTCCCAGATATGTATGTACCAATGGTAAAGGATTCATGTGCCAATGCAGGAGACCTGGGTTTGATCCCTAGGTTGGGAAGATCCCCTGGAGAAAGACATGGCAACCTACTCCAATATTCTTGCCTGGAAAATTTCAGGGACAGAGGAATTTGGTGGGCCACAGTCCATGGAGTTGCAAAGAGTTGGACACATCTGAGCACACAGCACATACATGTATTTGAAAAAACACAGTAATAGCTACTTATTTCTAAACAAATAAAAGAAACATTTAAAATAAAAGCAATATAGTTGAAGTCAATATATACAAATATTAAAAATTCAAAACCCCTTAGGGTATGAAAAGAAAAATAAACCTCTTTCTCCATTATTCCTCTCCTCCAGGAATCATTCTTAACAGCTTCTCATGTAATCTTTTATACATTAAAAATATTTTAAATTCTTCCATGTGTATGCAGGCATGTGCTTTAAAAACATTTACACAAATAGAGCATGCTGCTGCTGTTGCTAAGTCGTGTCAGTAGTGTCCGAGTCTGTGCGACCCCATAGACGGCAGCCCGCCAGATATAGAGCATACTAAACCTATTATTGTTAGTCTTTTAAAAATTTGTTTCATTTGGTAATTTAAACATATTTCAATTCTTTTATTTTTTATAATTTTATTTTTATTGATATATAGTTGGTTTACAATGTGTTAGTTACAGGTGTACAGAGAGAGCAAAGTGATTCAGTTATACAAATATCTATTTTTTAAAGATTCTTTTCCCTTATAGGATATTGTGAAATATTGAGTTATTTTCCTGTGGTATACACTAGGTCCTTGTTGGTTATATGCTTTATATATGGTAGTGAATACATGTTAATCCCAAACTTCCCCTTTAGTAGCCATAAATCAGTTTTTTATGTCTCTGAGTCTAGTTCTGTTTTGTATATGTTTGTTTGTATCATTTTTTTAGACTCCACATATAAGTGATGCCATATGACATTTGCCTTTTTCTGTCTGGCTTGCTTCAGTTAGTATGATTATCTCTAGGTCCATCCATGTTATTGCAAATGGCATTATTTCATTCTTTTCAAGGCTGAGTACTATTCCATTGTATATGTGTACCACATCTTTATCCATTCATCTGTCCATGGACATTTAGGTTGCTTCCACGTCTTGGGTATTATAATCAGTACAGCAGTGAACATTGGGGTGCCCACAACCAGTGCTTGGGTCCCCAGTGTGAGCCACAGCCACTCCCCACCTCCCCAGGAAGACCTTGAAGACCTAGATAGGTCTGGCTGAGATGCCTATGAAATTACTGCTTGTGCCCTTGTGTGTGAGATTTTGTGTGCATCTTTTAAGAGTGAAGTCTTTATTTCCCTCCTTTCTGTGGAGATTCTGTAACCAAGCCCTGCTGACCTTCAGAGTCAAATGCTCTGGGGGTTCATGTTCCCAGTGCTGGACCCCTGGGTTAGGGAGCCTGATGCAGAGCACATAACTCTCACTCCTGTGGAAGAACCTCTGTAACATAACTATTCTCCAGTTTGTGGGTCACCTACCTGGGAGTATGGATTTGATTATATCGTGAGTCTGTTCCTCCTACCAGTCTCTTTGTGGCTCCTTCTTAATGTCTTTAGTTGTAGAAGATCTTTTCACACTTTTTCAATGATAGTTCTGCAAGTTGTTGTGATTTTGGTGTGCTCACGAGAGAAGGTGAGCTTAGGATCCTTTTACTTAACCATCTTGGCTGCTCTCTGAAAATTTAGAAATGTTGCTCTTGACCCCTGCTAAGTTGACTGGATAAGTAAAACAGGGAAGATTGCAAGTCAAACATAGTATGGGTATGAAGGATAGTCCTCAGCCCAGGGTGCACCCGGGGTGCACCAGTGGGTCTCATGCGCTGGCTGGGGCTACGCTTTCCAACACTGTATGAGAATGCCCATTTCTCCAACCATCATAAAAAATTTATATATTCAGTAAAAAAACTTTTGCTATCCCATCCCAAGAGTAATTTTTCCACAGCCTCATCAACACTTCTATTGGCAGACTTTAAATTCTGCCAATCTCAAGTTGTGAAGTAGTATCTCATTGTAATTTTCATTTGAACTTCGTTTAGTGAAATTGAGTCCCTTATTTTTCTGCATATATTTTAATAAGTTAAAATAAGTTAGCTCAGTTCAGTTCAGCTCAGTCGCTCAGTCGTGTCCGACTCTTTGCAACCCCATGAATCGCAGCACGCCAGGCCTCCCTGTCCATCACCAACTCCCGGAGTTCACTCAGACTCGCGTCCATCGAGGCAGTGATGCCATCCAGCTATCTCACCTCTGTCGTCCTCTTCTCCTGCCCCCAATCCCTCCCAGCATCAGAGTCTTTTCCAATGAGTCAACTCTTCACATGAGATGGCCAAAGTACTGGAGTTTCAGCTTTAGCATCATTCCTTCCAAAGAAATCCCAGGGTTGATCTCCTTCAGAATGGACTGGTTGGATCTCCTTGAAAGTAAAATAAGTTAAGATCATCCTATATACACATACTTTCTTATAATGAAAACATAATGATTTCTCTTTGTTGCATGCTTTTCATAAACAATCTTTAAATGGCTGTATAGTGTTTCAACATGTGAATGGATTAAAACATTCTGTCATTGGTTAGTAAGTCAGGTTGCATCCAGATTTTCATTGTTACAGATGTGGCTCTGAATACATTCAACTAGAAAGCCTTTTATGTATTTGGGATGACTTCATTAGGTTAGCTTTCCAGAAGGTGACTTNATGTACCAATGGTAAAGGATTCATGTGCCAATGCAGGAGACCTGGGTTTGATCCCTAGGTTGGGAAGATCCCCTGGAGAAAGACATGGCAACCTACTCCAATATTCTTGCCTGGAAAATTTCAGGGACAGAGGAATTTGGTGGGCCACAGTCCATGGAGTTGCAAAGAGTTGGACACATCTGAGCACACAGCACATACATGTATTTGAAAAAACACAGTAATAGCTACTTATTTCTAAACAAATAAAAGAAACATTTAAAATAAAAGCAATATAGTTGAAGTCAATATATACAAATATTAAAAATTCAAAACCCCTTAGGGTATGAAAAGAAAAATAAACCTCTTTCTCCATTATTCCTCTCCTCCAGGAATCATTCTTAACAGCTTCTCATGTAATCTTTTATACATTAAAAATATTTTAAATTCTTCCATGTGTATGCAGGCATGTGCTTTAAAAACATTTACACAAATAGAGCATGCTGCTGCTGTTGCTAAGTCGTGTCAGTAGTGTCCGAGTCTGTGCGACCCCATAGACGGCAGCCCGCCAGATATAGAGCATACTAAACCTATTATTGTTAGTCTTTTAAAAATTTGTTTCATTTGGTAATTTAAACATATTTCAATTCTTTTATTTTTTATAATTTTATTTTTATTGATATATAGTTGGTTTACAATGTGTTAGTTACAGGTGTACAGAGAGAGCAAAGTGATTCAGTTATACAAATATCTATTTTTTAAAGATTCTTTTCCCTTATAGGATATTGTGAAATATTGAGTTATTTTCCTGTGGTATACACTAGGTCCTTGTTGGTTATATGCTTTATATATGGTAGTGAATACATGTTAATCCCAAACTTCCCCTTTAGTAGCCATAAATCAGTTTTTTATGTCTCTGAGTCTAGTTCTGTTTTGTATATGTTTGTTTGTATCATTTTTTTAGACTCCACATATAAGTGATGCCATATGACATTTGCCTTTTTCTGTCTGGCTTGCTTCAGTTAGTATGATTATCTCTAGGTCCATCCATGTTATTGCAAATGGCATTATTTCATTCTTTTCAAGGCTGAGTACTATTCCATTGTATATGTGTACCACATCTTTATCCATTCATCTGTCCATGGACATTTAGGTTGCTTCCACGTCTTGGGTATTATAATCAGTACAGCAGTGAACATTGGGGTGCCCACAACCAGTGCTTGGGTCCCCAGTGTGAGCCACAGCCACTCCCCACTTCCCCAGGAAGACCTTGAAGACCTAGATAGGTCTGGCTGAGATGCCTATGAAATTACTGCTTGTGCCCTTGTGTGTGAGATTTTGTGTGCATCTTTTAAGAGTGAAGTCTTTATTTCCCTCCTTTCTGTGGAGATTCTGTAACCAAGCCCTGCTGACCTTCAGAGTCAAATGCTCTGGGGGTTCATGTTCCCAGTGCTGGACCCCTGGGTTAGGGAGCCTGATGCAGAGCACATAACTCTCACTCCTGTGGAAGAACCTCTGTAACATAACTATTCTCCAGTTTGTGGGTCACCTACCTGGGAGTATGGATTTGATTATATCGTGAGTCTGTTCCTCCTACCAGTCTCTTTGTGGCTCCTTCTTAATGTCTTTAGTTGTAGAAGATCTTTTCACACTTTTTCAATGATAGTTCTGCAAGTTGTTGTGATTTTGGTGTGCTCACGAGAGAAGGTGAGCTTAGGATCCTTTTACTTAACCATCTTGGCTGCTCTCTGAAAATTTAGAAATGTTGCTCTTGACCCCTGCTAAGTTGACTGGATAAGTAAAACAGGGAAGATTGCAAGTCAAACATAGTATGGGTATGAAGGATAGTCCTCAGCCCAGGGTGCACCCGGGGTGCACCAGTGGGTCTCATGCGCTGGCTGGGGCTACGCTTTCCAACACTGTATGAGAATGCCCATTTCTCCAACCATCATAAAAAATTTATATATTCAGTAAAAAAACTTTTGCTATCCCATCCCAAGAGTAATTTTTCCACAGCCTCATCAACACTTCTATTGGCAGACTTTAAATTCTGCCAATCTCAAGTTGTGAAGTAGTATCTCATTGTAATTTTCATTTGAACTTCGTTTAGTGAAATTGAGTCCCTTATTTTTCTGCATATATTTTAATAAGTTAAAATAAGTTAGCTCAGTTCAGTTCAGCTCAGTCGCTCAGTCGTGTCCGACTCTTTGCAACCCCATGAATCGCAGCACGCCAGGCCTCCCTGTCCATCACCAACTCCCGGAGTTCACTCAGACTCGCGTCCATCGAGGCAGTGATGCCATCCAGCTATCTCACCTCTGTCGTCCTCTTCTCCTGCCCCCAATCCCTCCCAGCATCAGAGTCTTTTCCAATGAGTCAACTCTTCACATGAGATGGCCAAAGTACTGGAGTTTCAGCTTTAGCATCATTCCTTCCAAAGAAATCCCAGGGTTGATCTCCTTCAGAATGGACTGGTTGGATCTCCTTGAAAGTAAAATAAGTTAAGATCATCCTATATACACATACTTTCTTATAATGAAAACATAATGATTTCTCTTTGTTGCATGCTTTTCATAAACAATCTTTAAATGGCTGTATAGTGTTTCAACATGTGAATGGATTAAAACATTCTGTCATTNAAAATAAGTTAAGATCATCCTATATACACATACTTTCTTATAATGAAAACATAATGATTTCTCTTTGTTGCATGCTTTTCATAAACAATCTTTAAATGGCTGTATAGTGTTTCAACATGTGAATGGATTAAAACATTCTGTCATTGGTTAGTAAGTCAGGTTGCATCCAGATTTTCATTGTTACAGATGTGGCTCTGAATACATTCAACTAGAAAGCCTTTTATGTATTTGGGATGACTTCATTAGGTTAGCTTTCCAGAAGGTGACTTATTGGACCAAATGAAATGCACAGTTCTAGAGCTCTTGCTAGTATGTTGCTAAACTGCTCTTCAAAACACTTGTACCAATATTCTCGCCAACCAGCAGTATATGACTGGAACCTGGAACTTAAAGGACATTGCTGATATTTTTTTCCAGATTCTGGGGAAAGTGGTTCCAAGTACTTTCCATAAGCAATTCAAAGTCTGTCATGGACTAGAAGACAAAGAGAAGAAATGGGCACTTAAAAGAAGGGTCAGAGGCTTGAATATGAAAAAAAATTTTTTTTGTCTGAAGGTGAAGATTGCTCTTCATGCTTTAGCAGGGAGGACTGACTGCAGGAAGGAGGAACAGGGTGACTTGTCATTGACCTGGTACAGCTGCTCAGAGGCTCTCTTCTTCTCCTTAGTCTTTCCTTTGATGTATCCATCTCTGAATTTTTGCTGTCTCCTTTTTTTGTGATTTTCAAGTAAATGACAATATCTGCAGATAGGAACATATGAGAGTCAGAAATCATTTTCAAGAAATTGCATCTTTATTCTTGGAAATAAGACAGTATGTTATGTATCATATTGTATGTAATACTCAGTTAGATTCAACCAGTACTGGGCACCTGCCACATCCCAGGCTAGTCCCTGGGGTTCCAGTGGTGAACAAAATATTTATGACAGTTTATAATCATTAGCATGAGTGCTATGGCAGTATGTTAAGTATATATACACTATGATAAACATACTGGTTGTAGAGAGTAACAGTCATGTTTATATTAGCAATAATACTAAGATTAGTATAGTGACTAGCAGTGCCTGAGAATTTGTTGTTATGGAAAGTGTTCTTTAGGCATTGCTGGAAATGAGGTGTTACAGTATAGATGGTTATTTTTTCCTTAGTTTCCAGATGTTTCATAGCAGAGAAGTCTTGCAGATTGGTTGCTTATTAAAACTGGCACAGTGCCCTACAAGGCTAATATATTAATAAAAGCAGGGCCCTGCCCCTTATTAGCATCCCCCAGGATCTGCCGCTGAAGCATGGGTCTCCATTCTGCCCCTAACATTTCACTGAGTGCCTCCAGGAGTGGGGTTTCAGTGCTGCTCATACATCATAGGTGACTCTTTAAAAAGGGATCTTAGAGATGGCAGGATAATTTAACTGCCACATGTAACATTTGTAGCTCCAGAAGCTAAAATAATGATGAAAGCAATGCAACCGTGGGGTCCAGAGCTGGGTCTTTTCACCAGAAAGGGTGAAGAAGGCAGTCCGTGTGTGCTGTGGAAGGGTTTCTTTTAAGGTTTAAAATCTTCTTTGAATGTTCATGTATTTGCTAACAGATCATGAAGAAGGAAAGATACAAAAGTAGCTAAAAAGGGAGCCAAGGTGTCTTGAGTTAGTATGACAGAGTGAGTGCTTTCCTCGTATGGTGGAAATTGGAAGAGGGATGACATTTTCCATAGATTTGTGCAAACCTGAGCTGGTTCCCACACAGCTCAGTCTGGGAACCTCTTAGCTATAAATACCATATTCTAGTTCTTCATTGAGAGGCCTTTCTCAGGTGATATCATATCTTGAACAGGCCAGTTTTTATTCCATCTATGCACACATTTCCAGCAAGTACTTACTGATATAATTTATACAATTGTAAGATTTAATGATAAATTTATTGCAATGTTTCAGTTTATGCTATTTGGCAATACTTTTCAATAATAATCCTGGATAAAAAGCTGAGAGCTCACATTGTTAGTGAACTGATAGAATTTATACACTTGGATAAAATTTCTCAACATGAAAAATTATATCTGATCTATTAATTTTATAAGCATATTCATTATTATTACTATTATTAAAAGTAATGAATTCAACTTGGCATTGGATCACCATATAATTAGAGGAATAAAATTCTCTTTATGAATGCTGAACTCCTTGGGAATGGCTAATTTGACTACTCCAGCTAGTTCTATTATTAATTTCAGGGTTGTTCAGTTCAGTTTCAATTAAAGTCAAACATTTATTACTTTCAATTGACTTGAATTGAATTGTTATCTTTGCATAGGTAATGCAGATAATTTATGTACAAGGTAATACATGCAATGGTAATAAAATTTAAACACTATGAAATGGTATACAGAGAAAATAAGACTCTGTCCCACTACTGACCCTGTGTATCTGTTCCCTCCTCAGTGCCAACCACTTTTATCAGAAGCTTTCTGTTTTTGTTTTTGTTTTGGTCCATGTATGTATTTCTTTTGAGAGAGATATCAGAGATCAATCTATTTATCTCTCTATATATCTCTATCCATATTTTATTTTACATAAATGGCAACATAGTATAAATACTTTCTGGCTTTGCTTTCTACTTAATGTTATATCTTGTTTATAGTTTCATGTATTAGAAGAACTGTACAAAAAAGATCTTCATGACCCAGATAATCAAGATGATGTGATCACTAATCTAGAGCCAGACATCTTGGAATGTGACGTCAAGTGGGCCTTAGAAAGCATCACTACGAACAAAGCTAGTGGAGGTGATGGAATTCCAGTGGAGCTGTTTCAAATCCTGNTGGTGTGCTGCAATTCATGGGGTCGCAAAGAGTCGGACACGACTGAGCGACTGAACTGAACTGAACTGTAGTATTTTGAATGGCTGCCTAGCACTTCACTGTAACCCTGAAACATTTGGGACATTTGCCATGTGCCAGGTAGGTGCTGCCTAAGAAGCAAAGATGAACATGACAGGTCTCTGTCTCCCACGGCTCACGTTCTGGTGGAGGAGAAGGTACGTACCTGCATAGTTATAAAATTTATAAGCTATTGGTGTACTGTAAGAATGGTGTAAGCAGAGTTAAATGAATGAAGGAAGAGATTAGCTATTTAGAAAACATGAAAAGTTCACCTAGAAGTGGGTTAGGGACATTCAGGCAGGAAGGGGTGGCAAGGGATACATACTAAATCTATTCAGGACTTGGTAACCGTGGGATGTGTTTGGGACATCAATTTAGTGATGTAGTGGGAGCCTTGATGGGAAGATGGGAGTAGAGATAAAGCCAGAAAGATGGTTGTTTGTTGTTTAATCACCAAGTCATGTCTGACTCTTTTGTGACCCCATGGACAGTAGCCTGCCAATCTCCTCTTTCAAAGGGATTTCTCTGGCAAGAATACTGGAGTGGGTTGCCATTTCCTTTTCCAGGGGATCTTCCTGACCCAGGGATTGAGACCATGTCTACTGCATTGGCAGGCAAATTCTTTACCATTGAACCACCAGGGAAGAAGATGGTTTGGTTTAAATGTCAAAGGGAAAAGCAAAGCTGTGTGTGTGTGTGTGTGTGTGTGTGTGTGTGTGAAGTGGGTGGAGATGGAGGAGAGATGGCTTTTTTGTGTGCCAGAGGGAGGGAGGGTCTGAATTTGAATAAGATTTATGGGGGAAGAAAGGAAGAGATGGATTCCTGAGACATCACAGAACTAGTTTTCCTTATGAATAAGGGCTGGCAGCTTTGTAACATCATTAGCCAGTCTAAATCTATTCCCTGATGAACTTGGAGTTTTGAATGCCTAATGAGGGCAATCTGATGGACATCCCATTTAGAGTAATATACCTTAATAGAAAAGTCAAACACACTTATTTTGATATAGACATGCAACACCATTAGTTTGCAGAAGAAAAATAACTGTGAGGTGGCATCCTTGCCATACAGCCATCATAAACATAGCTGATTGGAAAAGTCACTGAATAACTGTGTGATTCTGAATTGAAACAGGAAGCTCACTTCTGTGTTCAATCACGCCACTATTTGCAAAGGTGATTTTTACAGGCCCAGGTGCTAGAAATCCTTTAAAGGGCAAAAAATGAAGGAAAATAAAATGCTCCAGATAACCTTAAGAGCAAAGTATAACTGACACTTTGCAAGCCAACTTCATTAGCCTGTCTCCAGCTTCAGCTGTGATGAATGGACATGTCTTGTTTTTCTTCATTATTTGATATCTCTCGCAGTTTCAGCTGGTTCTCCATCAGGACATGGAGGAGCTAGACAATTAGCACATGAATTTGTCAAATTCAAATTAAACATATTCCTAAACCATCATACTTAAAAAATTTATAGATTCCTCTTAGCCCACAGTAGCTTTTTCTTTTTTAAAAACTAGATCTCTCCTTGCCCTCCAGGGACAAATACGTGTAGCACAGTAAGTGAAATTAATATCCTTTTCTATGTGCCCCTAATAAATAGTTTCTTGCCCTGAGCAAGTGACTATTTGCAAGGCCTGTCAAATATTTCAAATAACTGGCTGGAGAGGCTCTCACATGAGTGATCCACTGCCTTTGTCTGGGACAAGCCACTTTAAGTTCAAAACGGGTGGTAAGTCTCACCAAAAAACTCTATGGGCCCTCACCATCCTCAGAGTTGGAGATTAGACATTTTATAACATGAGAGCTGTGACTATGCTGAATGAGGATAGGTGGCTGGAACTTGGTAACCTTCATGTTCCCTGGAGGGCAGGTGGCCAAGAATGGTAAAGAAAAGGCATTTGACTGCACAAGCTGCTGGCTATGTGGATCACTGTCCAGTCCCCCAAAACAATGCAGAAAGGCCCTCTGCAGGTTCCTTTATCCCTGACCTTCTCCTAAACACTCTCAGAGTCAGATATATTTGACTGTTAGAAGACTTCTGAAATAGCGAGTTGATTTCTGGTTCTTTATTACCCACTTGTCCTAGCACCGTTTGGAGAGCAAATCTTCAGAATGCGTAAGAATCATCCAGAGGTGCTTTTTCCTTTTATCTTTTCTTAAATATTTTTTTTTTATCATGGAACAATGTAAATATAATAAACAGTTGAGAAAATTATATTTAAAATATGTCCTCATCACCCACTTTCAACTATAATCAACATTTGCAGACATTTCATCTTTATAACTTTTTAAATGGAGTAATTAAGGAAAATCTCAGTTGTCATATGATGGTATATATATATCATCTGCATGTACTTCAGTATGCATCTCTCCCAGATGACACTTCTTTGTACACACTCACAATACCATTATCTCATATAATAAAATTAATAATAATTCCCTCATATTAAGCTAGTACCCAATCTTCCCTGATGGCTCAGCGGGTGAAGAATTCACCTGCAGTGCAGGAGACAGAGGAAACTTGGGTTGTTCTCTGAGTTAAGAAGATCCTTGGAGAAGGAAATAGCAACCCACTTCAGCATTATTGCCTGAAAAAAATCCCACAGATAGAGGAACCTGGAAGGTTATAGTCCATGGGGTCGCAGAGTAGCACACGACTGAGGGACTAAGCATGCATGCGTAATCCATATTCATATTGTCTGATTGTTTCATATTTGTCTCCAAAATATCTTTTAAAGATGGTTTCTACATATTACACATTGCACTGAGTTTTATATTTCTTAAGTTTATGTTAATCTGATAGTCCTCCATCAATTTAAAAAATATCACTTATTTGTTGAAGAAAAAAAAGTGAGTGTTACTCAGTCATGTCTGACTCTTTGAGACCCCATGTAAACTGTAGCCCACCAGGCTCCTCTGTCCATGCTGTTCTTCAGGCAAGAATACTTGTGGGTAGCCACTCCCCGCTCCAGGGGATCTTCCCAGTCTAGGGACTGAACACAGGTTCTCTTGTGTTGCAGGCAGATTCTTTAATGTCTGAGCCACCAGGGAAGCCCATACCACTTATTTGTTGAAGAAATCAAATAATTAATCCTTTGGAATATGCAACATATTAAATTTGGCTTACTGTATTCCAACCGTTAATTTTAATTAGTTTGCCATTATTTCCTATTAACTGATAGTCACTTAGATTTAAGATTTGTTCAGATTTGGTTCCATTTGGGAGCAAGAATACACGACAGGTGGTGCAGTGTGTTGTCTAATGTGACACAGCAAGAGGAGTCCCACTTTAAGCGGCACTGAGATTGATCCATGGGTTCATGTGTTGAGGTCCTGAAAATGCTGTTTCATGGGTCTAACTCCAAATCTGAATCAGAATCTCTAGAGAGCAGTTCAGGGAATTCTGAGACAGGTGACCCATGGAACACCATGGCCTGAGAAACACTGTTCTAGAGAGGCATTCTGAGGTCAGATAAATTTTGGGAACACTATGTGAGGTGATTAAATTTAGTGTCAACCTAATTGAGACACGGGGTGCCCAGACATTGGGTCAAAAATTATTTCTGTGTGCATCTGTGAGGTTATTTCCAGATGAGATTAACATTTGAGTTGGTAGACTGGGTAAAGCATATTGCCCTCCTTAATATTGGTGGGTCTNTTAGTGTCAACCTAATTGAGACACGGGGTGCCCAGACATTGGGTCAAAAATTATTTCTGTGTGCATCTGTGAGGTTATTTCCAGATGAGATTAACATTTGAGTTGGTAGACTGGGTAAAGCATATTGCCCTCCTTAATGTTGGTGGGTCTCATCCAATCAGTTGAAAAATCTGAATAAAATGAAAAGGCTAAGTAAGAAGGAACTCCTTCTGTCTGAATGTTTGAGCTAGAACATCAGTCTTTTCCTACCTTTGGACTCAAACTGAAAACTGGGCTCCTTGAACTTTTGGACTAAGACGTTAAGGCCATGCTTTCAAGTTTTCCTTATGTTCTATACCAACATCTTCAGTTTCCTTTTCTTTTCTTGGAGTGTTCTCTGGTTAGTCAGGGGATTTCTTAAATACTTATGACACTTCTCTTATGGAACAATGGACTGGTTTCAAATTGGGAAAGGAGTACATCAAGGCTGTATACTGTCACCCTGCTTATTTAACTTATATGCAGAGTACATCATGAGAAAAATGCCAGGCTGGATGAAGCACAAGCTGGAATCAAGATTGCAGGGAAAAATATCAATAATCTCAGATATGTAGATGACACCACTCTAATGGCAGAAAGTGAAGAGGAACTAATGAACCTCCTGAAGGTGAAGGAGGAGAGTGAAAAAGTTGGCTTAAAACTCAACATTCAAAAAATGAAGGTCATGACATCCGATCCCATCACTTCATGGCAAATAGATGGGAAAAAAATTGAAACAGTGACAGACTTTATTTTCTTGGTCTCCAAAATCACTGCAGATGGTGACTGCAGCCATGAAATTAAAAGACGCTTCCTCCTTGGAAGAAAAGCTATGACCAACCTAGACAGCATATTAAAAAGCAGATATATTACTTTGCCAAGAAAGGTCCTTCTAGTCAAAGCTAAAGTTTTTCCAGTAGTCATGTGTGGATGTGAGAGATAGACCATACAGAAGGCTGATCACTGATGAATTGATGTCTTTGAACTGTGATGTTGGAGAATACACTTGAGAATCTCTTGGACAACCAGGAGATCAAATCAGTCAATCCAAAAGAAAATCAAGCCTGAGTGTTCATTGGAAGGACTGATGCTAAAGCTGAAGTTCCACTACTTTGGCCACCTGATGCAAAGAGCCGACTGATTGGAAAAGACCCTGATGCTGGGAAAAGATTGAAGGCAGGAGGATAAGGGGGCAACAGAGGGCGGGACGGTTGGATGGCATCACTGACTCAATGGATGTGAGTTTGAGCAAGCTCCAAGAGATGGTGAAGGACAGGGAAGACTGGCGTGCTGTGGTCCATGGGGTCACAAAGAATCGGACACAATTGAGCGACTGAAGAAGAACACCACCTCTCATATGATGTAAGAACTAACAGGAAGGCCTTGGGAAAGGCTTCAAGAAACAGCTGGTGTTCATCTGGTCCAGATATTCCATATCTCAGGACACAAATGAGACCAAAAAGAAGACATTAGTTGTCCCTGAGAGAGAGGAAGGAGCAATAACCAGAATTTTTTTCTGCCAATCTGCATTTGGAAAGAAAGGAACAATGTAAAGTTTTACCTTCCTCTTTTAAAAGAATTTATTTATTTATTTATGGCTTTGCTATGTCTTTGCTACTGCTCATGGGCTTTCTCTAGTTGTGGTGATTAGGGGCTACTCTCTAATTTCAGTGTGGTGGCTTCTCTGGTTGAGGAGCACAGCCTCTAGGGTGCTCTGGCTTCAGTAGTTGTGGCACACAGGCTTAGTTGCTCTGGGGAATGTGGGATCTTCCTGGATCAGGGATAGAACCCATGTCCCCTGTTTCAGCAGGTGTATTCTTAACCACTGAGTCACCAGGGAAGCCCTTACTTTTCTCTCTTGCCTAGTCACCACAGAATGAGATCTGGGAGAGTTGACTTCATTAAGAATCTTTACCCTTCAACAGCTACTGCAAGTTTTCCCAGGTCTGTAGTGTCTGGAGTGAGACATCCAGTGGGTCTCATCTTGATCACTAGAATTGTAGAGGAGGAGAAATAAGTTTCTCTCTGCCCATTATGCTAAGCATTTGGCTTAAGACCCCACTTTTCCCTAGGGCACCTTGCAAATGGATAAGCTCATCTAAGATGGTTGAAAGTTTTCCACTGTGACCACTGTAATTCAAGATTATCTTTGGTCAGTTTAACCTACTTGTTCATCCTTAAAACAAAATTTTATTCACTCAAGACCTTACAGTGGACCCAGTCTACTACTTTAATTTGGACCTACTTGGACTGTGGGCCTGGTCCAGTTTCTAAGTCAAAACCAGGCAGACCTGCCACTGGTTTCAGACCCAGTCCAAGAAAAGAAATGCTTAAGTAAAGTCTCGAAAACTCATAAGGCAAAGGCTATGGATCTGGGATCCAAGAGGGACTTACCTACAGGTGACCTCTGGAGGCAGCGAAAAAGCAGCAAGCCTACGCCTGGTCGCTCATTGCTCCTGGGAGTTACTGGGGGGTCTCCTCAGGTCCTCTCTGACACCAGAGCTGTTAAAAGATGAACTGAGACATATTAAACATTTTATTTGCGGAAAAATCAATTTGATTTGGCAACACCAAATCAGACGTGGCTAGGTGTGTTTTCATTTCATATTCATTTAGTGGGCATTGGGTTAGATCCTCTGGGGAAACTAGGTGACTCACAGTTTCCATCTTTCACCAGCTTTGAAGCTAAAAGGCACCACTTTACTAATGGAAGTACTCATGTTGTTGAAGATTTGCTTCTTCGGTGACATCTGCTTTTCTATCTGTTTAATGATTTTGGTTTTCTCTAGCACACTGCATCAGTGGGGATGTGATGAGGTTAGACTTTTGACTTGACCTCTGGCTTCCTTTACCTCTGCTGTCTTTAGCTTTTTCATAGGTATGGTTTGCTGGATTTTCTTTCTTTATCTTTCTTCTGTTTTTTTCTCTTTTCCCCGCTATGATTGTCTCTTCTTTCATCTCCCATTCCTTCTTTACTCCCTCCATCTCTATTCTTTCAATACCATTTTATTAAATTCCAATACAATTTTTGTTTTGTATTCTGATACAATTTCACCTACTATGTGAAAAAGGGTAAATAAACCACCAATAGTCATATTGATAAATATTTATAGTATAAAGCAATACACGCTAATGTAAATTTGTAGGCAAAGTAATTTGTGTAACATAAGAGAAACTGACTTTGACTTAGGATTAGGAGAAAGGTTTCACAAAAGATGTAAAATTTAGTATGTGTGTTGAAGGATGTGTGGTTCATCCAGTATATAGTGGAGGGAAGAGGTACCTAAATGTGTGATAGAGCCAGCAAATCTGGAGAACACAAAGAAGTCTGGAGTAACAGAGCATCAGGAATGTGAAGGCATGACTAAGGTAGGTCAACCCTGGTTTTGAAGACTTTATAAGTGATGCTAAGGTTGTTAGACTGTTATTCTGGCCAAAAGCCTCCGATGACATTGCAAACTTTCTAATCAGGGAATACACATGATAAGTTCTGAATCTTATTTAAAACTCAAAATTATATCATCAAAAGAGCCAATAATGATAATAGTAAGAGCTGACATTTACTGTGTAGAGACTCTCTTTTAGCTACTTATACATATTACTGCATTTGCTTCTTACCATCACGTCAATGTCAGGGTGTTATGGATTGAATTGTGTCCCCCTTTCCCACTCCTAAAATTTGTTTGTTGAAGTCCTAACCCCTAGTATCTCAGAATGAAATCACATTTGGAGAGAAGGTCTTTAAGGAGGTAATTAAGCTAAAATGAAGCCATTAGCATGGGCTCTAAACCAATAACAAATTTCCTTACAAAGGAAGGAAGTTTGGATGCACAGAGAGATACCAGAGATGTGTGAGCACAGAGAAAAGGCCATGTGANGGCATCACTGACTCAATGGACATGAGTCTGGGTAAACTCCGGGAGCTGGTGATGGACAGGGAGGCCTGGTGTGCTGTAGTTCATGGTGTTGCAAAGAGCTGAACACGACTGAGTGACTGAACTGAACTGAAAGAAGGCAGAGCCTATGAATAGGTGAGTCAATTTTATGTCTTGTAGAAGTGGTCTTCTGTTCACTTAAATTTTCTCAGCAGATTGTATTGAAAGCAAAGATGGGAAAGATGATTCTTGGAAGAGTCACCTGTACCTAGCAGGATCAAAAATGAATGAATTACAGATATGTGTCATAATTATCAAGAAATAGTAGGACACCTCAATATTCTAGGCAAGGATTTAAAGTAAAACCAACTTGTACAGTTTAACATTTTTCTTTACTTAGAGTCAGGTTCAAAATATGGTACAAAGTGTTGTGCTGTATATGTGCTAATTTGCTTCAGTCCTGTCTGACTTTTTGCAACCTTATGGACTAGCCCACCAGGCTCCTCTGTTCATGGCATCTTCAGGCAAGAATACTGGCATGGGTTGCCATAAACTCCTTCAGGGGGTCTTTTGACCCAGGGATTGAACCCAGGTGTGTTACATTGCAGGTGGATTCTTTATCACTAATGTCACCTGGGAAGCCTTACATTTGCATAGTGTTGGGGCCTTACCAAATATCACAGATGAAGAGAGAGTCTTAGGCTTCCTTTGTGGCTCAGCTGGTAAAGAATCCACCTGCAATGTGGGAGACCTGGGTTTGATCCCTAGGTTGGGGAGATCCCCTGGAAAAAGGAATGGCTGTCCACTCCAGCATTCTGGCCTGGAGAATTCCATGGACTGTATAGTCCAGGGGGTTGCAAAAAGTCAGACATGACTGTGCAACTTTCACTCATTTAAAGAATGGCATTGCTGAAACTGAGATCATAGGTTTGCACTAAGTGGTAATGATAAAGGCAAATGTAGCCAGGGGAATTAATTATTAATGTGAGTGGAGATCATTCAAAAGAAATAAAAATGCTAGGGTGTTGAAGGTATTACCCACATGGATATTAAAATCATAAAAGATGAAGATAGTAATACAGTTGTTGTTCAGTCACTAAGCCATGCCCCATTCTTTGTGACCCCATGGACTGCAGTACACCAGACTCCTCTGTTCTCCATAATCTTCTGGAGTTTACTCAAATTAATGTTCATTGAGTTGGTGATATTGTCTAACTATCTCAGAGAAAGTTAAAATTGCCCATAAATAAGAGGGATCAGTAGATAACTGAACCAAGGAGGTTAAGTTTCTTATAGCCTCATGACACAATATTCAAAGCTGGGAATAGTGAAGGCAAGATGGAAGAGTCTGGAAATGACAATTAGGGTAAGGAAACCTTCCCACTTCAGGCCCAGTGCTAAAAAGACTGTGGGTGACAAAGTGACTATCACTATAGGGGGCTGCAGAGAATTCCTTTCCTTCAGTGGAGCTCATGGTCCTTAAGGTAGAAAGAAGGAACTAGAGAACAAATTGAGATTGCAGAGGATTTTGCTGCTGATTGATGGTGAGCTCCAGCATGACAATGAGAGATTTTACAAATGGGGGAGTGGTAAGATCTAGGGGGAGAATAGAGAATATAAAGAGAGCTGTATGGAGACAAGAGGGCTTCCCTGATAGCTCAGTTGGTAAAGAATCTGCCTGCAATGCAGGAGACCCTGGTTGGATTCTTGGGTTGGGAAGATTCCATTGGAGAAGGGATAAGCTACCTACCCCAGTATTCTTGGGCTTCCCTTGTGGCTCAGCTGGTAAAGAATCTGCCTGCAATGCAGGAGACCTGGGTTTGATCCCTGGGTTGGGAAGATCCCTGGAGAAGGGAACAGCTACCCACTCCAGTATTCTGGCCTAGAGAATTCCATGGATTGTATAGTCCAGGGGGTTGCAAAGAGTCGGACAAGACTAAGCAACTTTCACTTTCAGTTTTTTTCACATAGAGACTAGAANTCTCAAGGTCCTGGAGGGGCCTGGAGACTGTGAGGAGTCTGTAAGGCATTAAAGATCATATAAAAAAAGTAGACGGTTGAATTTGAGGGACCCATGCTTCAGGTTAACTCTGTTTCCCAGACATTCTTTTCATCAGAAACATGGTGCTTAACTCATCTCTTTAACCTGTCTTGTATTAGCAATGTCACAAAGAAATGCTATGGTTTTTCTCTAGATCAAGGATGAGAATCTGGTGGTATTTTTTAAAACTCAGGAAATAATCCATATTAAGATGATCAAGATCTATGAGGCTGCCTTCTTTGCTATTAATTGTGACTTTATGTTAAAAATGATCATGGCTCTCATTCACGTGGTAGCTGCTAACAAGCTCCACCAGTTCATTGGATCATCCAGCTGTCAGGCTGGCTTTGCAGAGTGCACAGTTTTGGTTTTTCAGGGTATAATTCAATGTCAGAAGGGTTTATGTGCTGCTTAAGCCCCTGCAGCCTATAGATAGGTAGAACACTGTAAATGTAGTAATTATATTTTTAGAGTGCTGGGTTTGTGCTAACAAATCAGAGAAGAAAGGCTGGCAGGATTGGGGACTAGTGCCAAAGACAATAATGTAAAAAATCTGGCCTCCCACCCACATGCTCAGCCTACCCATGCTAGCTAGCAGGAGGGCTAGGTGCCCGTACCTAGCAGGGGGAGTTTAGCTTTCAACATCTGGTTACATAGTCACTTATGAATTTCATGTCTTCATTTGTGAGTTTCATATCTTCTTTTCAGGAAAACAAGGGAATTTACAAAAGCTTTTTACTGGTTGTGCTGGGGGATTCATTGGAAATATGACCAAGATTTATGAATGAATATTGCTTTTCAGTTTGCCTTTCTCTGCCTCTTCATCGTTTCATTCTCATTTGTTTTTTGAAAATGAATGATAAATATATGGGAAGAAAAGACTACAGTATTAGTAAAAAAAAATACACAATGTACTCAGGAGATTTTGGTTTTAGTTCTGACATTGCTGCTAATTGGCTGTGTGACCTTGGGGAAGTCATTTTACCTCTCTGAGCCTCCACTGCTGATTCTACAAAATGAAGGGGTTAGGCCATGTAATTCTAATATTTGATGATTCCAACTTCTCACAAAACTTTATTTTCGAAGTAAAATGTTGAAGGGTATCAACTATCATGCATTGTCAGTGATGGCTCTTCTTTTCTCTTTTGCCTGCACTGGGTCTTAGCTGCAACATATGGGATCTAGTTCCCTGACCAAGGATTGAACCCAGGCCCCCTGCATTGGAAGCATGGAGTCTTAACCAGTGGACCACGAGGAACATCCCTGCTTCTTTGTTTTGACTGTCTCCTTTCTCTCACCTTGTTTCTCCACTTACTCCATTTTCTTCATTTCCCACTGGTGGTAAGGACCTTACACATGGGTGTCCTGTGGACCATGCTTTAGGCATTTTCCAATCCAACCCTACCTATCTAACTTTGTCAGTTCTGGGTCCTATTACTCTGGAGCACTTTCAGGTAAAAGAAACACATGGATAAATGATTTTATAGTTAGGCAATGATTCATAGCATATCCTCTTCAATCCAGTAACCACTTAGTGAGCACCCACTGTGTGCAAAGCAGGCTTCCTAGATGGCTAAGAGGGTAAAGAATCCATCTGCAATACAGGAGATACAGAAGAGGTGGGTTTAATCCCTGGGTCAAGAAGATCTCCTGGAGAAGGAAAAAAGCAACCTGCTCTAGTATTCTTGCCTGGGAAATTCTCATGCACAGAGAGGAGCCTGGTGGGCTTATAGTCCAAAGGGTCACAAAGAGTCAGACATGACTGAGCAACTAAGCGCATACACACAATACTACGTGCAAAGCAATCTGTTACTGACAGCAGTGTTAGTCGTTCAGTCATGTCCGACTGTTTGTGACCCCATGGACTGTAGCCCACCAGGCTCCTCTGTCCATGGTATTTTCCAGGCAAGAATACTAGAGCGGGTTGCCATTTCCTCTCCAGATCTTCCCAGCCCAGAGATTGAACCTGAGTCTCCTGCATTGAAGGTGGACTCTTTACCGTCCGAGCCACCAGGGAAGCCCTATTGACATTAGGGATTTAGATAAACAAGATGTGGTCCTTGCTCCCCAGGGAGTATGCTTTAGGAAGTGAACCACACCACTGACTGTGATATAAGCTGGTTTGCAATGACAGGAAGGAGGAAAGCCTGAGCTGGGTCTTGCTGTCTGATAGGCTGGATTTTGAAAGGCCTATGAGTAGGGTAGAGGGGAGGGACATCAACTGCAGGAAACCTAGGATAAAGGCATGTGGCAGAAAGCATTCAAAATGAGTTTAGTGAAAGGTGTATAGTTTGGGAGATGGGTGATGAGTTGGATGTAAGGATTGATTTGCAGGAAGAGAAACTGCAGTGGAAATGGAGTGACTGGGGCTTTGAATGCCAGGGTGAAGAATTTGGGCTGCATTGTGTACACGGTCTGAGCTGAGAGAGAGATGGAAGCCTGGTGCAAGCAAGTTCAGTTGCTCAGTTGTGTCTGACTCTTTATGACTCTATGGACTGTAGCCCACTAGGCTTCTCTGTCCTTAGGATTCTCCAGGCAAAAATATTGGAGTTGGTTGCCATTCCTTCCTCCAGGGGATCTTCCCTACCCAGGGATCAGACCCATGTTTTCTGTGTCTCCTGGATTAGCAGGTGGATTCTTTACCACTGAACCACCTGGGAAGTGTACATGGTTTAGAGCCATTAAAAGTGAGCTAGGTCCTGGTGTGAACTGAAGCTTTGGTCCCTCTAGCATGTGCCATGTTTGGAGAACTGGGATGGGGATTGAACATTCAGCTGCAGATCACTTGCACAAGGGATCCGAGTTCTAGACTTCAGGAGGCACAGGTGCTACTTTAAAAAAAAAATTTTTTTTTAAAATATAAATTTATTTGGTGCTAGCTCTGATGGGAGACACTTCCTACAACTCTGTAAGTGTGGTAGGTCTAGGGGACATTGGTAGCCCATAACTTTGGTTTTGAAGAAGCACCTAGGAAGTACTCTTGGGGATTCTTGGGATGATTTGGGAGGCTCTGGAGGTGTCTGCAGGTCCTGCAGAGTGAGTGGGGGTAGAGTCAGAGAAAAGCTTTTGTGTAATGTCAGTGTCTCTCTGAGTTGCTGTGGTTAAGAGGAGAGGAAGAGGTTTCAGAGGGCAGTGAACTAGGGAGAAAAGAAGGGGAATAATGACAAA
Organism: Neotragus pygmaeus; assembly: GCA_006410875.1. NCBI lineage: Eukaryota > Metazoa > Chordata > Mammalia > Artiodactyla > Bovidae > Neotragus > Neotragus pygmaeus. The sequence goes on from SJYV01015079.1 coordinate 279,993, forward strand.
CACTTTGTGGAGAAACAGTGATGGAGATGCCGCAGTTTGACGCATCCCATTTTGAGGGCTGGTGACCTTGTTTGGTCTCAGCACAAGGCCGATGCTATCCCGATTCTCCTTTCTATGCCTCCAAAAGTGAGGGTGGGTGGGGACAAATACAGTGAGCTCTTTGTTACTTTTGGCTTGAAGCAGCAAACACCCTGGGAGACACCATTGTTTTAGTAGCTTTTAAAAATTTATTGGTGTCTTTAAAAGCCTAGGGAATAGCCAATGAGCTTCCTCATGTCACAGAAAGGACTAAAGGAAGATTTGAGGGAAGAGCTGGCTTCTCTGCTTTCCTCCTGCACCTGCTAAACAAACAGGTTCGGATAGCTCACTTACCCACTTTTTTGCTTAGAAACATGAAGAGTGAGCACAGGGGAGGGGGAAGACCCTTTAGTTCTGCACAATAACTCCAGAGAGCAGTGGAGAATGGGTATGAAAGGGCTGAGGGCTTATTTCAGTTGAGGTAGAGTCGCCTTTCACATTTCAATGCCCTGATCTTGCATTCTCACAGCATCACCCTCTCAGATGCGTTCAACACATCCACTTAAGTAACTCGATTACTCTTGCAGGCGCTTTTACATAATGCACCTCCCATCAGGTGGGGCGCTCAATCATTCAGCACAGAACCCAGCGTCTCTGCTCTAATATCACTTTACACACAGCTAATGAACACAGGTTCCCAACAAGTGACTGCACTAGTCAATAAAGGAAGGCATGATCCTACCTGCCCGCACGACTGTCGCTGCCTCTGGAGCCAATTAGCCCACTCTTTCTCAGGTGCTGCAGGAATACATTTCCCAAAGTGGTTCTCTTGCTCACCCCGGGGTTATCTTCTCTCCTTCTCCTTTGCAGAGTGCATGCAAAACAGAGGCTGTGGCAATTCCTCTGACAGCCTAGACAGGTTAGTGCTGGGAGCTGGGGACATGATTTAAATTCACCATCCAACTCCATTGCCTATATCCAAAAGGGGTGTGCAAAGGATGTGAGGAACCATCACCATTCCTTGTGCTCTGAAAAGCAAGGGAGCTACTGAGAGAACAGGCTGGTGTGTAAATCAGCCCCTCTCTTCTTCTAGTCTCATGGTTTGAATTGCTACCTGACAGGTAGAGATCCAGGAAGAAGTGAAAGTGCACGTACATTTTTCCTGTTACCCCTGTCCTTTTTCTTGTTCACCCTACCATGAAATCACAGCTAGGTGTGAATCAGTGGTCCCTGTGCTGGGGAGTCAGGATGCAACAACAATCTCTGGTTGGATGGCTTCACGCGGGAAAGCTCACCAGTGTCCGTGTTTGCTCTCTTGTGGAGTTTTTGCCCTTCCTTTCACATTAGGCACTGAGAGGACCAAATGATAAAATGCCCATGAAAATATTTTGTGAAAATAAAGCTCTGCACAGATATATGTGTTGAGTGATTATGTGGGAAAGTGGAAACAATGATGCCTAGATGTCAGCATGTTAGAGCCCTAAATTATTTTCTGTTCAGCTCTGCCACTCACCAGGGCTGTGGACATGTCACCTCATCCTTATGGGACTGCTTTCTCATCAAGAAACTGGGGAAGATAAAACCTATTTCATAAAATTGTTTGAAAATTAAGAAGTGATATATGTGGATAATTAGAAAACTGTGGAGTATTGTACACATGGAAGGAATTATTTGCTATTGCCTATGTTGACTTAATTGCTGCTTTAATCCAACTCTTCCTGTCCCTTGGGTATTTCATTATCATTTTATTATTTTTTACTTATTTTTTATGTTGCTCTTTCTTTGAAAAAAAAAACAAAAAACAAAAAACCTCTGCTCTGTTTTAAGTCTTCTCAATGAGATAATAAGGTTCTCAGGCAAAGAATGCATGGTCAGGTCTGCAGTAGGTTCTTCAGTAGCAGTTATCATCCCATTGAAGGATTAGTATACAGCTAGTGCTTAATGTGGAGAAGGCAATGGCAACCCACTCCATTACTCTGGCCTGGAAAATCCCATGGATGGAGGAGCATGGTGGGCTACAGTCCATGGGGTCACTAGGAGTTGGACATGACTGAGTGACTTCACTTTCACTTTTCACTTTCATGCATTGGAGAAGGAAATGGCAACCCACTCCAGTATTCTTGCCTGGAGAATCCCAGGGACAGGGGAGGCTGGTGGGCTGTCTATGGGGTCGCAGAGTTGGACATGACTTAAACTACTTAGCAGCAGCAGCAGCAGCAGCAGTGCTTAATGCAGGGCTTCCCTGGTAGCGTAGATGGTAAAGAATCCACCTGCAATGCAGAAGGTCTGGGTTTGATCCCTGGGTTGGGAAGATCCTCCTGGAGAAGGAAAAGGCTATCCACTTCTTTTTCTGGCCTGGAGAATTCCATGGACTGTATAGTCCATGGGGTCGCAAAGAGTCAGACATGACTGAGCACCTTTCACTCACTCATGCACTCAGTGCTTAATGAATGTTGCAGACCCACTGAAGTTACTTGAGCTCTCAGATCTTTGTTCTGGAATGTTACCTCATTTCTAAGAAAGATATTAGTGGTCTGACTCAAGGAAATAAAAAAAAATGAGCCTAGAGAATTACTCTTTGATGTTGTCTTATTCCTTGATGTTCTTTTTCTTTGATTCAATGAATGAGTCTGGTTCCCTAAGCCAATTGTCAGAGTCAGTCACTCATCACTTCTCTCCCAGCAAGGGTAAAGTCTTTAATGATGGGCCCTGTTGCAACTAATGGAATGAGGCTGGAAGAGATATCTCTTGAGTAAGAGTTATAATTTCTGTTTCAGTCTAATATAATATCTTAAACGGAAAGATGCAATAGGATTAAAATATCTTTATTTCTCCAGATTGGAAATATCAGTGCTTTTTAAAGTTTAAGGCTACAAATCCATTACATGTATATATAGTTTTGAGCTGGATCAATTTCTATAGGCAGTAGCAATGGTAAGTCTTGTGAATTTTGTGCCTGGTGTGAGATTGCTAACAGTAACTCTCCACTTCAATCTATTAATTGCTTATTGAGTTCCTATGAGGTGGAAAACACTGCTGAACTTTGTGGGAGCAAGAAAGAAGTGGGAGATATGGGCTCTGCACCCACATTAACTCCTACCAACCCAGGGTCTGTTTCACAGAGGGTAGGGGAGGTATGTTACTTTGTAATTATTAATAAATGCTTTCTCTCAGCATGCCCAGGCTAAGAAAAAAAAACAAACCCTACAACTTCATGCCTCTATGCTTTATTTTCTAAAGTCCAAGCCTTGGTACAGAGAATCATGCTTCTTCACAATGATATTGGTCACTAATTTTTGGCAAGTTTCTGACTTGTCAAAGGGATTTCTGTGGTGACTGACAGCATCATTGATGTTGAAATACTAATTAGAAAGATAGCAGCAGAAAAAGGAGATGGGGAAGGTTAGGATTGGAGAGGGAGCAAATGAGATAGGTTCAAACTGAAATTCTTTTTGGTTGAAGGTAATTTATATACATTTTAAGACATTTCCCAAGGCTGTTTTGATGTCCCTCCCCTCCTGGCCACCCGCCTTCTGCTCTCCTTTAATTCTCATCTACGTCATCAAGTCACTGGGTGGAGCCTTGTGAATGCTCTTGGATTCACTGCTATCAGCTATTAGATTGAGATTCCAGCAGCGTGTGTGCGTGCGCCTGCTCCGTCATGTGTGTCTCTTTGCCAACTGTGGACTGTAGCCCACCAGGCTCCTCTGTCCATGGATTTTTCCAGGCAAGAATACTGGGGTGGGTTGCCATTTCTTTCTCCAGAGGATCTTTCCAACCCAGAAATTGATCTTGTGTCTCCTGTATTGGCAGAAAGACAGAGTCTTTATCACTGCACCACCTGGGATGAGATTCAAGTCCAAAGTTATTTCATCTATTCCTCAAAGACTAGTTTCTTTCACTATGAAAGGTCAGTGTCATATTCTCCAGGAATAACCGCCAGCTGCCCTGAAGTCTACTGCTGCCACGACAGCTGCTCCTCTTGCGGTTTCACAACTAGAATCTGGAACCTTCCCTAACCAGATCCAATAACCTTCTGGGATGTGGGACCTCGGCTGGTGGCTGATCCCAGGGCAACCACATGCTCTTACAGAGTAATTCCGTGTTAACCCGCCTACCTCTGCTGTGTAACGCAGACCCTCCTCTGTTTGTGAACACCTGTCACTCCCACACAGGGGAGCTCCCTGGCGGAAGCGGCGGGTCTGAGGTGGCAGGTGAAGTCTGGAAGGTGAAGATCTGGACTTCTGCGCAGGCGCTGCCCCACACACCACACAGCCTCCCATTCTCGACCATCCCAGCAGCTGCGCAAACTCCACTGGGAAGTCTCGCAGGGTTACTGCGTGCCACTTCACAAACTCCCGCGGGAAGCCTCGCATAGTCACCTGCTCTCTCCTGCTGCAGAGATCTTGAGGGGACTGAAAAGGAGATTGCTGCTGACAAGGCTATGACCCAGGAGGCGTCTCAGAGACTATGGGCTGCACCAACTTCCAAATTTCTGCTTCCCAACCTGTGCGAGGAGGAATCACAGCCCACCATCACTTGCCACCTGGGACTGGACTGCGGCCCCAACCCCTTAGGTTGTTCCGGAACAACCACTGACTAGTGGTTAAGCTGACCTTCCACAGACTCTTAAACAGAAACTGAAAATATGGCTGACAGAAAATTAATGGTCTTTTAAAACAACGAAGCAGAGCAAGGCCCAGACAGAGGGAGTTTGAGGCAGGAAAGCTTCCAGTGAGGAGGATCTTGTGAGGGGCTAATCTGAACTGAAGGGGCTGCCAACCACCGCCCCCTCCTTCCCTGTCCCCCCCATCATCTCAGACCCGCCTCAGTGGGAGATTACTTGTGGTTGGGGGTGACAGTGTCCAGTCACAGAGAACAGTCTGTGTTACACAATAGCCGTAGGTGGGCCAACATGGGACACCTTTGTGAGAAATTGTGGTCGTCCTGGAATCAACCACCAGCCGAGATCCAGGCTTCCAGAAGGCTGCCTGGGTCTAGTTAGGGAAGGTTCCAGACGTGAAGCTGCAAGAGGAGCCTTCAACACAGCTGGCAGGCCAGCATTCCTGGAGGATGTGGTGAGGACCTCAGCCGGGTTTTAAATGGCAACAGTGGTAGGAGCAAAAGCTTTTACCACGTTCTCTTCAGATTTATGTTTCAGATGCCATTGCTTTTCCTCTTGTAGACTTACAGCTCCATTGGTAAGCCCGCCACCTCAGTTCATTTCTGCTGCAAGGAATTTGAGATGTCCTCTTCTTTCATTTGCAACGTCCTCTTCCTTCATTTGCAGGCATCAAGAGCTCTGCACATGGTGAAAGTTTCTCTTTAAGTTATAGCAGGAACCTAGAACAACACCATATGGACCCCTCTCTAGTCAGAAAAGCCTTGCTCTATTTTCTTTTATAAACATGTCTTAGCTTTCATGTGACAACTCTCCAACTGACTGAGGACTTTGGCTCTACTTATCTTTGTCTTCTTTGGCCAAGGACCTTCAACCACTCCCTGTGGTGGTGTTGCCGTCCCACTGCCCCAGCTGCTCTCCCATGAACGTTCTGCACTGGTCAGTCCCCTCATCAAGTGTGGCTGCTACAGCTGGACTCAATATTCCAGGTAGGTGACCAATGTGGAGCAGGGACTCTCACTGACCTTGTTCCAGACATTATGTCCATGTATACAGTCCAGTAGCCTTTACAGGAGCTTTAGGAAACTTATAAATATGTCTGTGGAAGGGAGGTAGTTTCAGAAAGCAGAAGTTAGAGACATAGGACCCTTCAGATGTTAGTGTTAATGTCCTTCAACCACAGATGTTTTCACAGGCAAAGAAAACCCTGTAAGAGTGCTATAATTGTGAATTTGTATTTCCAAAGACTTTTAGATTGGAAATTCATTCTGAGGAGGTTCCTGTAAAATGTTGTAAAATTTCTTGTTTATGCAGAATTTCTTGGGATAACCTATGAATTTCCTTCTTAGAAATTTACCCACAATAAATTTCTAAGCTGTTCTACCAGGGAAGGTGGATTGTGGTATTGTGCTGGTTTCAGATGGTATTGGTTTCATATGGCAGTGCGTGAAATTCTCCTGAAACTTGCAGCTTTCTTTCTTCTTTAATGTAGAAGAATGTGGGTGGAAGTTGGTGTCTTGAAAGAGCTCAGAATCATAGGATGGCCTCTGGGAGTGCCTTCAGGAAACCATGGAATGACTGAGGCTCCAAAGAGATAATGGGAGTAAAAATCACAGACAAGTATGAAATTCCATGAAAATATGTGGAGGGTAGTATTGTGAGCAGGCTCTAGTCCAGTGTGGTAGGGCAGGTGATAAGAAGCATTGCAGTCTGTTCTGGTTCTTACAGAGTTCCTAACTGGTTTCCTCTTAGCCCTACTCTAATCCTATTTGCTACCTTGGATAAATTGCTTAAACTTTGAGCCATGTTTTTCTTGGTGCTACAGATTATTTTACTCTCAGAGACCGAAACTAATTTTCCATGTTTCTTTAACTCCTTCCCCTACTCTCTTAGTTTTGGAAGTTTATATACTAGGAGCTGGTAATCTTTATCACCTTCCTGTGGCCCGCATGGTGTGAAGACTGCCACATTTCTCTATGGTAGTGCTGTCCTGAGCAGAGTGGAGGAGGGGATATCTATTACTAGGTTTTGACCAAATTCCTTGAGATAATGTCAAGCTTCCTCAGGCAGTATGGGGCTGCAAGGGCCTCCCTAACCCGCATCCCGTGTCTTCTTACCCTGCAAGCAGTGGCATGAGATAGGGGAAGGATGTAGGCTACAGACACTTTCTCTTTTCTCTGGAGGAAGAATAACCAAGGAAATTTGAAATGTCCTTGGATACATGGCCAAAGTCTGTGTCTCCCATAAGCCTGGGGCCAGGAGAAGGGAGCTGGACTCATTGGGTGACACCCAGAGGTCAGAGCAGCTCACCACATCCTCCTTACTGAGCAAATGTGGTGTTTTATCTGGGACCCATATAGGGAGAGTACTTCCGTGATGCCTGGGCACTCAGCTTCTGATTCAGCCAAACCTTCAACATAAATCATCCTTGTCTCAGATGTTTGCTTTTTACCTATCAAAGCCATCAGATTCTTACCTGGAGTTATACAATAAATGTTTTAAAGGAACCCTGTGAAATGAATTCTCCTTTCCCCTCTTTCCTTCCTCTGCCCCTTTGCAATTCTCATTGTTCAGCAAAGGATTACTAAGGCAACCTCTCTTTCACTCAACAAAGAAATTTAGCAATCTCTAAGGCTATGTCACCTTGCCAGCAGAAACACTGAATGGCAATAGTGCTGAGAGTCAACACTAATAGCCGACACCAAATTAAACTGCCAGACTCGGTGTGATGTAGCTCTGTCACCTCTTGACACTTCTGATGTGAGTACAGGGGCTTCTGCAGGAAATTCATCAGCTGTAGTTCATGACGCATCATCTTTACATATCTGTCCATCTACATTTGTCAGCAACAGGCAAGCTTCAAATGACTTCAGTGATTGGTATATAGATTGCACTACCTCCAGACATAGTAAACAGGGTTTTAACTCTTAGGGCTCCTTCAGCTCTACCTTCTCTGTTGACAAAGCCTGGTTACTGGTATTGCCATTCTCCTTGTGTTTCAGGTGGTAACTGGCAAAGGCTGATTAAGAAGATCTCCTTTCTTTTTTCCTAATAACTAGTACCTAAAATTTGCTCTTTCTTTCCCAGTTAGCTACTCTGTAGATGCACATTTTATCCGATATATATTTCTAGAATGTCATCTAAAAATGTGTATTTCTTCATTAATGCCTTCATTTACTCTTGCTCTGATGGGGAAAATAATCAGTTTAGTACAGGCTCATCTTGTTAGTCAAACTTGTTTACTTTCCAGTGGAGAATGTCTGTGATTTTTCCGTGCCTTCCAGGCAGATCGTTTTAGTATAGCAATAGCTCCTAATGTGCCAAGATCTGGGGCTTGCTGATTTAAAAAATATTTTTAGACACTTAAAATTCTCACTGCCTTTGATATTTATTTCACACATTTGTTTATATCTTTAAGTTCCTACACACTTTGAGGAGTAAAGTTGCTTTTCAGGGGGTGCAAATGTTTTTTTCCCCCTTACATGTCTTTCTAATATGATTCTAGAAAGAATAGCTTCAAATATATAAATAGTGGTGATGACATGGGAGTCAGCTTTTGGTATCATAGTACAAGCTGTATTTGAAAAACATTTTTTTGGGCATTCATTGCAGTGATGCTGCTCTCCATGTGTGTTTCTCTACAATGAAGACTACGCTTGTTCACAAACCATAGGTGCATGTTTATCTTCTGTTTTTGTTTTAAAGAGAATGAACTTTTCAGTGGTAAAGATGATGCTTTCTTGTTTTCTATTCATTGATAATGGAGCATTAGCTGTCAATGCCCTAGTGACTAGGAAATGCTGTCCTGTCATGAGGGCCATTCTCAGGCCAGGAGTAGTGTTGCCCCTCAGGTTGTAAGATTCATCTGGTAGTTGCTCTTACTTGGGGGCACCTAGTCATTCCCTTGGATTTTGGGCCACTGATGGGGTTCATAGTGAGTTTGAAGACACCCTGGAAGGACATCTCTGATGGCTGTGTTCAGTTTTGAGACCTTCTTGAGGCTGGTAGGGAAGGAAATGACAACCCACTCCAGTATTCTTGCCTGGAAAATCCCATAGACAGGGGAGCCTGGTAGGCTACAGTTCATGGGGTCACAAAGAGTCGGACACGACTGAGCGACTTCACTTTCACTTTCTGAAGCTGGTAGGTTTATGAGAGTGTAGCAGAGGGTACACCCAGTACGCTAAGTGGAGATGGAAATCCATCCAAAATGAATTTTCTAAGGCAAGTGAAATTCCTGTTTAAATTTCTTGAAATAATCTGAATTTAGCTTTAAACTAATATGGGGGAGGGTGAGTAGAGGTGGTGATGACGAGTAAAGATGAAACAAGGTTTTTAAGAGTGAAACTGGAGCCTATTTATACAGAGTGTAGTAAGTCAGAAAGAAAAACACCAATACAGTATATTAATGCATATATATGGAATTTAGAAAGGTAGTAATGATGACCCTATATGTGAGACAGCAAAAGAGACACAGATATAAAGAACAGACTTTTGGACTCTGTGGGAGAAGGCAAGGGTGGGATGATTTGAGAGAAAGCGTTGAAACATGTATATTACCATATACAAAATAGATAGCCAGTCCAGGTTCGATGCATGACACAGGGCGCTCAGGGCCGGTGCACTGGGATGACCCTGAGGGATGGGATGGGGAGGGAGGTTGGAGGGGGATTCAGGATGGGAGACACATGCATACCTATGGTTGATTCATGTCAATGTATGGCAAAAACCACTACAATAATGTAAAGTAGTTAGCTTCCAATTAAAATAAATAACTAAATAAATTGAAAAAAAGAGTGGATGGTGTTGAAGCTGAGTAATGAATACATAGGATTCACTAAACTATTCTGTTTTTGTCTGCATTTAAAAATCCCTATAATACAAAGTTAAAAAATGATATTCAGTTTAAGTGTTGGATTATAACTCTGTAAATCGAAGCAATGTTGATTTGACTATTGTTAATGTTCTTGCATTGTTTAATAGATGAATTCACGTTAAGCATTTTTAGTATTAATTTTACATGGATCTCAAAAAGGATTCAATGTGGCCTCTATTTTCTTAGTATCTATTGAACTTCTCTTTTTTCACAAAACCACTGGTTTTGGTGTCAGATTTAAGCTTAGTTCAGCTCCACACTGCCTAAGGGAAGCCTGATATTTGATATACTTACCTAGGGTATTGTCTGGTACTTCAATAAAATAAGGCTCTCCCTCCACATCCCTTCACCCTAGAATTCTCCTGACAATTGTGGCTATGGAAAATGGGCATTCTAAGAAGGGAGGCAGTTCTAACAAGACTGCATCCATATGAATCATGTTTTTACACTTATGTCGTCCCATCTGAGTTTTATTCCTGTTCTTCAAAGTTCTCTCTTGATTCAAAATGCAAGATACTCCTTACTTTTAATAAGGTTGGTCTTTAAATATCTCACACAGTCTAAATTTCACATGGATTTCATGAATGAATGAATTTTAAGAGAATATGCTTAGGATGAATTCACAGAACAGTTTTTGACTCATGCACAAGACTATCATTTAGCTTAAAACAGGAACAGAACTATTGTAAGGTTAAGTCCTAGTATATAAAGGCAGCTTGAGAGAAAACATTAAACGAAGTGGTGGGGAGAAAATGCTTTGAATCTAACATAACTCCTATCTCAAAAATATTTGGAAAGAGAATGCTTAGGACATTTTTGTAAAATGTAGATATCTCAGCAATAAGACAGCTATGAGAATCCAGTTGATATGATTTGAAATGGCACTGCTTAAATATACATTTGAGATGTATATGAAACAGGAATTACTAGAATAAGTCATGGAGTAATGAAACTGGAGACTCACGGCTGTGTTTCAGAGACTGTGACTTGAAGTGGCTGAGATAAACACTTAGCTCACTCAACTGGGGATTATAATGGGAGTGCTGACAACCCTCACTAATTAGGATGCTCTCAGGCAGCTCTGTAATAACTGTGGGGAGCTGCTGTCAGTAAACAGTGTTATATTCGGGGGTCATTGCATCGGGCATCTCTGCACCACAGAGACTTTGCTCGCCTTGCTCCTAGCAGTCATCTTGCTTCCTGCTCTTCCTGTAACACCCCAAGGATCTCAATGCCCTTCTCCAAGAGACACAAAGGATTCTGAGTGTACCCGCAGTCTCCTCCGCAGGCAGAGGGTGAAAGATGACACCTGCAAACACACAAACTAATTATAACCCTATTTAGTTCCTGTGGGTGAATTTCTCTGTTCATCCCTTTTGCCCTTTCCCACATTTAATTCCTATTTGGTGCTGAGAGAAGGATTATTTCTGGAAACCAGCCTTTCCCTTCCAGCTCTCCCCCTGGCCAGCAGACACAGGCAGTCATCCTGTGGTAATTAACAATCTCATCTTGAGGAGTACATTTTATGGTACTATTGGTCAGGTAAATTCTAAATTAGCTCAGTTAAAACGGCTCATAAGACACAATGCTACCATCCCTATTAGCTCCTGGACTGCTGCCAAGGCACCACACTATTTCTGGAGCTGAGCTTCTGGCAAAAGGAATCATTACTCAGAGATTATGGGCAGGAAGGGTGGTGTGGGGGACACCCAGTAATGGTGGCCTTCTCTCATTCTGGCTTCACTCTCAAGTTCTGGGGTGATAAATGAAGGGTTAAAGAGGATTGAGTGTGGGCAGAGTAGGATGTGAAGATGCTGGGGAAGTGCTGAGGGACCTGTCACTGAGGTCACTATCCCTGTCATCACCCAAGAACTCTGGGGAAAGGCTGATGTCAGGTACACTCTTGATTTCCCAATGGCCCTTGAAGAGCTTTTCAGATGCTGCTAAGAGTGGTTTGAACACCCCAGGCCATGCACGCAGAGTGTGATTGAGTGAAGAGAGGCTGGGGGCTCCAGGTCCTTCTTGGCAAAACATCTGGATGACCTTGAGCAAGTCAGCTTCTCTATTCTTGTCCTGTTTCTTCATCTACTGATTGAAGAGGTTGGACAATAGGACCCTTGAAGTCCTTCCTATCTCAAATATCTTGTGACTCTGGAATTCTTTGCAAACCGGTGGAGATGACCTGGTTGTTTACCTGACTCTCTGGAGACAATTGTGGGCTGTGTGGGCTCAGTTTAGGTGCCCTTGTTAGGGTGGTGTTTAAGGCCTGGCTCCCTATAGTTCTGAAAATACATCTTTCTAAGATTTTTACTGGGCATTTTTGATGCTCTGAGCTTGGAGGGAGCGAGCAATTCAGCACAAAGTAACCCACTGTTTTCTGAATGCCAAGAGAGGAACATTTAACTTCAAAGAGATATGCAAACAAGCATTTTTAAAAAGGATCTACAGTGTGCTACAGCACACTGGAGTGTGTGTGTGTGAATTGGGTACAAGATCGTTTACTGCCATGAACAAAACATTCTCTCTGCCTTTAAGTAGTTTGCAATATAAGGGAGATCAAAGTGGGCTCAAAGAATTCATGAGAGTGAAAAGAAATACACAGGGAGGGTTGAGATTGAACTAAAGTATCCAGAGGAAAACTTGAAATTGGAATGAGTGTGGGGGAGAAACTTTTAAAAGCATAATGGTGTTAGATTCCTACCTAGATCTGGGATGGGAAGCATTTGGTGGCTCCTGATCTCGGGCACTAGTGTCATTAAAGCTTCAACAGCTTTACTTACTCTGAGTATAATTTAGGGGTCCCGAGCCTCTGGGATTTGATGTAATGATAATAGAAATAAAATACACAATAAATGCACTTGAATCATCCTAAAACTGTTGCAGGAAGGGGGACCCCTTCCAGGGCCCGAAACTTGGCTTTTATCTAACACTTGGAAATGAATTGTCTGAGGAGACACATGTGCTGACAAAGCAAGAGATTTTATTGGGAAAGGGCACCCGGGTGGAGAGCAGTAGGGTAAGGGAACCCAGGAGAACAGCTCTGCCATGTGGCTCGCAGTCTTGGGTTTTATGGTGATGGGATTAGTTTCTGGGCTGTCTTTTGCCAATCATTCTGACTCAGAGTCCTTCCTGGTGGTGCACGCCTTGTTCAGCCAAGATGGATGCCAGAGAAGGATTCTGGGAGGTGGTTGGACATGTGGTGTCTCCTTTTGACCTTTCCCAAACTCTTCTGCTTGGTGGTGGCTTATTAGTTCCATGTTCCTTACCAGGACCTCCTGTCGTAAAACAGCTCACACAAATGGTTACTATGGTGTCTGGCCAGGGTGGGCAGTTTCAGTCAGTGTGCTTCCCCTAACAAAACCATCCCCACCCCCACTCCCTGGTCTGTGGAAAAATTGTTTCCATGAAACTGGTCCCTTGTGCCAAAAAAGCTGGGGACTGCTGGTATAATTTATTAAGCCAAGGGGATTTGAAAATGTAATTTTAAACCACCTAAGCTCTGTGATTCACAGCTGGGGAATGGGAGAATGACTGTAGGAGGTGATAAGGAGCTTGAATTAGATCCACACAGCAATGAGAAACCACTTTGGCACATGAAAGTGTGGGTTGATGTGCACTGGAAAAAAGAACTTTGGCAGAGATCAGAAGGTATGATGGAAAAGACGGTCATCATCCTAAGACTACTAAATTAACAATGGCTCAGATCACAGAAATGAGATATATAAAATTTTGAAACCAAGAGTTGAAAGAAAATTCTCATCCATATTTAAATATATGCAATATTTGTTTGAAAACAGTCATGTATAGATGGATGGTTAAGAAAAAAATAATAACTACTGAATTTTCATTATATGCCATGGTAAAGGAAATGGCAACTCACTCCTATATGCTTGCTTGGGGAATTCCATGGACAGAGGAAGCTAGTGGGCTACAGTCCATGGGGTCGCAAAGTTGGACAAGAGTTAGTGCAAATAACTGAATTTTTATTATATGCCAGGTATGTTTTTACTTACTTTAAATGTTACATCACTAACCTCACAACAATCCAATGTGATCCCAGTCACATATGAAGAAACTAAGTCTAAGACTTATTAAGTGAGTTGGCCATGGTATGCAGTTAACAACTATGGAGGATCAGGTTACAAACACGGGAGGGTCCTTCCTTACAGTCTAGGCTTGTCTGATTCCAACTCTTATTCCCTGTGAGTATAACCTGATTTGCTCATGAATCATTATGCTTGTTATATTTATAACATTTTCCAGTAATTTTAAAGAAAAATATGAATTTTGAAGCATTTTAAGATCGGTGAGTAAAACATTTAAGGTAAGATGTTAATGAAATACTACTGAGGCCCAATGCCCTTCTAATGATTTCTGAAAACCACTGACAGATATGTAATCATCATCACCATTACTTTTGCCATCAAGTATCAGAAGACAGACATCCTTCAAGAACTGGAGGAAGATAAATTTGTGCTGCTGAAAGGAGAGTGTCATTTTCACAAGGGAAGGAAGGAATTCAGGTGGAGTTCTCATGTTGGCTTTTGATATAGAGATTTGAGAAAGTTTCCCTGACTTCCTGCCATGGCTTCAAAAGACCCAGAATAGAAGGGGAACTGAAAGTAAGAAAACAAGCGCTTCTCATGCCCATGTGACATGGAAAGAGTTTTCTTTGGTACTGAAGATAATATTGACATCTTTGTTTCTGCTCAAGGTTTTGTCTGACTCACCTTAAACTGGAAAAAAATGAAGATGATGATTCCTTAATGTCTGACAGTTGGCAGCTCTATACATAATAAAATTTAAAACCATTAAAGGTAAATTCAGTGAGAAAATGAGTTATTTAAGTACATTTTTCTTTTAAACAACTACAGAAAGTTCTTGTATCTCCTTGACTGTAAAAGTAAAACATTCTGGCATTGGGTGTTGTAGGTTCCTGGAATGGTGTGATTCTTGAAGGGAAAGTGAAAGTCTCTCAGTCATGTCCAACTCTTTGTAACCCTATGGAATGCAGAGTTCCAAAGAACAGCAAGGAGAGATAAGAAAGCCTTCCTCAGCGATCAATGCAAAGAAATAGAGGAAAACAACAGAATGGGAAAGACTAGAGATCTCTTCAAGAAAATTAGAGATACCAAGGGAATATTTCATGCAAAGATGGGCACAATAAAGGACAGGAGTGGTATGGACCTAACAGAAACAGAAGATATTAAGAAGAAGTGGCAAGAATACACAGAAGAACTATACAAAAAAGATCTTCATGACCCAAATAATCACAATGGTGTGATCACTCACCTAGAGCCAGACATCCTGGAATGTGAAGTCAAGTGGGCCTTAGGAAGCATCACTACAAACAAAGCTAGCAGAGGTGATAGAATTCCAGTTGAGCTATTTCAAATCCTAAAAATTGATGCTGTGAAAGTGCTATACTCAATATGTCAGCAAATTTGGAAAAGTCAGCAGTGGCCACAGGACTGGAAAAGGTCAGTTTTCATTCTAATCCCAAAGAAAGGCAATGCCAAAGAATGCTCAAACGACTGCACAGTTGTACTCATCTCACACACAAGAAGAGTAATGCTCAAAATTCTCCAAGCCAGGCTTCAACAGTAGGTAAAACAAGAGCTTCCAGATGTTCAAGTTGATTTTAGAAAAGGCAGAGGAACCAGAGATCAAATTGCCAACATCCGTTGGATCATTGAAAAAGCAAGAGAGTTGCAGAAAAACATCTACTTCTACTTTATTGACTATGCCAAAGCCTTTGACTGTGTGGACCACAGCAAACTGGAAAATTCTGAAAGAGATGGGAATACCAGACCACCTGACCTGCCTCTTGAGAAATCTGTATGTAGGTCAGGAAGCAACAGTTAGAATTGGACATGGAACAACAGACTGGTTCAAAATCAGGAAAGGGGTATGTCAAGGCTATATATTGTCACTCAGCTTATTTTTTTTTCTTTATTTCTACTTTAATATTTATTATTATTATTATTATTATT
>SJYV01015079.1:296928-337646 GCA_006410875.1 Neotragus pygmaeus
TTTTACTTTATTTTACTTTACAATACTCTATTGGCTTTGCCATACATCGACATGAATCCCCAACAGGTGTACATGAGCTCCCAATCCTGAATCCCCTTCCCACCTCCCACCCCACAACGTCTATTGGCCATGAATAGAGTCTTATTTCTTACTAAAAATCTTTCCAAAGGAGAAGGACTGTGAAGTAATTTCTTTTTTTTAACAGATAATCATGATAATCAGGGTTTAAGTATAGTTCTCAGAGGAAAATATAATAGAATTCAGGAGAGAACTAATTATTTATAGAAATTGTGAACTATTATTTCTTTAGAAAGAAATCTCATAAGGCTATTTTCACATTACCTCATATGACCATTATACTGTATCCCAACCATTGCCTAAGCTCATAATTTTGGTTAGCATTTGTTTAATTTTCACCCTAATGTGTTAATTGGAGAAGGAAATGGTAACCCACTCCAGTACCCTTGCCTGGAAAATCCAATGGACAGAAGAGCCTCGTATGCTACAGTTCATGGGGCTGCCAAGAGTCAGACATAACTGAGCGACTTCATTCACTCACTCACTCGATGTGTTAATATGACCCCTTGAGTATCTCATTTAGTTATATGGGTATTTGGAGATTATGAAGAAACTAGCCCAGTGTATTTGTGTCTCAAATATATGTTGGTTCAAATTTTACAAAAAAGTTTGTGCATCTTAGTTTTCAATAAGCTGTGTGTTTAAAATATTTTCTGACAGTGAAATAACAGTGTTAAGAGAGAATGAATTAATTATAAGGAGAACTTAAAATGAAGAAGTAACAAATACAGATGCCCAAGAGTTATTTTTTCCATAGTTTGTATTCATCATATGTCACTTGTTTTCTTTCATTCTCCACAGTCAAACCCAAACCAACAAGTAAGAGATGAAAATAAAATCTGAAAACTATTACTTGGCAATTTCAGCTTTTACAATATGCTTATTTTTCCCAATTATTATTTTTAGTTTTGCCTCATGCTAAAGTACTTCTGTAGGTGATAAATTACTGTTATTGCTATGGCTTTGATTTAACATCTTTGTCTTTCGCTACTAATTAATAATGCACTATAATTGTATGGAAAACATCTATGGATATTGTATTACTAATACTAAAAGAGTGAGACTACACAAGCCATAAATAACACTAAGAAGCTAGAATAAATGGGCAATCTTTTTAAGTACACGTAATGAATGACAAAAGAAAAATAATATATACTTTTTGGTGTTATGAAGCACATACTATTTTTAATTTGTTTGCTTTAAGCATCATTAATTGTGTTAGGTAATCTTTGGTATTATTTTTTTTCATAATTTTATGAATTATTAAATTTTGCCACTTTTTTATTAAAACCATGGAATTTTCTTATGAGCATATATTTTAAAGATCATCAATTTCATTGCTCAGGAGTGATACAGATGTTACAGGTGTAGAGAGTTAAAAAAGTGACCAATGGTCTCAGAAAAGCATGAACTTTTGCCCATTGTCACAGTAGTAAATATATACAAAGTTGTTTCAGAATTATGATATTAGCTGTTGAATGATATGTATTTGAGAAACAGAGGCTTAGGTGAAGGTATGAGTGAATATTTGTCAAATGTTCTCTGGATCAAGTATGAAAATGAATTGACAAGATCCAAAGATAGATTTGGTGAGGATAGTTAAGAGATCATATTAGTGATTCAGGAGATAAAGTGAAATATATGGAGCCTAAATAGAATGTATTTACCTCCTAGAACTTATTGTGTGTATTTTGAATGCAATATAAAATATGTATAGTTTATGTTATTTTTACTTTATTATACTTTTGAAGTACTATGATTATCACAGTTTTAATACCTTGAATAGTGGTTTATTTTATTGTGCATGCTTATGTAACATTAACATTTATACAATTTTAAGATCATGGAAGTTCATTCTTGAATGCTATCAATCCTTACTTTACAAATATCCAATTAAATCTTATGAAACATAGATCCCAGAGTTCCCCATCCTCTTCACGGTTGGTGCAAGATGATGGGGAGAAAACAATATTGCTTGTGGAGAGTCTCCACATTCAGGCTGAGGGAAGGAAAGGACAGGTAAACCAGAAGAGCTGAGGGGTAATAAAACCGGGGGGTGATTAGTAAGAACCAGCACTTGGCAGTGATCTATTCTATTTCCACATAATCCTAACTCCATTCAAAATACCCTACTCTAAACGGCTTTATTTGAAATTCTACTTCTGATGAAAGAAAGATATCTCCTAAAATTTACTTTAATTCAAATATTTTTCAAAGGTCTGAGAAGAATATTAAGTACATGTTGTGATTCCAGTTGTCACGTCCTAGATTTAGTTGAGATTCATCTGTGAGAGTTCTAACAGAACCTAAAATGAGAGGGTAGTGCAGGAAATTGAAAATACAAAGCGTGATACTTTCTGGAATAAGGCAAGTCTAGGTTAAATTGGAGAAGGAAATGGGAATCCGCTCCAGTGTTCTTGCCTGGAGAATTCCAGGCACGGAGGAGCCTGGTGGGCTTCCGTCTATGGGGTCGCACAGACTTGGACACGACTGAAGCGACTTAGCAGCAGCAGCAGGTTAAATTTTCAATAAGAAACAAATGACCAGTACCAAATTGCTTCTGTCCTGCTAAGAAGGGACCTAGAAGAAGTCAGAAAGGTAAAAAGGAAGCTTATAAAATGCCAAGACCAATATCATCTGCTTTAAAATATCTCCAAAGAATGACTCAAGCTTCAGCAAAGAAAGAAAAATCCTCCTACAGTTATTCTCCTTTTTGTCATATTCTATCCTCTTATACCAAGAGGGCTAGCATCTTCAAAGTATCTTACAGGATGCCCTGAGAATGAACCTGATCTTGTTTATAACATGTTTCCATGGCAATATGCTTTCTGTGTTCCAAGTTATATGCAAATGACTTTGGGAGCATGCTTCCCATACAAACTGAGGATTACCTCCAAATATATAGATAAGAAATGCTTGCTACACAAACAATCTACAGATTGTGAGTTAATTCTTATGTCTCTCTCTAGAAAAAGCTGAACATCAAGGAAAAGAATCTCCGTCTATAAAAACAGGTGATTTTGCCTTTTTGGTTTGCATTCTATCCCAGTTCACTGTTTTTATTACCTTTGAAAATTAAAGCAAAGCATATAAGCACTTTTCGTTTTCTTCCTGGTAATGTTTAGTCTTGTGATTTTGTAATATAATCTATCTTTGCTTTTCTCCTTTGCTTTTCACTTCTTTTCTTTTCACAGCTATTTGTAAGGCCCCCTCAGACAGCCATTTTGCTTTTTTGCATTTCTTTTCCATGGGGATGGTCTTGATCCCTGTCTCCTGTACAATGTCACGAACCTCCGTCCATAGTTCATCAGGCACTCTATCTATCAGATCAAGTCCCTTAAATCTATTTCTCACTTCCACTGTATAATCATAAGGGTTTTTTTTTAGGTCATACCTGAATGGTCTAGCAGTTTTCCCTACTGTCTTCAATTTCAGTCTGAATTTGGTCATAAGGAGTTCATGATCTGAGCCATAGTCAGTTCTTGGTCTTGTTTTTGTTGACGGTATAGAGCTTCTCCATCTTTGGCTGCGAAGAATATAATCAATCTGATTTTGGTGTTGACCATCTGGTGATGTCCATGTGTAGAGTCTTCTCTTGGGTTGTTGGAAGAGGGTGTTTGCTATGACCAGTGCATTTTCTTGGCAAAACTCTATTAGTCTTTGCCCTGCTTTATTCTGTGTTTCAAGGCCAAATTTACCTGTTACTCCAGATGTTTCTTGACTTTCTACTTTTGCATTCCCTAAGATGAAAAGGACATCTTTTTTGGGTGTTAGTTCTAAAAGGTCTTGTAGGTCTTCATAGAACCGTTCAACTTCAGCTTCTTCAGCGTTACTGGTTGGGGCATAGACTTGGATTACCGTGATATTGAATCGTTTGCCTTGGAGATGGCCAGAGATCATTCAGCCTTAATAGACTTTTTAATAAAAAGAGACATTACTTTGCCAACAATGGTCCATCTAGTTAAAGCTATGGTTTTTCCAGTAGTTGTGTGGATGTGTTCAGTTCAGTTCAGTCGCTCAGTCATGTCTGACTCTTTGCAACCCCATGGACTGGAGCATGCCAGGCCTCCCTGTCCATCACCAACTCCCGGAGTCCACCAAACCCATGTCCATCAAGTCAGTGATGCCATCCAACCATTTCATCCTCTGTCATCCCCTTCTCCTCCAGACCTCAATCTTTCCCAGCATCAGGGTCTTTTCAAATGAGTCAGCTCTTCAGATCAGGTGGCCAAAGTACTGGAGTTTCAGCTTCAACATCAGTCCTTCCTGTGAATACTCAGGACTGATCTCCTTTAGGATGGAATGGTTGGACCTCCTTGCAGTCCCAGGTACTCTCAAGAGTCTTCTCCAACACCACAGTTCAAAAGCATCAATTCTTCGGCGCTCAGCCTTCTTCACAGTCCAACTCTCACATCCATACATGACTACTGGAAAAACCGTAGCCTTGATTAGACAGACATTTGTTGACAAAGTAATGTCTCTGCTTTTTAATATGCTGTCTTGGTTGGTTATAACTTTCCTTCCAAGAAGTAAGCATCTTTTAATTTCATGGTTGCAGTCACCATCACAGTGATTTTGGAGCCCAAAAAATAAAGTCAGCCACCGTTTCCACTGTTTCCCCATCTATTTGCCATGAAGTGATGGGACCAGATGCCATGACCTTCATTTTCTGAATGTTGAGCTTTAAGCCAACTCTTTCACTGTCCTCTTTCACTTTTATCAAGAGGCTCTTTAGTTTTCTTCACTTTCTGCCATAAGGGTAGTGTCATCTGCATATTTGAGGTTATTGATATTTCTCCCGGCAATCTTGATTTCAGGTTGTGCTTCTTCCAGCCCAGCGTTTCTCATGATGTACTCTGCATAGAAGTTAAATAAGCAGGGTGACAATATCCAGCCTTGACATACTCCTTTCCTGATTTGGAACCAGTGAGAGTTGGAAAGCTGAGCACAGAAGAATTGATGCTTTTGAACTATGGTTTTGGAGAAGACTCTTGAGAGTCCCTTAGACTGCAAGGAGATCCAATCAGTCCATCTTAAAGGAAATCATCCCTGAATATTCATTGGAAGGACTTTTGCTGAAGCTGAAACTCCAATACCTTGGCCACCTGATGCCAACAGCTGACTCATTTGAAAAGACCCTGATTCTGGGAAAGTTTGAAGGCAGGAGATGGGGATGACAGAGTATGAGATTGTTGGATGGCATCACCGACTCAATGGAGATGAGCTATAGTAAACTTCAGGAGTTGGTTATGGACAGGGAGACCTGACATGCTGCAGTCTGTGGGGTCATAAAGAGTTGGACATGACTGAGCAACTGAACTGGACTGAAATGAATTGAAAGTCGCTCAATCAAGTGTGACTCTTTGTGACCCTATGAACTGTAGTTCACCAGGCTCCTCTGTCCATGGGAATTCTCCAGGCCAGAATAGTGAAGTGGGTATCCATTCACTTCTCCAGGAGATCTTCCCAACCCAGAGATCAAACCCAGGTCTTACAAATTGCAGGCGAGTTCTTTACCATCTTGGCCAGCAGGGAAGCTTGTGATTCTTTAGGTTGTGCAGAATTTTCCCCCTGGAGACTTGAAAACTAGTTTCTCATTTGAGATAGTTTATAAGTAACTTTCTTTATGAAGATTAGGGGGAGACCAAGTGGTCCCTTTGGGTTTCTTTATGCTTTTATAAAATATACCATGTCATACTGTGTACTTTACCATTTGTTTTTTCCCCTGTATCAGTCATGGGCTTAGGCATGACTTGCAGGGTCCACTCTGACTAGTTAAAACAAAAAAGGGATTGACATAAAGTATATTAAAGCTGGCGGTGGGAGGAAACACACTTGAGAACACCCACAGCTTCTTGGAGGATCACCCACACCCAGTGGCAGAAGCTGGCCTGATGGGAAAGCCCTGAAGCTGTTGAGCAACAGATGATGCTGGGAAGTCCAAATTACTGCAAGTGCTAAAGCCACTAGCCTCACTGCCAATTTTGTGTCAAAAATTCTACCCTGAACTACCAGAAAACCTCCACAGGCATTGCTGCCTCCACCACCCCAAACTACATGTCTCTACCACTCCTCTCCACAGGAGCAAGGGAAATCTCCATCAGCATGTCACCAGCATTGCATGCTTATCCCCCAAATAGTGTCACCTTTGTGCACCAAATTGGCAGAGCCTTAACCTCAGGCCTGTGTCCTAGCTACAAGAGAAACTGGACATTTGTGCTTTACTTTGGAGAGTTTGGATTCACAGTGTAGGTATTTCCCCAAACAGAAGTCCATTCAAAAGATAATGAGCTCTGGGACTTCCATGGCAGTTCGGTGGTTAAGATTCTGTGCTTCTAATGCAGGGGGCACAGGTTTAATCCCTGGTTGGGGAACTAAGATCCTGTATGCCACATGGTGAGGCAAAAAAAAAAAAAAAAAAAGAGAGAGAGAGAGAGAGAGAGAGAATGGACCCTGTGAATGGAGTGGATATCATTGCTCCATCCCAGTCAACTTCTTGCTTCCAAGGAGTGGCATGTGGGCAAGAAAAGACCAGANGAGAAAAAAAAAAAAAAAAAAAAAAAGAGAGAGAGAGAGAGAGAGAATGGACCCTGTGAATGGAGTGGATATCATTGCTCCATCCCAGTCAACTTCTTGCTTCCAAGGAGTGGCATGTGGGCAAGAAAAGACCAGAGGAAACTTTTATTGAGAGACCTGGTAGTATATATGGTGAGTATGCCACCCATATCCATTGGAATTTACCTTATTAAGATGCTGTATCAGCATCTGAGTCTCTTCACCTAAAAAGGGAGTTCTAGGGGAATTAATACCACGCCACCATCTGTCAGTCAATCACTGAATCCAGTGATTGGACTCCTTTGCCCCTTTCCCCCTCTGCCCCAGCGGCTCTTGTGTTACACAATGTCCCAGACTTTCTCCCTGGAGTAAGCTCCCCGGTCATCCACAGTGTAGCTGGTTTGCTACCTGCCCCCTCATTGTTGCCTTCCCTGCCAGGTCTCACTTCCTCACTTACCTGCTGATGTTTCTTGTGTCTTTCAGGTATACAACCTTTGTCTCATCTTGAGTCTCCCTCTGGGGGGATCCCAGGCTAAGATGAACTTTTTGCCCTAGGTACTTTCACATTGTAAGTTATTTCTTTTATAGTGTTTAATGAAGAAAGCAAGGCTGAGTTAGCAACCTGACTTCTTTAGAAGGCTTCTTTGCTCACTCCCTCTGAAGTCTGTCTTGGAGGAGTCTGCTCCAGGGCAGGACTGTGGCTCCAGGTCTTCAGGCTTGGCCACAAAAGCCCTCACATCTTCTCCTTGCTGCTCCTGGTGATAGTTCAGGCTATAGTAAATCACTCCCAGGACCATCCTCTATACAAATTGCTGCTAGAATACTTTAAAAGGGTTCATCTCACTTTTCTCAGAGTTCCTCTCTGTTCCTTTCCAGAAAGCAGAAGAACCAGAGAGTTTAAGCAGAACTATTCTGAGCCCTTTACAATGACAAAAACTATAGGCTCTTTGACTCTTAAGACTATATTCTCTTTCAACAAGTGAGGTAATTTCCACTTTGCTCTGCAAGAATAAATAAAGCAGTCACCATTCCGTCAATTTTCTAGCTTGGAGTTCTTTCAGGTGATTTTATATCCAGCAGTGCAGCTGTTGACGGAGCCTTAGCTAGGCTGAGCGACCTGCAAACCTTTCCAACATACCTGCATAGGAGCACTGGAAACTTCTGAAAGAGCCTGCATACTATAAAAATGAGAACATTTGTACATAGCTTTTCAACATGTGATGGAACAGAATTTCAGGACCCCTTCAAAGCATGCTTTTATAAGAGAAGTTTGAACTATGGAGAAAGAAGTCCCTTTTCAAAAGGTGCTCTCTTTCCATGAGGCTTGCTCTCTCCTGGCTCCAGCTGCTGACCGGCCCTTTCACCCCACTATGTGTATATGGGCTTCCCGTGCTTCTGCCCCTTTGCTTTTTCCAGGTATAAAAGTCAACACTCCTACTGTAGTTCCTTTTCTCTGAAAACACTTGACTGGCGAGTTCCACTAACATTCTGTTTTCAAGTTGTGGAAAATGGAGACACAGAAGAGAGATGTGATGTCTTTAGAGTTATTTATGGTGTGGAGGGAAGGAGAGCTGCCTTGGAAAATGCTCCCATAGAAATCAGATAGAAACGCTTTTATGCCACTTAGTGCTTGAAAAGAATCACTAGAAGGGGCAAGCATGGAGGGAGCTGAGGATGAATTTGACAAATACTACAGAATATCAGGTTTTGCTTTTTCCTTCTGCAAGTTGTTTTTCAGAAAATAAGGTGTTTCCTTGTAGCTATATAGTCAATATCAAATTTCTGTTGAATACCTACTATAGGCTACATGATGCTCTGGACAAGGGATCAGCAAACTTTTTCTGTAAAGGGCCAGGAAGTAAATGTTTTAGGCTTTGTAAGTCATACAGTCTCTGTCATAACTGTTCAACTCTGCTGTGACAGAGCAAAAGCAGTCACAGACAATATGCAAATAAATAAGCCTGCTGGTGTTCCAACGAAACTGTTTATAAAACTGTTGTTCACAGGTTTGGTCCATAGGCCATATTTGCTGATCCCTGTTCCAGGCATTGGGGATACAGTAGTTCAGAAAACAATATCCTTGCTATTAAAGAATCTACATTCTGATGTAAGTTCTACTTTAAAATCTGAATCTTTACAAATGGGTATTTGTGATTTGGAATAAGCATTCAGCTACAGCATTATGTGCGTGTGTGTGTGTGTGTGTGTGTTGTGTGTATATGTTGCTTAGTTGTGTCCAGCTCTTTGTGACACCATGGACTATAGCCCACCAGCTCCTCTGTCCATGGAAGTTCAAGAATACTGGAGTGGGTAGCCATTCCCTTCTCCAGGGGATCTTTCCAACCCAGTGATCGAACCCAAGTCTCCTGCATTGCAGGCAGATTCTTTATCACCTGAGCCACCAGGAAAGCCCATACATGGGTTCAAAACAGGTATAGAGGGGAGTGAAGATGGCATGCCCTAGAAATTTGTGTGAAGTGATCCAAAAAGTGGCTATTAAAAGATGTCAAACATGCTTGTGATGAGTTTTATCAAAATTATTTCATTTATGAGATTGGTAAAGAAGAAATACTTAATTGATAAATTGGTATTTTTAGATTGATTCTGTAGATATAATTTAAATATATATGTGAATGAAATTAAAACACTAGCTTTCTTTAAGTAGAAATTTGACAAATTCACATTCTTGAAATTATATATTCAAGTTGGCTAAAATACTTTTTGGGGACCCTCTCTTTGGAGTAATGGGAGATGCCTTCTATTTCATCTCCTGAACTATAATTTTCTTCTCATTCCTTTTTTTGTTTAGTTTTTATTTCATAGTCATAAACTTAACTTTGCAATCCAGCTAAACTTGGAGGGGAATAAGGAAAATATGGAAGCCAAACAGCAATGAGAGCACAAAAATTATGCAAGTTATTTCAAGATGTGGATGATGGGATGCTCTCCTGAGCTGCAGAGGGAATGTCTGGTGGTTAAATACAAGTCAGATTTATTAGATTTGTCCACAGTCAGCAATTTTGATCTTCTTGCTGGTCTTGCCATTCTTGGACTGCAGCACTCTGTGGCTTCTACAGTATTCATGCCCTCTTTCGCCTTGCCAAAGACCACATACTTGCTATCCAAACACTCGGTCTTGGTATACTGTATGAAAAACTGGGAACCATTTGTGTTGGCGCCAGCATTGGTCATGGACAAGATACTACGACCTGTGTGCTACAGGATGAAATTCTTGTCATCAAATTTCTTTCCAAAGATGGACTAGCCATCAGAGCCATTATGGTTTGTGAAGTCACCACCCTGAACATACATAAATCCTGGAATTATTCTGTGAAAGCAGGAAACTTTATGTCAAATCTTTTCTCCCTAGTGCTCAGAGTTCAGGAGTTTTCTGCTGTCTTTGGAATGTTGTCTGCAAACAGCTTGAGAGAGAAGTGACCTAAGGGCTTGTTGGCAATGTCCAAGACCAGGTGGGGTTGACCATGGTTGGGCAGTGGGTGAGACTCCAGGCAGCTGCATCTGTGAGGTCCTCCTTGCATTCCTTGATCCAGCTTTCTCCCTGCTTCCACTCTTTCTCTCACACTCTCCACAGTTCACTCTCTACAAACCTGTCAAAATGGTTATTTTAATATAGAAATCAGATCATGTGGCTTTCCTGCTTAGGACCTTCATATGGCTTCCTCCCACATTTGAAATACTATCCAAAGTCCTTCTCATGACTTTGGCACTTACCTGGCACTCACCTCTCTCTCCCACTAGTTTCCCATCCTTCTTTCCTCCCTCACTGTGATCACTTATCTCCTTACTAGTCCTTTACTCAAGACCTTGCATTTGCCCTCTTTCTGCATGATGCTTCCTTACTTCATCCAGGTCTCTGCTTGAATGCCATCTCCCCAGAGAGACCTCCCCAATTGCCCTATCTAAAGAGACCTCTGAAAAGAGTGAAGGTGTTAGTTGCTCAGTTGTGTCTGACTCTTTGCGACCCCATGTACTGTAGCCCACCACGCTCCTCTGTCCATGGAATTCTCCAGGCAAGAATACTGGAGTGGGTAGCCATTCCCTTCTTGAGGGGATCTTCCTGACTCAGGGATTGAACCTGGATCTCCCACATTGCTGGCAGATTCTTTATCATCTATGCCACCAGAGAAGCCCCAAAGAGACTCCTAGGTGTTCTCTGTGTCCTTAATGTTCTTTTTCTTCATAGCACTCATTATGCTCTGCCTTTGTTACATGTAGTATTTGTGTATTTACCAGTCTCCCTCACTGAAATGGAAGCTTAATGAGGGCCTTGTCTTTTTTTTTAATGCTGAATCCTCAGTGTCTAGAATAGTGCCTTGCATATAGTATACAGTCAATAAATATTGAATAAATGAATAAATAAGTGAATGTGTGTGTGTATGCTAAGTCGTTTCATTCATGTCCAACTCTGTGACCCTATGGATTATAGCCTGCCAGGCTCCTCTTTCCAAGGGCTCCAGGTAAGAATAATGGAGTGGTTTGCTGTGCACTCCTCCAGGGAATCTTCATAGCCCAGGGATGGAACCTGCATCTCTTTATATCTCCTGAATTGGCAGGCAGGTTCCTTACTAGTGCCACCTAGGAAGCTCCAAGTGAATGACTACAAGCTATCTATTGAATACCAGTTATGGACCTACTTTCTCAATGTATATTGTTATGTAGCTTCTTTTGCACATGTTATTTCATGTGTGATCTAGAATGAATCACTTTAGTGGAATTTATTATAATAATAGATACAATAATCTACAAGTGGAATAGATTATAAATGTCATTTTAGGATATAAAGTCAAATAAAAGAAAAGAGAACTTTTTGTCTTGTGACCCTCTGTGTAGCTGCAGTGTGGACTTTGTTTTATATTTGGTGAAGTCCAGCTTTTCTCAGCCTCTTTTTCTCTTACCTGCAGGTAATAGGAAAATGTGTGAGTTCTCCCTTTGCTTTCTACATTCTATTTGAAGACTTCTTTTTCAGTTCTCTCTGTATTATTGGGATTCCCTTAACAAATATTTTCATGGATTTGCAGTCCATGGGGTCGCTAACAGTCGGACACGACTGAGCGACTTCACTTTCACTTTTCACTTGGAGAAGGAACTGGCAACCCACTCCAGTGTTCTTGCCTGGAGAATCCCAGGGACAGGGGAGCCTGGTGGGCTGCCGTCTATGGGGTCGCACAGAGTCGGACCCGACTGAAGCGACTTAGCAGCAGCAGCAGCAACCATCAGTTTGGACATCCAGGACAGAGCAATTAATTCTATAGCGACTAAGCCCAAAGTCCTAGTATGACCCCTCCTTTGACCTAGAAAACCCTTTGGATCACTAACCTGTGTTTCTTAAGCTAATGTTTCCATGAATGTTTGCTACTCCTTTTTGCTTTAAGACTCAAACATGTGGCCTGAATCCACTGACTTATTTTATTTCAAAATTTCTTTCAGTGTCTATATTGAAGTGTGCTGATCTTGGAGCACCTAGTCAAAAGCTGGGGCCTTAGTTATATATTATGACAGTCACAAAGCTCAAAACTGGCAGATAATTTCTTCTCTGTCCTGAAGGATTATTGGCCAGTGGCTGAGTTGCTTTACAGAAAAGGTTGTGTATGGTACGGCAACCTCTTCATTTGATGCTCCTTTCCTTTGTCCCAGTGCTCACTTCATCCTTCATCCAGTTCATCCCACTGGCAGCTCTTCCCATCTCACCATTGACCTTTGCCTTCTCCTTGTGTTCACTTTGAAGGGTCACGTGGCTCCTCTCTTATTGTCTCCTTTCCAGGCATTGCTTTCTCACCTTTAGGCTCATTCAGGTATTTCATTGTTGATGTTTCCATCTTCCAAATGATGCCACATGCTTTCCATGTATGTCCAACATTAATCTTGATTATGATTCCCAAGTCCTTGAGGGATTTCTTTCACCCCGTAGACCAGGGCATATTCTAACTCTATAGCTTCCTTCTTTATCTTTTTGAAAACTTTCTTTCTGAGAAGCATGTCATTTTGAACTTGTTCATTCCTCCTGTAGTGTGGGCTTCAGTTGTTTGGAATCTCCAATATGATTTCTTTTTTAGGTACTCTAAGTAACTAGCTACGAGTAAGGTTACTTGTTCTTTGCCACTAGGATTTAGCTCCTAGAAAAATGTGTTTCTAGGAAGAAGTGAAACTCCTCATGCCATTCTGCTTGTCTCTGGCTCTTGCTGAGGACAAAGGAATACTTATGCCTCTATATACTCATTAAGATAAAGTGGCTTGCGTATAGGTGATACAACTTTTTGTATTTAATACTGACTTGGTCATTGCCATTCTCTGCAGTTTTGAGAGGTAATGCTTTTAGGGGCTGAATTACCTTCTTAGTAAATGTGCCATTAGAGAGGACTAAGTTTGCTCAATGAGGACTCTTTCTTTTAATTTGACTGTTACTCAGGATTTTCCGTAGAGTTTGTTTTAAAAATTATGAATGCTATAGCAACATTTTCCTTAGATTTATCTTGAAAATGGTAAATGCTTCTTGCAAACATTTTTGGGATATTATGCAGAAATGTATAAAGAAGCAGCACTAAACATGAAACAACAAAAACAATTCGATCATATTTTCATCATCAGTAGGCAGTTCAGTTCAGTTCAGTCGCTCAGCCGTGTCTGACTCTTTGCGACTCCATGAATTGCAGCACGCCAGGCCTCCCTGTCCATCATCAACTCCCGGAGTTCACTCAAACTCATGTCCATCAAGTTGGTGATGCCATCCAGCCATCTCATCCTCTGTCATCCCCTTCTCCTCCTGCCCACAATCCCTCCTAGCATCAGAGTCTTTTCCAATGAGTCAACTCCTCGCATGAGGTGGCCAAAGTACTGAAGTTTCAGCTTCAGCATCATTCCTTCCAAAGAACACCCAGGACTGATCTCCTTTAGAATGGACTGGTTGGATCTCCTTGCAGTCCAAGGGACTCTCAAGAGTCTTCTCCAACACCACAATTCAAAAGCATCAATTCTTCGGTGCTCAGCCTTCTTCACAGTCCAACTCTCACATCCATACATGACCACAGGAAAAACCATAGCCTTGACTAGACGGACCTTAGTCGGCAAAGTAATGTCTCTGCTTTTGAATATGCTATCTAGGTTGGTCATAACTTTNTGCTCAGCCTTCTTCACAGTCCAACTCTCACATCCATACATGACTACTGGAAAAACCATAGCCTTGACTAGACGAACCTTTGTTAGGATCACACAAATACTAAGCAATAAAGCCTAGAATCAAATCAAGCATTCCCATCATAGAGCCTGTGCAGGGTAGTAAATGGCACCCAGGCCCTGAAGAGGGAAGCGGTGCCCACACACAGGTATTAAGGATACTTGCCCAGGGTCTAGTCCTGATTCTGGCATTAGTTTGTTTTGCTATTTTAGGTGGCAAATTTTCTCTTCTATGGACCATAGTTTCCTCCTTTATAAATAAGGTTATCTCTGAGAATGCTTTCTCAACTGAACCCAGAAAATAACAGACACCGAGGGAGTTAGAATTGTTTTTTTAGGCACATGTAACATGGTGTAAGGTCTCCACCAAGCATAGCTGGATGGATGACTTAAGCTGGGGAACAGAAGTCCTCTCCAGTGACATGTAGAAGACATCTCCATGGATAAAGAAATTCCACTAGAAGTTCATCAGGCATGACCCTTAACCAAGAGAAGTGGGAGACAGTCTATGTCCTGCCTTGTAGAAGCTTCTCATCAGTTACGTCATCAAGACCCAATGAATGCATACAGGTGGAGGCACAATACAATCTCAGGGATTCTCAAAGTTCAGTCTTTGCTCTGAAGTATTTTCTTTGCTGGACTGAAGTGTCTCTATCAGATATCTGGCTTGGAATGATGACACAGTCTCAAAAAGTTCTGTCACAAAACACAAATATTCTAGAAGGAGTAGAGAAGGAACACAGAGTCATATCATGAATACCTCAGTGAGAAATGGTTTGTTAGAAAAATTCAGTGCAGACTCACCAGGCCAGGAATAGTCCTAAGGGAATGAGACTCAATCAGAGGAGTGAAGACATGGGTTTACATTGAGAAAGATGGTGGCTGGACTAAGGAACTTGGGAGCTCCAACAGTGTAGACCTTCCAGGTGGCTGGGAAGACGGGAGCGGGGAGGTAGAGGCAGGGTATATCCTGAAGGCCAGAGAGGCCAGACAATTTTCAGAAAGCAGTTACCAGCATTGAGAAGGTAGAGGAAAGAAGTTCCAAAACAAATCTGTCAGTCAGGATGATGCACTCCTTAAACCGGGTAGGTCCAAGGCCAAGGGATGACAGTAGTCTTAGGGACCCATGAAAATTATTTAAGATGGAAGACAAATTGAACTTTTAGGTTGAGGAAATGTTTTAACACATAATACGTTGTGTTGTCTTAAGTCGTGTCCGACTCTTTGAGACCCCATGAACTGCAACCTGCCAGCCTCCTCTGGAATTCTCCAGGCAAGACTACTGGAGTGGGATGCCATGCCCTCCTCAAGGGGGTCTTCCAGACCCAGGGATCAAACCCATGTCTCTTGCATCTCCTTCACTGGCAGGCAGGTTTTTTACCACTGTCCCACCTGGAAAGCCTTAGTACNGTCTCTTTCCTAAAACCTTAATCACATTGTGTAGATATTTTTGGTTTATTCTTTCATGGATTTATTCATTTCACTAGGGCAGTACTCTGAACCTAGAATACAATGTTTGTGAAGGCTTGATGATTAGTGAAGTTTTTTATTTCAAAGACAGTAGGAGTATTCTGTTTTTCAGAGGCAGAGATCTTATAGTGTGAAAGACCCTAAGACTGTTCTCTTTCTTTTTCCTTTGGTTTGGGAACTCTAACATTTTACCATGCCTTTGGTAATGCAAAGGTAAAGTGCAGATCCTGCTTGAAAAGGACAGTTTGAGACTTCATGGACTTTGGAGCAGTGATGGCTCACATAAGGTTTTATGGGTCTTCCTTGTTTTTGTAATTCCCCTTTGGTATTTTGTAATTCCCCTTTGATATTTTGTCTGCTGACCAAGATAGCTTGCCTAAGATTATGTGTGGAGAATTAAAAGAAAGTCAGTGTCCTCACTTCGTAAAATTGGTACTGAGGGTTCTCAGGTGGCCTGAAGAAGCTGACCATGCCAAACAATGACCCACAGAAAAGCCTAGAGTAGTATTTCAGATCTATGTGACAGGTGACAACCAGATAACCCCTGGCTGTTATGTCCCTCAGGATATGAGAAGTATATCCTTCAGACTGTCCCTCTATCCCCAGAAATACATGGGGAAGGAAGCCAGGGTAAAGACTGGACTTTGTAGACAGCAGGATAAAGAAGAACAAGGAGCTCACACCATTGTTTTGGAAACAGTGGGAACGAAAGGAAAGGTCATTTCCAGGGCTAGAGAAAAAAGACTACTTGTATTCAACAAGTATTTGTTGAGCACCTACCATGTGCTGGCACTGTGCTAAGCACTGGGAATGCAAAGATGTCTGAGACACAGTCCCTGTCCTAATGAAGCTCTCAGTGATGTGCACTGAATTATCTTGATGGTAACATGTAAATACAACAGGGCAAATGAAATGAAGACTTGTACATGTAATCACTTGACTATGAGGAATGTGACATCTGACTCTGCCTAAGAGGGTAGGACAAGTGCACTCATCTCACACGCTAGCAAAATAATGCTCAAAATTCTCCAAGCTAGGCTTTAATAGTACATTAACCGAGAACTTCCAGATGTTCAAGCTGCATTTAGAAAAGGCAGAGGAACCAGAGATCAAATTGCCAACATCTGTTGGATTATAGAAAAAGCAAAAAAATTCCAGAAAGACATCTACTTCTACTTTATTGACTATGCCAAAGCCTTTGACTGTGTGGATCACAACAAACTGTGGAAAATTCTCAAAGAGATGGGAATACCACACCACACTACCTGTCTTCTGAGAAATCTGTATGCAGGTTAAGAAGCAACAGTCAGAACTGGACGTGGAGCAATGGAGTGGTCCCAGGAAAGGAATATGTCAAGGCTGTACAGTGTCACCTTGCTTACTTAACTTAAATGCAGAGTACATCATGTGAAATGCTGGAATAGATGAAGCACAAGCTGGAATCAAGATTGCAGGGAGAAATATCAACAACCTCAGAAGACACCACTCTAATGGCAGAAAGTGAAGAGGAACTAAAGAGCCTCTTGATGAAAGTGAAAGAGGAGAGTGAAAAACCTTGCTTAAGACTCAACATTCAGAAAACTAAGATCATGGCATCCAGTTCCATCACTTCATGGCAAATAGAGAGGGGAAACAATGGAAATAGAGACTTTATTTTCTTGGGCTCCAAAATCACTGCAGATGGTGACTGCAGCCATGAAACTGAAAGACGCTTGCTCCTTGGAAGAAAAGTTATGACCAACCTAGGCAGCATATTAAAAAGCAGAGATATTTGACAGAAAACTTCTATAAAGCAATTATTTTTCAATTAAAAAATAAATAAGTTAGAAAAAGAAAGCAGATATTACTTTATTGACAAAGGTCCATATAGTCATAGCTATGGTTTTTCCAGTAGTCATGTGTAGATGTGAGAGTTGGTCTATAAAGAAAGCTGAATGCTGAAGGATTGATGCTTTTGAACTGTGGTGTTGGAAAAGACTCTTGAGAGTCTCTTGGACAGCAAGGAGATCAAACCAGTCAATCCTAAAGGAAGTCAACCCTAAATATTAATTGGAAGGACTGATGTTGAGGCTGAAGCTCCAGCTTTGGCCACCTGATACGAAGAACTGACTCATTGGAAAAGACCCTGTTGCTGGGAAATATTGAAGGCAGGAGGAGAAGGGGACGATAGATAATAAGATGGTTGGATGGCATCACCAATGTGATGGACATGAGTCTGAGCAAGCTCCAGGAGTTGGTGTTGGTTAGGGAAGCCTGGCATGCTGCAGTCCATGGGTTCACAAAGAGTTGAACATGACTGAGTGACTGAACTGAACTGAAGAGGATAGGAATGCTGAGGAAAAGTTCAAGGAGGTGATGAGGTTTAAGCTGAGTCTTAAATGATGAACAAGAGCTTAGACTAGATGGTGAAATAAATTTCAGGCAAAGGGAGGAACATGAGCTTATATTGAGGTATGAAAGAATGTTGTTTTGAGGGAAAGTGGAGTATTTTAGTAGAGAGTAAGAACAGAAGGCTGGTTAAAGAAGAGAATTTGGGACAGGGGACAGACAGGTGGGCAAACTGTCTAGTGCAGTAGACAAGAGCTTATATGACACACTAAGGTCTTTGGATTATATGTACATAATGAAGTATAAATTAAAGAGTATGCCAGGGAATTACATGAGCTACTATGCCTTTAAATAGAAATTATTCTGTTCTAGTATGAAAGATATCTTAGGTCAGAATCTCTAGAAACAGAGCCTGAGATGGGGATTCTTGTATAAGTGATCTATTGAAGAGTGCTCTCAGGGGAAGATACTTTGAGTGAGGGAAGTGGGATGGGGCAGGGGAAGAAGTTGGTCAAAGATGTGGTTTCAGGGAGAAGCTGAACTCAGTTTGATTTCATGGGGAGCTCTGGGGAATGAACTGCAGCTCAGAGGTGGTCCTGCTACTCCCAAGGCAAGGATGGTATCCCAGCTCTCTCCAGTCATCTTATGATGGCTCCATCAGTTGTTGACAGTTTTCTAGAGAAGAGTGTGAGTATAAGCTGCTGTCAGTCAAAACCTGCATCCTCTTGGGGATGAGTGTATCAGTCTTAGGAGACCTGAGTGGGGCTCCAATAGCATTGACTGTATGGGATGGATCCATCAAGGCTAGAAGTGGAGGAACATTTGGGAGTTTTCAGGAAAAGTGTGAGATATAACATAGACAGAGGAGTGGATTTAAGAAATACCCTTGAGGTAGAATTGATGAAATTTAGTAACCAATTGGATATGACGATAGTTGAGAACAGATTCCAAGTGCCATCTCTGTTTGAGGCTTAGGTGACTGGGTACCGGTTGTCTGGACACTAATCTCTTATTTAGAGGTCAGGTGAGGGGTAGATTTGAGAGTAATGATGCTGAGTTTGGGTTTGCTCTAAGAATTCAGGTTTCTTGTCAAATAATCAGAAAGCTATGGTCAGTGGACAAAAGAGAATCC
Source organism: Neotragus pygmaeus (assembly GCA_006410875.1). NCBI lineage: Eukaryota > Metazoa > Chordata > Mammalia > Artiodactyla > Bovidae > Neotragus > Neotragus pygmaeus. The sequence goes on from SJYV01015079.1 coordinate 315,683, forward strand.
ATTGCTGTTTAGGGTAGGGAACTGAACTAGAAATTTATAGACATCATCAAGGTGAATTTTGCTGTTTAGGGCAGGGAACTGAGCTAGAAATTTATAGACATAATCAATCAAAGCTGAGGGGTGGATGAGACCACCCAAGGAGAGGAACATAAAACAAATAATGCTGTAGACAACTTGGAAAGTGTCTTGGACCCAACCTGCTCATTCTAGTCCCAGATCCAGTTTCCCAACAGATATCATCAATAAAGAATTAATGGACTGAAAATGACAATGATTGTTCTTGAAAGTATGATTTGGAGGTTTCTTTTTTTTCGTGGACTATTAACATCATTTTTAAATTATTTATTTATTTATTTAGTTTCAGCTGCTCTAGGTCTTTGATGCTGCGGGAACTTTTCTCTAGTGGCTGTGAGTGGGGGCTCCTCTGTAGTTGTGGTGCTCAAGCGTCTCATTGCAGTGGCTTCTTCTGTTGCAGAACACGGGCTCTAGGGTGAACAGGCTTCAGTAGTTGTGGCACATGGGCTCAGTAGTTGCAGCTCCTGAGCTCTAGAGCGCAGGCTCAGTAGTTATGGTGCACAGGCTTAGTTGCTCTGTAGCATGTGGGATCTTCCCGGACCAAGGATCAAACCCAGGTTTCCTGCATTCACAAGTGGATTCTTTACCAGTGAGCCACCTGGGAAGCCTGAGGATTCTATATTTTTAAATATTTGTTTTTATTTTATTTATTTATATTTATTTGTCTGTGCCAGGTCTTAGCTGTGGCCTGTGGCATCTTTAGTTATGGCATACGAACACTTATTTGCTCCGTGTGGGATCTAGTTCTCCAGCCAGGAATCAAACCCGGGCCCCCTGCATTGGGACCATAGAGCCTTAGTCACTGGACCACTAAGGAAGTCCCTGGAGGCTTCTTGGCTGAGAGATATCAATACACCGTTGGTTTCCTCTTCCTCCTACAGCCTGAGGTTTCAACCAGGAGACTGAGTGTTGGGTCCCTGACCTTATGTATTCATTTCTCTTAAGGCTGACTTTGTGGGATTTCAAAAGTGATTGTCCCCCACTGATCTCCTTTCTCCACATGTTTCTTGGTGGGTCTGAGAGGAGTACACCCAAGTAGATCTTTAAAAAGGTAGAGTAATGCTTTTACCCACAGAGCCCTAGACACCTCGGCCTTGGAGGTAATAGGGTAGAAGAAATTTCTTCTGCTATCACCAGCCTTTGTAGTCTCCAACTGGGTAAAGCAAAAACATTTGGGCCTCAAGTTTTTGATTTGCCAAGTAAATATGGAGACAGTGTTAGGATAAGGTTCTGTCAATTCTACACATTTGGGCTATGGAAAGACAAAGTTTCAGGTTGATTCACAACATTTGCCTTGTTTTTTCTAGTGTACCAGACTGCCGTCCTGATTGTCCACCTGAGGAAATCTATTGCCTTTACTTGTAATGGGTTAACTAAAATCCTAGAGGATGCGATGGAGAAATGTACACTCTGGGCACGTTCAGTGTTACATGGGTCCACCTCAGGCGGCTGACAGATGGTGATTTATACCACAAAGTATTGACATATTCTGATGAAGTACCCTGTTATTGAGACATTTTGGCAGACCTAATATTTCCATCTTTGTGTAACAGAAGCATTTTCAGTGACATTCTTAAGTTATGGTTTTCTATTGTGAAAAATGACACTGTTCAGCTCTATTGAGGTACAATTTACATACAAGAAAATTTGTTAATTCTATGTATACAATTTGGTGAATCTCCCCCATATCAAGACACAGTAAAGTTCCATTACCCTAAAATGTTAACTCCTGCCTCTTTTAAGCCAGTCCCTTCCCCTGAACTCTAGTCCCAGGCAACCACTGGTCTGCTCTAGTCACTATAGTTTCACACTTTCTGGAGTTAAAAATGGCAAATATAAAGGGAAAAATGATCCTATTAACTTAGGTGAATATCAGCATCCTAATCTTAAGAAAATCTGCATATATACAGGATTTTATATTATTATATGGATTATATATTTTAGTAAGTAAGCAAAGAAAGAATGGAGTATTCAACAGATGTGGCCTTTGGTCAGCAGTAGAGCAGGTTCTTCTTGAAGTCAGGTAGACAATTTTGGTTACTATCTGGATAATTTAGGTAAAAAAGCATCCAGATCATTTGAGTTGCAGTATTTTTTTTTTTTTTTTTTTGAATCTGGAGATTCTGAATGACTAGCCTTCTTTGCTTAATGCAGGTTGGTGTAATAACTTGTGTTATGGGGTCCTGGGGCCTAGGGAGAATGATTATTAACCAAACACATTCACTGGGGATGGAAATTCAGTCAGTTCCTAGCTTCTATCTCTCGAGTTGGAATGGCTCTTAGAAATAGCTGCCTGGGTTGCATGGCATGGTGGCCACAGGATTCTTCTTCATTCACCTGCCTCCTCAGCAAACAGTTGACTGAAATCATCTCTCATCTTACTCTCACCATTCTTGGGTCTCCCATTCTCCAGAATGTGAAGGGCAGGATGGGTGGGAAGAAGTAAAGGGTAATGAGAAGGTGGTCTTCTGCCACTCCTCCACTGCTGGGGCTGATTGTTTCAGGATTCTCTTTCATCTCTTCTCCTTAAAGACTCCTCCACAACCAGGTCCCACTTGGATTTCTACTCCATGGCCTCTACCTGTGCTCCTAGGCTGAACTTCTGTGATGATGAAATACCTGGGAAGATTTAAATCTTGGCAACCCCCTCAACCATTTGAGTGTAACTTTGTTTGATAGATAACGTTTGTGTGGACTTGGCAGGGGAGAGTAGGGAGGAACAAAAGGAATGGGTTTACTTCACATGTATTTTGAACTAGGCTTGGCTCTGTGCTTTAATGTTATGTCTCTAATTAGGTAACTGATCTTTACTGAACAGCAAGAATTTCCCTTTTCTGGATAAGGAAGCTGAGGCTCAGAAAAGCTGACTTACTTGAGGTCTCAGAGCTGATAAATGATGTCTGTTTTCTATCTTTTTATGGGAAGAGACCCTCTTTGGAAGTTATAGGTGGCCACAATGGAAAAGGCCATTCTTTGGAGTCTGAAGAATTGCAGAGAGAGGGTGAACAGGCTGTTTGCATGGGAACTGGTGTGCGCCCTTGGGGCTGCAGCATGAGGAGACAGCCATATGTCTTCCACTCTTTGCTCTCTGGAGAACCCTCACACCTCATCTTTTCTCTTATTCTTTATCCCAGGAACCATTGTATTGGATCTGGGGAAGGTGGATTTCCAGTCCCACTGCCTAGCAGGTAGAGGAGGGAATTCTTGTCTCACTGCTTTGGAGGGCACCATGTTCTTGGGGACACAACGGAACCCTGATTCCATTCTCCTATAGCATCATGAAGCAGCACGGTTACTACTAGGCTCCCCAAAATGAAATATCTGACTTATGCTGCTCAGTTGTTTCATACCATATGACGTGTTTAGACTCCAAGTGGGAATTTGTTTGTATAAACTGATTCCATTTGCTAGAAATGTAACCTGGATCATCTGAACACTGAAACATTTCTTACCTGTGTTCATTTCAATGGCAGAGTTAGAGTAACTCACTCTGCATGGGGTTGGTGTAGAAAGCATTACTATCTAACTGGGACCTTGTATGATCATCTTTGAGTTCATGAAGCACATTTGCTTGCAAGTTTTCACCTGTGAGAACCTGCATTGCTTCGGAGTGGGGCTACTGACAGCGGTGGCCTATGAAGTAAGCCAGGCAGGAACACCCTTTGCCATGTCCTCACACCTTCCTCTGCAGTATTTTGGAGCTCAGGGGTTGGAAGGAAGGCAGGCAGCTCTGTGCTCCATTCTTACCATGGTTCAGAATTTGGGATAACGGAAGGGTGAGAACCTGAGCAATAGCCTGTAAAGACTGATTTCTAAATGCTTTAGGACAATACTATTGCCTGGTCCTTATGCATTTACTTATATTGGTTTCTTTTACCTTGTGATTTAGAAAGATATGTAGTGAAAGAGGAGAGTGAAAAAAAGCTGGCTTAAAACTCAGCATTCAAGAAACTAAGATAATGACATCCAGTCCCATCACTTCATGGCAAATAGATGGGGAAAAAATGGAAACAGTGACAGACTTAATTTTTTTGAGCTTCAAAATTACTGCAGATGGTGACTGCAGCCATGAAATTAAAAGATGTTTGCTCCTTGGAAGAAAAGCTATGACAAACCTAGACAGGCTGTTAAAAAGCAGAGACATCACTTTGCTGACAAAGGTCCATCTAGTCAAAGCTATGATTTTTCCAGTAGTCATGTGTGGCTGTGAGAGTTGGACCATAAAGAAGGCTGAGCACCAAAAAACTTGATGCTTTTATTTTATTTATTTATTTTTATTCTCATGTTTTATTTATTTATTTATTTATTTTAATTAAAAAAAATTTTTTTTTTACTTTATTTTACTTTACATTACAATACTCTATTGGCTTTGCCATAACTGTGGTGCTGGAGAAGACTCTTGAGAGTCCCTTGACAACATGGAGATCAAACCAGTCAGTCCTAAAGGAAATCAACCATGAATATTCATTGGAAGGACTGATGCTGAAGCTGACACTCCAATATTTTGGCCATTGATGTGAAGAGCTGACTCTTTGGAAAAGACTCTGATGCTGGGAAAGATTGGGGGCAGGAGGAGAAGGGGCAACAGAGGATGAGATGGCTGGATGGCATCACTGCTTCAGTGGACCTGAGTTTGAGCAAACTGGGAGATAGTGAAGGACAGGGAAGCCTGGTGTGCTGCAGTCCATGGGGTTGCAAAGAGTCGGACGTGACTTAGTAACTGAACAAAAACAATAACAATCACTACACATATGGAGTCTTCAGTGGCATTTTCTGAAATCAGCCACTCTCTTCCAAGGGACTCTTGCTCTCTTTCATGGCTCTGGTGCTGATACTGGTGCTAGGAAACTTGGGACCTGCATTTGGGTGAGTAAGCAAGGTGCAGGCTTCAAGGCAGTGCTCACTATCAGGGACAGGCAAGTACAGAGGTGGCATTTACATGACCTGAGAATTTGTAAATCCAAGAAATGATACACTGAAAAGATAGACATTTCATTAGCACATGGAGAGAACAGCTTTGAGAAAGCAGGCCTGTTTCTGTTGTCATTGGCATGGAAAATAAACTGTAATCAGCTGTCTCAGGTCCGATTTGAACATATTAGCTTTCCTGAGGGACATGTCAGCAGGTACAACCTGCATGCCAGGGACCAAGGAGATAGCAGTATCGATGCTAATTTGAAAATACTTCTGTGGCACTTAGCAGGGTGTGATTTTAATTCATTTTTGTCCCTTGATAATCATAAAGTGCTTTCAGCCTGTGAACATCCATTTTTGACCAGCATGCTCATACTTCATCTGGGGACCACAGTTAATGGCTGTGGTGGCTATGGGGTTCACAGGGGAATTGTGTAAGGTACAGATATTTGCTTTGTGGAGAGAAACATGCCACTGATACTAATTCACAGGGCTGTTCTGTACAAGGAACTGTAGATCTGAATACTTGCCTGTATGCAAGTATTGTTTGTACACATGCACACAGAGCTAATGTTTGCATATTGCTTTGAGTTTATCCAGATTTTATTAGTATCATCTTATTTAATTCTTGAAATAAGTCTATGAAATTTACTGAAATTATTTACTGAAAGAGCATAATCTGTGCTGGATTGTTTGAAATCTACCTTTGCCACTTAACTAGTTGTCTGACCCTGGACAAGTTTCTTAATCTTGGAGCCTCAGTTTCCCCAAGTGTGAAATGGAGATAATCATGCCTACCTTATAGGGCTGTTTGTAACATTAAATGAGCAATACATATACAGTGCCTAGCTGTCTGTCTTGACGATCACTTGGAGTTTTGAGAGACTGATTAAATCATTCTCCCACAAGCCCAAGTGTGATAGATCCCTCTTCGCTGGAAATCTGCTCTGTTTGCAAGCAACTGAAGGTAAAAGGGTATTATCTGAGATTTTTAGATTGAGGTCCAGAGGGCTTGGCAGGGAATGTGGGCCAGGCCAGGGCACTCCCCGAAATTGTACCCCTGGCCAGTATTCTCCCTTTCTCTATTTGGTGCCTGCATCAGGCTTACTCAAGCAGAGGTGAATTGGTTGCCTCCCTTAGCTGCCTTATGATGCCTGGTGGCTTCTCTTTCTGAGTGAACAATCTCTATTTTTCTTTCCTCCCCACTGCCCCCCACCTTTTCTTCTCCATTATCCCTGCTCTTTACTTGGCACCAAGGACTTTCCAAATGATTCCTGAGTCCTGACTATCTCCTGAAAGCCCTCCATCCACCAGGACTTGTGGGCATAAGAAGCTGTTCTGTATTCCTCTTGTCTTGACATTGCCTCAGTCAGGGCTAAGAGATGCTGTCTGATTTGCCAGATCTGGAGAAGACACTGGAGATTCTGTTCTTTAACCCAAAGAAGTACCAAACAGTGGAAATCCTCAGCATCATCTCATGTCAATCAAGGGCTTATTATTTAGATGGAAAAAAGCTTTCCACACCCCTCAAGTGAATCCAGTCCTGGTTCTGAGAGGATTGGAGTTAGAGCCAGGGGATAAGAGTGTCTGTCCCGGTTTTGTCATTCACTGACTTCAAGTAGCCATTTAACCCGAGCCTCAGTTTTCCTCATATGTTGAATGAGAAGGAAACTAATAACCCAACAGGATTTTTATTCTGTATGTATAAAGAAAACAGTTAGATGAAAAGACTTTCACACTGAAGAAAAAAGCATTAACATTATGGGTCACTGCAAGTTCCCTCAAGTCCTTATGTCTAGAGGTGAATTTTGGTTAAAATACTCTGGCTCACATCTCATGGATGTCAACATTCTTTCCTCCCTGTAGCAGTACTGAGGGGGAGTCACAGGATCTCCTACTGTATTCAGAGGGGATGTGACAATCTGATGGACGTGTATGTGCTGTTTACCTCTGCTTGTTGCCCTATGAGCTGAGGCTCATGCAGGGAAAAGTCATGGGAGCCCACCCTGGAGATTTGAATATGGTTTTTTGGGGAGCTTGCAGGGACTCTCAGTGAGGGCCTCATGATGTGGGGCTGGAAGTGCAAGGAGAACCCTCATGCAAGTTTAGAGAGACTTTAAGGGGGCAGTGACAGCATCACTATGAGTCTGGATTCAGTGTCTCTCATTCTTGAAGCCTACCCGCTACCACTGGATAACTACTAGGCAGAGGCTTTAGAGGTTCTTAATAGTGACTCTGCTCAGTGACTGAAGAGCGGCAGGTCACGGTATTCAGTGTATTGTTTCAAACTGATAAAAGCCTAGCTGTTATGGCCAGAGAATCCCAGAAGATCGCCTCTGTCTTCCATAACATCACCTCACACTTTCCTTCCCCTCTCCTCTCACTCCATCTTCCTCCCAAACTCCCTTTTCTCTCTCTAATGATCTCAGCTGCTTATGACACCTCTGGGGAGAATGTAGGAAGTAGGTCCCCTGCTGCCAAATCTAACCCCTGGGTCATTTATTACTTCAGAAGATTCCTTGCTATTAAAGCACCAAGGCTCATGTTTCCCCTTTTCCTTAAGGAACAAATTCCATCATAGTCAAGGCCACACAATTAAGTATATGGGAGCAAACACACAATAAACCCAACCTTCATTTGGTGGCAGTTCTGACAGATTCCAGTGATTGCTTCTTGAAGCAACAGCCAGGCAGTTGGATTTGTCTTTCCCTTTCCCCACTCTCTCCCTCCCTCCCTCCATTTCTTTCTTCCTCCCCTCTCTCCCTTCCTTCCTCTCCTTCCCTTCCCTCTCTCTCTCTTTCCCATCTGCTTTCTCCCCATCCTCAAGCCAGCAGACATTTATCATAAGCACTGGATACAGAAAATTCTGGAAAAATATAAAAAGCAAGAGGGAATATATTTTTTTGCCCCTGTATGTGTAAAATAACTTAAATAAGAGTATCTTTATGGAATAATAATAAAATGCAAGGTCATTCATTCTATTAGACTGTAGATAGCACTCAATTAAAACTAGTAGAATATTTTGGGGCAATCATACTTTTCCTTCATAGTATTAAGTAAATCTTCAAAATAGAGCAGTTCCTAGTCAGACTTCCTTTTATTATTCCTCAGGAATGTTAGAATTATTTTTATCATTGTGACAGAATTCACTAGCATGGCCTAAACTGCAAAGAAATTGCTAGTGTACTCCCTCAAGGGGCTGTTTCAAGACCTCACCTTGACCTCTGTGAGATTTCCATGGATGTTCTGTGCTCTTAATGGCTGGTCATCCACGGATAGGTCAATCAAGTCTCACACTGTCATGGAGGTAAAAGGACCAGCTGGGAAACCATTTGTATCATTTTACAGAGAAAAGGGTTAAAGATGGCAAAGTATGAGAGCTTGTCAAAGACAGCTTGGGGAAATAGGAGGGCCCGTATATATTTGGCCTGGCTTATGCTTTGAGACTTCACAAGATACCATCTTTCCTCTTATGACAAAGCCCTGTTCTGCTAAACACCCCATTTAAAGCAATTATTGGGGACCTTGTATTTTTCATTCACTCTTGCTCTTTGTGTCACCCTGTTCTTGTATTTATGCAGCTCCTGACCTCTTCTTAGCTTTTTTTCTGCATTTCTAGGATCAACTGATGGATGGGACTTACCTGGTTTTGGTCTTTGCCTTGTCCTCTGTGTTGGCCTCATGCTGGTGGTTCTGGTCACAAGTGTGCCCAAGACTCTCCTAGCATTGGCTTGGCCTGCCCTGGTCTTCATGGTGGGCCGGCCAAAGAGTGGTGCTTTTAGTGTTAACTATTGTGCTTTTTTTCTGTATCAATTGGAAACCTACTTATGGGAATGTCCGCAAGGGATTTCAGTGGTGGACGGTACTGGGCCAGGTGACTGCTCTTCTATATTCCAGGCTTTGTTCCACTCTCATGGTGTTTACATTGTATAGGCCCATGAAATTTAGGGTTTTGTAAATTCTAGCACTCTTAGAATCATTTTGCCTGCAATAGCTACTAGGTCAGCTCTAACTACTAAGACCTCTAACTCAATCAAAATCATAGTCTCCTCAAATGTTGTGCTTTCCTTCTATGGTTTTTGCAAGGGCCTCTTAATTAATAAGCAAGGTGTTTGTGAAATCAAATTCTCTTATTGCAGATGTGATAAGCCACAATTCGTAATAACAGCTACCTTTCCCCACTTGTCTCAGCCTGGAGTGAAGGTTCTGCTGTGATTTATTACCTCGATGAAAAACCTTTGATAAGTGGCTACCAAATGGCTCCTCATTACTCTAAAGTCTTCCAGTTTGTAAACTGAAGTCCTCCCCAAATCCCACAAAAGCTGCTTGTGTTCCGGGGGAAATGAATCAAGGATCGTCTCGCTAAACTATTTTGGCATAAAAAAATATCATAAATGAGAGAGGAGAAAATCTTGTTTGCTAAAGGGCTGCTGGGTGAACTGCCTCTTGGCCTTTTGATAGCATCTTTGAAATGGAAATGGCCAGCTGCCTGACCTTCTGTTCAGTGACCCTTTTTGTACAAAGTCAAATTGCAGCCGCCTCACAGCAGCAATTCACCTATGGACACAAACAGGATTTCCATTTTTTTCCCTAACCTTTTTTTTTCCTCCTAGTGCATTTGTTACCATGAACATTTTTTTTTTACTATTCACATAAAAGACACCATGGTTAAAAAAAAGGAGTCCTTTTTATCAAAAGGACTGTAACTCATAATAATTTCAAAATACTAGGCAAGTGTCTGTCTTTAATTCTGCTCTCTATCTCAGCCTTTAAGTGTATTGTAATGTGAAAAGGCCAGTGAAAATATTATATTCTGAAGCAGTTTGGGTTGTTCATTTTCCTACTCTTTTCTTGCGTTTGAAGAGGAAAAATATAGTCTTGATCATATTGAAAAGGGAAATTATCTCTACCTCACTGTGAACAAAAGAAGAGACAAGACTGTTTAGGTGATTATGGTGAATGTAAGAAAATAAATACCTCTGTGTGCTTTCTGTGAAGCAATGCTGAATTGGAATTAGGAGTCTGCCTTAAAAAGAAACCAGAGCCAGGCTGCACCATCCCTTTGGATATGATAAAGCCTGTGGCTGAAGATGGAGAGAAAGAGAGAGCCCTTTGAACAGCCACCCCCGCACCCCGCCGCCCCCCTTACCTCTCAAGGCTTACTCTTGCTTTTCCTCCTCAGTCCTTTGCCAGCTCCAACTGGGCATTGCAGAAGTTCTTACCTAAGGCTGTGCATCAACATGCTGTTGAACCTGGAGAAGGCTCAGATTCGGCACTCTCGCGCTGGGTGTCTGGGTGCGCTCTGCCTCAGATGCCTCCACTAACAGGACCCCTCCAGGCTGCTCTTCCGCCTTCTACCCACTGGAGGCCTATGGATGCCTGTTCTTCATGGGATGGGTGGGCAGAGCCTCTCTCACTGGCAAACAGGAAAATTTTCCCAGGCTGATCAAGGGGTGTAAAGAAAATGGAGGGGGGACTCAAAGGGTTTCATTGGCCATAGTGATTCAACAAATATTTATCAGACCTCCACTATGAGCTTGACTCATTAGCTAATTTAATCACAGAATAACTGTGGGAGGTTGCATTGAGTGATAGGAGCAGATTCTGGAAACAGACAATTCTCAATTTGTATTTTGACTTGGCCACTGCTAGCTGTATGACTGTGAACACAATATTTAATGTCTTGAAGCCTCAGTGTATCACCAGTGCACTAAAGGCTAATACTTGTCTCATGGGGCTTCTCTGAGAATTAGATGAAATGGTGTATGATAAATTGCCGAGCCCAGAGCTTGGTACATAGTAAACACTCAGTGAACATTCTTTTTTTTCTCCTCCTTCCCACTTAATAGGAAAGGATATGAAGGAATTTCCCAGACTGGGATTTGAATCCAGGTTTTTATTTTCTTTTTTAAACCCCAAATATGCTCCCTGTCTACATGGACCCAAGCAATTTCACTACTCCCTGTGAAATTTTCATTAAGACTTGTATTTCAGATAAATGTCTTTTGCTTTGTTACAGGCTGAAATTGGACAAATAATGATTACAGACACACAGACAAGGGGAAAAACTGAGAGCATTCCATTCTATTCTCTGCTTCTTCTGAGGACTATTTTTCTGTACCATATATGGTTCACACCCTGTCAAAAAATAAGCTTTAAAAACCTCTCAAATAAACCATACTACAGAAAACTGAAAAATATTTCTTGTCCCCTACAAATCCTTAATCCTTTCACTTTAATACAATAATTTACCATTTATAAATAGCAATATTCTATTTGCATATCTAGTCTTATTGAAGGTGAACCTGATTTCACAAGTCACGGCATATGTGACAGTTTATATTATTTTATTAGTGTTATAAGCATTTTTCTGGTGCTGTCTTGTCTTCATAATTTAATTTTTATCATCAAACTTACCCACATAGGTCCCAAATTTGTGTAGATGATCCATGCATAGAAAGAAGGCTAAAAGCACTCATATGGGTGAATATTCCAATCTGCCTTTAGTCACACCTTATATGACAGTAAATAAGTAACCCACTGTCCCATATAGATGGTGAAAGGAACAAGGAGTCTGAAATCTGTGCAAACACAATCTAGAATGGCAAGTTTACAGTTTGGAAAGCCCCTGTTAATCTTTTTCTTTGCTTTTCTCTTTTATTCAGCTTCTTTTACCTGACTCCAGATAGAATTGCAACAAAGACACCTTGCCTACTGTGGTTCATCATCAGTATCTAGTGCCAGAAGTCCTGTTTTTATCCTGATAACCAGATATCAAAGGGCTCAGATACATTGGGATGTTCCTGATAGAGATCTGAACTTTGAGAGGTCTCGTTGAACTGATTCTGTGACCCTTCTGAGTCAGGGCCATTGTTACTTGTGGAATACAATCTTTCTGATCCCACAAGAGGAAGCATGTTCCTTGTAGAAAGCAGGTAGGAGTCATACCTTTTGTGCATTCCTGCCCTGTGTTAAAATAAAATTCTTAGTAACTTGAACTTCTATTCCTTTGACTTCATGACAGAAATCATTTGATGAAAGTAAATTCTTGTATGAGTCTTTGGCAACTACCTTTAGAAAGCTGGAAAATGTTTTAAAATTTCTACCAATATGATTGAATATTCAAAGCACTCTATTTCACCTATACAGTCAGGCTATTTACCTAGTTCTTGAATTGACTAAGGTCTGCGTTGATACTAGCACTTCCCTTTGGTCCTGTGCCTGGAATTTAGGGGATTCTCAGTGTGCATTTGTTGAATTAATGAGTGAAATTAGAAGTCTGGACAGGAGTTAAGTTCATGGATTGGCTAAAACCTGTTCCATATACTCAATATTATAATTGTGATTTAAAAATTTTTTGAAAAATCTGAAATGCTTAAAAGTTTTGAGAGTATGTGGATTTAGGTTCCTACCCTGCAAATCACTCTTTGGACAAGTGATTTCACTTGGTAGGACCTTAGTTTTCAAATCTGTAAAATGATGTTAGCAGAGTGTTAGTGGGCAGGGCAACTATCCAGGTGTTTTCCTCTGAGGCCAGCACTCTTTCTATCCAGCTGTGCCTTTTAACACATCTCCACATGGTCATTCAGTGGCATTGGATGATCTCTGTGTCTCCTTCTAGAGCTAACCTTCTCCGATGCCAGAATTTAGTTCTTTATCATCCAGACTCTGGGAAAAAGCAGCAAGGACAAGCATGCTCAGTGTAGGCAGGCATTTTTGTAGATGTTAACACTACTGTGGGTGTTGTATGTCCAGCCTGGGCTAAGAGAGAAAGAGAGAGAGAGGCTTTCTCTTCTCTCAGTGATCTTGGGGAGGGAGACTTTTGGAACTATATGAGAGTTCATGCATTGACTAAACATGCCAGCAAAATTGATTTTGGATTCCATTATTTCATCTTTAATTCAGATCCCTCTTATTGTGTATCCATATGCCTGTTTAACAGCTTGCAAATCTTCCCCCACAAAAAACACAAAATAATCCCCCCCAAATATCTGATCTCCTTTGATGTTCCCTGTTTTAGTGAATGCCATCACTAGCCACCTTGAAGGCTAAGCTAAAATCCAGACTTTATCCTTGATGTCTCACTAAATTCATCACCATTTCCTCTTCAGTTTTTAAAAACTTTTTTAGATGTCTGTTTTCTCCACTTCTCCCAGTCTCAAAAGCTGCCTTCCCAGTCTGAGTTACTACAACTTTCCCCTGAACTGCCTTTTAACAGGTCTTCTCATCTTAACCCTTGTCTCCTTCTGATATATTTTCCCCATAAGAGAGAGTGGAAATGTCTTTTGGATTAGAATCTGATCATGTTGCCCAATTCTGTTTAATCCTTTGTGTGGTCAGCCATGGAATTATGGATAATTATCAAAACCTCTTGGTATGTTCTGAAAGCCTTATATATCCAGAATTTGCCTGATGACCTCTTGATCTCTGTTCTCTGTCCTCACTGGCCTTTTCTCCTGCAGCATCCTTCTCCTGTGTGGGGAGACTCTCTCATCTTCCTCCCTCACATCTCATGCATTCCCTTTTCAGGGAAGCTTTGCCTGACTCCTCCCAATCCAAATATGTCCCTTCATTCCTAGCTTTCAAAGGAAAACAGGCTTTTCCTCTGAAGAACAGGTGAATAAACTGAGGCTTAGAGAGATTTGGTTTGTGTGTCTAAAGTTAAAAGGTTAATAAGCAGTGAAATTGGAACCCAGGATCCCAAGGCCAATGAGACAGAACCAAGAATCAGAACTGTGTTCAATTCTAACTACTGCTTACTACTAGTAGTAGTTACTGCTGACTACTATGCCAAAGAGAAGAAAGAAGTTTTATGTCACATGGTAATTTTGATTTTCTGCCTCGCAGTGATGTGATAAAAAGGGTTCTGAAGTTGCATCCTACTGCAGTGGAGAAGTCTACTATGATTGGTTAGTGATGCCTGCCATGGGTGAATGGTTGAAGAGAGAAGGTGCACAGGACTGTTATTTGTCCCATACAAATGCTATAGTGCACATTTTAATACTGCTCAGTTTTTTAATACTGATCAGCAACAGAACCTCCTTAAATGTCAGAAGAGTCAGGAGAAGAACCCATTTCCCCTTCAGAAGGGATAGAGCACCTTAGATGACTGGACTTTTGAGCACAGTAATAAAGCATTTGTGAAAATCTCTCTCTTTACAAACTTATCCCTTTTTCTGCCAAGAGAGCTTTGACTGGGATGTACTGCGCTTTTGTAACTTGAGACCAGGACTGTCATATACAGGAGGTGGAGATGGGAGCTTGCTCCAGGACTTTCTAGGCACATACTACCAAGATGTCTTTTAACATAGGATGTTGGAAAGCTTATTTTTCACAGTGGAATTCCAGGTGTGAGGGTGGAAGATAATGTGGGGTGAAGCTGCTTCTCCCACATTTCAAGATTAGGTGCCCAGCTTCTAGCCACTTTCTCCTCTATTCACCTGGCTGCATCTCTTTGAAGATCTGGGATTTGCCTACACATTTCTGCACTGCCCTGTGGTACTCAACACAGGGCTTGACCCCCAACATTTTAGGATGGTTGGATTCATTTTACTTGAGGCAAGTCCCAGCTTTCCCATGGCAAGAAGCAATGCCTCATTCTCCATCCTAATGAGTTCTTTTTCTTGCCTTTGTCTGCCACCCATGGTCTGGCACTGGGTATTCATGCTGAAAGTTTAGGCAAATTTCTTGCTGCTTTAGGTAAGAGCTTTCTTTCCTCTTGGGCAGGAGGATGCACTAAGGGTTTACAAATACATTCACCTTACATCAACTCTCAGAAGGCATATGCAAGTGGATCTGTGCCCCCTCCAACGTCCTTGCCTCCTGATACCCACAAGGAAGGAAAGAGGCTGTAGCATTTCAGTATTGTTGTTCAAGATTCTGGGTTCCTGGTTCAGAATTCTAGCTGGTGAGGGTCTGGGTTCTTGTCTGTCTCTTTAAATGTCTTCTTCTTCCACAATGGTTTTCAACTTTTAGTCAATGTCCTGTTATTGAACTCTTAAGAGTTGGTGGGCAGAGTTCAGTTTATTTCTCTTTATTTGGCTATCTACTCTGGTCACCTCATCTAGTCTCATGGTTTTTGATGTATGCATAAGCTGGTGATTCCCAATTTTATATCTCTAGCCCTGAGAGCACCTCTGATTCTTAGTATTTACGTTTAACTGCTGCTCAACATTCTATCCAGGTGTCCAACACAGCATTTCAGACTTAATGTATCCAGAGCAGAGACTTGATTTCACTCTAAATTGCTTCTTTTTTGTCTTTTGTTCTGAGGATCCTCAGGTCACAGATCTTTTTATCATTCATGTTTCACATCCAGTTCATCAATAAGTCTGCTGGTTCCACTGTCAAAACGCAATCCAGTTCTGACCCTGTCTTACTTCCTCACCCACTGCCATCTTAGTCCTCTCTTTCCTTTATCTCTTCTCTAGACTAGTAGTAGCTTCTTACTGTTTTCTCTATTTCTATCTTCACTGGGATTTGTTTTATTTTGTATACAACTGTCATAATAATCTTTTTTTTTTTTTTAAAATAGACTTTGATTATCCACACACCTATGGACACCTTATCTTCGACAAAGGAGGCAAGACTATACAATGGAGTAAAGACAATCTCTTTAATAAGTGGTGCTGGGAAAACTGGTCAACCACTTGTAAAAAAATGAAACTAGATCACTTTCTAACACCACACACAAAAATGAACTCAAAATGGATTAAAGACCTAAATGTAAGACCAGAAACTATAAAACTTCTAGAGGAGAACATAGGCAAAACACTCTCTGACATAAATCACAGTAGGATCCTCTATGATCCACCTCCCAGAATACTGGAAATAAAAACAAAAATAAACAAATGGGATCTAATTAAAATTAAAAGCTTCTGCACAACAAAGGAAACTATAAGTAAGGTGAAAAGACAGCCTTCTGAATGGGAGAAAACAATAGCAAATGAAGCAACTGACAAACAACTAATCTCAAAAATATACAAGCAACTTATACAGCTCAACTCCAGAAAAATAAACGACCCGATCAAAAAATGGGCCAAAGAACTCAATAGACATTTCTCCAAAGAAGACATANTGTGTGTGTGTGTGTGTGTGTGTGTGCGCGCGCACACACACATGCATGTGGGGAGAAAGAAAGCAACAGCGCCAATATACTAACAGTTGCTGACTCTGCTTGAAAGCCTTATGGGTCTAATTTGATGTCTTTAAAAAAAGCTTTATTGCGATCTAATACCATAGAATTCACTCTTTTCAAGTGTATAATTCAGTGGTTTTAATATACTCAAGAGTTGTGCAGCCATCACACCCGTCTAATCTTAGAACATTTTTATCACCCCATCCCCAAAAGAAACCGTGCACCCAGAATCCTCCATTCCTCATTCCCTCTCCCTTTTAGACCCAGGCAATCACAGACCTGTTTTCTGTCTCAGTGGATTTGCCTGATTAGGACATGGTTGTGTATATAGGATTGTACAATCTGTGGTCTTTTGTGACTGACTTCTTTCACTTATGCATGAACTTTGAACACATTATGTTGTTGTAGCTGATATCAGTTCCTCATTTGTTTTCATGGCTCAGTAGTATTCTGTTGAGTGGATATGTCGCATTTTATTTATCCCTTCATCTGTTGATGGACATTTGGGTTCTCACTTTTTGACTATTATGATTAATGCTACTTTGAACAGTGTTAATCTAATACAGGTTTTTGTGTGAACATATGTCCCATTTCTCTTGGATATATACCTTGGAGTGGATTTGCTGGGTAATATGCTTAACATTCTTTTTTGGGGCTCCAGAATCACTGCAGATGGTGACTGCAGCCATGAAATTAAAAGACACTTACTCCTTGGAAGAAAAGTTATGACCAACCTAGATAGCATATTCAAAAGCAGAGACATTACTTTGCCAACAAAGGTCCATCTAGTCAAGGCTATGGTTTTTCCAGTAGTCATGTATGTATGCGAGAGTTGGACTATGAAGAAGGCTGAGCGCCAAAGAATTGATGCTTTTGAACTGTGCTGTTGGAGAAGACTCTTGAGAGTCCCTTGGACTGCAAGGAGATCCAACCAGTCCATTCTGAAGGAGATCAGCTATGGGTGTTCTTTGGAAGGAATGATGCTAAAGCTGAAACTTCAGTACTTCAGCCACCTCATGTGAAGAGTTGACTCATTGGAGAAGACTCTGATGCTGGGAGGGATTGGGGGCAGGAGGAGAAAGTGATGACAGAGGATGAGGTGGCTGGATGGCATCACCAACTCAATGGACGTGAGTCTGAGTGAACTCCAGGAGTTGGTGATGGACAGGGAGGCCTGGCGAGCTGCAATTCATGGGGTCACAAAGAGTCGGACACGACTGAGCAACTGAACTGAACTGAACTGAACTGAATGCTAACTTTGGCTCAGTTGTAAAGAACCCACCCATCAGTGCAAGAGATGTGGGTTCAATCCCTGGGTCAGGAAGATCCCTGGGGAAGGAAATGACAACCCACTCCAGTCTTCTTGCCTGGAAAATCTCATGGACAGGGGAGCCTGGCATGCTGCAGTTAATGGGGTTGCAAAAGGTTGGGCGTGACTTAGTGACTCAGGAACGCTAACTTTATATTAGGTATTTAAGGGCCTTCCAAACAGTTTTCTGAAGCACCTGCCCACAGTTTTACGTTCTTACCGTTAGTGTATGAGGGTTTCAGTTTTCTCGGCACTTTGTATTCTCTTTTCTGTAGCTTGGAAAATACCAAAAGTAAGAATTGGCAAGACTTCCCTGGTGGTACAGCTGTTAAGACTCTGTGCTTCCACTGCAGGGGTCAAAGGTTCAATCCCTGGTCAGGGAACTAAGATCCCACATGCTGTACACTGCAGCCAGAAGGTAAAAAAATAGATGAATTTTAAAAAGGGGGGAGGCAATATGTACATTTAGTTTTAGTACTTATTATTTTCCTTCAAAAAGTGACACATTTTATTCCGAGATGTTACAGCAGCTGGGATGTTTCCTGTGTTTTAAAGTATGGTAGAGTTTAACCCTTGTAGGAGGAGACGTGACTGGAACTGTCTCCCAGAGGTAGCGAGCCAAACCGGAGCCATGGAGGGCCAGAGCATGGAGGAGTTGCTGGCAAAGGTGAAGCGGGACGAGGCAGAGAGGCTACAGCGCATCACGGTGCAGAAGGAATTAGAGCTGGAGTTCGACCTGGGTAATTTGCTGGCCTCTGACTGNGTACTCCTTTTCCTATTTGGAACCAGTCTGTTGTTCCATGTCCAGTTCTAACTGTTGCTTCCTGACCTGCATACAGATTTCTCAAGAGGCATGTCAGGTGGTCTGGTATTCCTATCTCTTTCAGAATATTCCACAGTTTCTTGTGATCCACACAGTCAAAGGCTTTGGCATAGTCAATAAAGCAGAAATAGATGTTTTTCTGGAACTCTCTCGCTTTTTCGATGATCCAGCGGATATTGGCAATTTGATCTCTGGTTCCTCTGTTTTTTTAAAACCAGCTTGAACATCTGGAAGTTCACGGTTCACGTATTGCTTAAGCCTGGCTTGGAGAATTTTGAGCATTACTTTACTAGCATGTGATAGCCTCTCTATTATCAAGCCCTCACTGAAGTGGTATATTTGTTACAACTGGTGAACCTACACTGACACATCATTATCACTCAAAGTCCATAGTCTGCATTACAGTTCACTGTTGGTGTTGTACATTTTGTGGGTTTGGACAAACATATAAAGACAAATCCACCACTGTAGTTTCGTACAAAGTATAATTTCACTGTCCTAAAATTTCTCTGTGCTTTGTCTGTTCCTCACTCCCTCTCTCTAACCCCCAGCAACCACTGATCTTTTTATTGTCTCCATTAGTTAGTGTTAGTCACTCAGTCATGTCTGACTCTTTGCCACCCCATGAACTGTAGCCTGCTAGGCTCCTCTGTTCACGGGATTCTCCAAGCAAGAATACTGGAGTGGGTTGCCATTTCCTTCTCCATGGGATCTTCCCAAACCAGGGATTGAACCTGGGTCTCCCGCACTGTGGCAGATTCTTTGCTGTCTGAGCCACCAGAGAAGCTCATTGTCTCCACAGGTTTGCCTTTTTCAAAATGTCTGTATAGTTGGAACCATACAGTATGTAGCCTTTTCATATTGTCTTTTTTCACTTGATAATATGCATTTAAATTTCCTTCATATCTTTCATGGTTTGATAATAAGTCATTTTTTTTTAGTGCTGAATAATATTCTGTTGTCTGAATGTACCACATTTTATTTCTTTATTCACCTACTGAAGGCCATCTTGGTTGCTACTGAGTTTTGGTAATGATGAATAAAGCTGCTACAAACCTTTGTGTGCAAATGCTTGTATGAATATACATTTTCAACTCCTTTGGGTCAATATCAAGGAGCACAATTACTGGATTGTATAAAAGTATATTTTGTTTTATAAGAAACCACCAAACTATCTTCCAAAGTGGCTGTTTGGATGAATGAGAGTTCCTTTTGTCCTACACATAATGATATCTTCAAAGATAATAAAAGCATTTCACTCCTATACACAAGATTCTGCAAATGGTTTCCTATCACACTGTGAGTGAAACCCAAAGTCTGTCATAACTTTGTTGTTTAGTCGCTAAGTTGTGTCAGCCTCTTTGTGATTCCATGGACTCTCAGGACTTACAATAGCTTAGCAGGCTCCTCTGTCCATGGGATTCTCCAGGCAAGAATACTGGAATGGGTTGCCATGCCCTTCTCTGGGGGATCTTCCAGACCCATGGATTGAACCCGTATCTCTTGCATCTCCTGCATTGGCAGGTGGATTCTTTACTGCTTGTGCCACCTGGGAAGACCCTCCTGGCTCTAAAATATGACCCATTTCTACTTCTTTAAACTCTCCGGCTCCTCATATGCCATGCTCCAGGGACACCAATCTTCACCTGGTCCCGTAAGCATGCTAAGGTCATTTTTGCCTCAGGACCTTAGTACTGATTGTTCTGTTTCCCTGACATATTATTTAAAATAACATGCCAACTCCACCATCTTTTTACTCCTTTTTTGGATCACATTCATATCTTCTTATGTGTATTATATAAACATATATAACCTATAAATTATAGCATATTTTCATTTGCTTAGTTCTTTATTGGCTTTCTCCCCCATTACAGTGTAAACTCTATGAGAGTTGGGGCTTTTGTCAGTTTCCCCAGGGCCTAGAATAGTGCTGACATACAATATATGTTCAATAAATATTAATCAAATAAGTTAAGTGAATGGATGTTCAACACACAGATAATATTTTCTCTCTTCACGGCAGTTTGCTTATCTGGAAAATGAGGGGTTGAATTAGATGGCTTCCAAGGACCTATTTGGTTCGAAAAACACCAGGAACATGTGAGAAACTGGCAATTTGATAGTAAACAAAAGCAGGGTAGGGCTTCCCTTGTGGTTCAGCTGGTAAAGAATCCACCTACAATGTGGGAGACCTGGGTTTGATCCCTGGGTTGGGAAGATTCCCTAGAGGAGGGAAAGGCTACCCACTCAAGTATTCTGGCCTAGAGAATTGCATGGACTGTATAGTCCATGGGGTCTCAAAGAGTCAGATACAACTGAGCGACTTTCACTTTCACAGAAGAATACTAACTTCATTATGAGAATAGGAAGAATATTTTAATGATAACTCCCCAATTTCCCCATTTGTAGTGGGCAGGGATCCCTTAGAAGAATTGGAGTAGCCATCATAGTCAACAAAAGAGTCCAAAATGCAGCACTTGGATGCAATCTCAAAAAAGACAGAATGATCTCTGTTCATTTCAAGGCAAACCATTCAGTATCACGGTAATCCAAGTCTATGCCCTGACCAGTAACACTGAAGAAGCTGAAGTTGAACGGTTCTGTGAAGACCTACAAGACCTTCTAGAATTAACACCAAAAAAAGATGTTTTTTTCATTATAGGGGACTGGAATTCAAAAGTAGAAAGTCAAGAAACACCTGGAGTAACAGACAAATTTGGCCTTGAAGTACAGAATGAAGCAGGGCAAAGGCTAATAGAGTTTTGTCAAGAGAACTCACTTTTCATAGCAAACACCCTCTTCCAACAACACAAGAGAAGACTCTACACATGGACATCACCAGATGGTCAACACCAAAATCAGATTGATTATATTCTTTGCAGCTAAAGATGGAGAGGCTCTATACACTCAGCAAAAACAAGACCGGGAGCTGACTGTGGCTCAGATCACCAGCTCCTTATTGTCAAATTCAGACTGGAATTGAAGAAAGTGGGGAAAAGCACTAGACCATTCAGATACGACCTAAATCAAATCCCTTATGATTATACAGTGGAAGTGAGAAATAGATTTAAGNATACAGAGAGAAAATCCTATTTTGAATTCTGGATTTTTACAAGGACCAAATCAAGACAGCACTGTCCCAACACTAGTCAATCTCTAACCAATGGAAACAAAATACTAATCAACTTGTTTCAGGCCCATTTTAGCCCTGAATCACATGCACCTGCGTGGGTTCTGTATGCACATGCACACACACGCACACACAGTCATACTCACACAGACACCATGGAGTGGCACGAAGAAGAGTTCTGGGTACTGTAGCGCATGCTGAGTCTAGCTCCTCTGGTCAAAAGGAACAGAAGCACTGAGGCTGTTATTACCTCAAGCAATGAGAATTGAACTGTAAGAACACACAGAAACAAAAGGAGAGCAATTCAGGATGCCAGACTGGTGCCAGGCACACAGAGACTCAAAGCAGCACTGGTCCTGCCAGAAGGTGACTGGACATTAAAGACCAGCAGCAGGAGTGCTGGCAAGCAGCATGGTCAGCAGACAATGCACTCTCACCAGAAAGATGTGGCTGCTCAACAGATCAATGTTCTGACCGACATTTCACCATGAATGTGAAGAAACTTAATGAATGTGAGTTGGAAGAAACAAGAAAAAAAAACTAAAAACACGAAAGCCATTTTACAGTAAAAAAAAA
>SJYV01015079.1:350650-426974 GCA_006410875.1 Neotragus pygmaeus
CCATCCCTCTGGGTCATCCCAGTACATCAGCCCTGAGCATCGTGTATCATGCATTGAACCTGGACTGGTGATTCATTTCACATATGATATTATCCATGTTTCAATGCCATTTTCCCAAATCATCCCACCCTCTCCCTCTCCCACAGAGTCCAAAAGACTGTTCTCTACATCTGTGTCTCTTTTGCTGTCTTGCATACAGGGTTATCATTACCATCTTTCTAAATTCCATATATATGCGTTATTTACCATCTTTCTGCATTCCATATATATGTGTTAGTTTACCATCTTTCTAAATTCCATATATATATGTGTTAGTATACTGTATTAGTGTTTTTCTTTCTGGCTTACTTCACTCTGTATAATAGGTTCCAGTTTCATCCACCTCATTAGAGCTTATTCAACTGTATTTTTAATGGCTTAGTAATACTCCATTGTGTAAATGTACCATAGCTTTCTTAGCCATTCATCTGCTGATGGACATCTAGATTGATTCCATGTCCTGGCTATTATAAACAGTGCTGTGATGAACACTGGGGTACACATGTCTCTTTCAGTTCTGGTTTCCTTGGTGTGTATGCCCAGCAGTGGGATTGTGGGGTTGTATGGCAGTTGTATTTCCAGTTTTTAAAGGAGTTTCCAAACTGTTCTCCATAGTGGTTGTACTAGTTTGTATTCCCACCAACAATATAAGAGGGTTCCCTTTTCTCCACACCCTCTCCAACATTTATTGCTTGTAGACTTTTGGATAGCAACCATTCTGACTGGCGTGAAATGGTACCTCATTGTGGTTTTGATTTGCATTTCTCTGATAATGAGTGATGTTGAGCATCTTTTCATGTGTTTGTTAGCCATCTGTATGTCTTCTTTGGAGAAATGTCTGTTTAGTTCTTTGGCCCATTTTTTGATTGGGTCGTTTATTTTTCTGGAATTGAGCTACAGGAGTTGCCTGTATATTTTGGAGATTCATTCTTTGTCAGTTGCTTCATTTGCTATTATTTTATCCCATTCTGAAGGCTGTCTTTTCACCTTGCTTATAGTTTCCTTGTTGTGCAGAAGCTTTTAATTTTAATTGTTTATTTTTGCTTTTATTGCCAATATTCTGGGAGGTGGGTCATAGAGGATCCTGCTGTGATTTATGTCGGAGAGTGTTTTGCCTATGGAATATATGTATAACATTTTTTTTTGGTCAGTTAACTTCAGATTTTATTCAGCAAGTACTAATTAAGAACCTACTGTGTACTAGGCATAGGATTCCTGCCCTCTGGGTGATCATGGCTCAATTGGGGGACAGGCACAGACAGATACTTATACCCTTGTGGTGAGTGCAGGACATGATAGAGATGTTTGCAACATCTTTTGGGTTGAGAGAAGGAAAAGGTCTTAACTCTGCTCAGCCAGGTCAGGTGACTTCTCTCAAAGCATGTGATAACTGAGCTGAGGCTAAAAAGATGATTATTTGTGTATGCTCAGTAATTCCACTTCAGTTATATCCTAAGAGAATATCTTGAATGTGCACAACACTATGACAAATACAGATTGGTCATTATAACATTTTTTGTGATAGCAAAAAATTGGAAGCAAACTAAATGTCCACAATAGGGAAGTTAATAAATGTAGAATAGTTAGACAATAGAATATTTAGCTCTTAAAATAAGCAAACCATATATAAAGCCAGGAAAAAATCTTGTAAACCTCATCTTGAGTGAAAAAACCAAGGCTCAGAAGGTTGAATATAGTATAATGCATGACATTATAAAAACATGGAAAATAACACCATGAGTTTAAGGATATATGCATGTAGAATAAAAGAAGAAAGTTACTGATAGCAGGAGTAAACACCAGCCTCTGAATGGTGGTTATATCTAGGATAGGAGAGGCAGAAGAAGGAAGGAATTGGGAAAGAGGAGAAAGGGATTTCCAGCTGTTTCTGTGATGTTTTATTTCTTTAAAAATGGTAATCAAGTATGACTAAATGTTCACATACATTGGATATGGTGGTAGTACATTGATGTTCACTTTCTTGCTGTTCATTGGATTTCTGTTGATGGTAAGTCCAGACTCTGTGTATTTGAGGAGGCAGTGTTTTAAGAAATATTTACTGTGTTGGTTAATTTGAACAACATTCTCAGAAATATTTTACAAAAGCACGCAAGGAAACATCTCTTTGGGGTGACTTAGAGTGGTTTTAAACTCTGCTTTAGAGACCCCTTGAGAGCCTACAGATTCTCCAAGAGCTACTGCTAGGATGGGAGGAGGGCATTTATGAGGTAGAGCTTGAGACCCCTACCCTCTTCTTTAGCCAGAGCAGATACATTCACAGTAATTGTTTGCATATTCATGTAGGATGTCCTTTGGACAAAGGTTCTGAGCCCGGAAAAAGAGTTTGGAAACACTTGACTTAGGCAATCCCTTGCTTGGGGAGCTTATTTCAATTTTTCATCTTTTTATTTTACAAAAATATATGCTACCAAGTTTGCATTAAAAGGAATAGTTGTCATCTCTCTAACCTCCCTTCTGATCTTTTTCAAATTTTGGCAATCTCGGCTCTCTGCACTTTCTTTCTTTTCTGAAGTCTTATCTCACAAGCATCTTCAGTGTTACCGTAATTTTCATGATCATGAGGTTCCTTTAGTTTGTGCCCTGGATTCATCTTGTTTTCCTTTTTAGCAAAACACGCAGATTTCTTTGAAGGACACTCTACTATTTTAAGAGTAATGTTTTATTTTACTTAGATGTAGTCCTTTTTTAAGCTTTATTGATATATAATTGATATACAAAAATTGCACACATTTAATATATACATCTTAATGAGTTTGCACATATATGTGTATTTATGATACCATAGCCACAACCAAGGTACTAAACATATTCATCACCTCCAAAAATTAGCTTATGTTTTGTGTTCTTGTGTGTGTTTATTTGTATGTTTTGGTGAGAACACTTAACATGAAATTTGTCTTCTTAACATATTTTAAATTGCACATGCCGTACAGTGCAGTGTGTGTTCAGTCATGTCTTTGTGACCCCATTGACTGTAGCCCTCCAGACTCCTCTGTCCATGGAATTTTCCAAGCAAGAAAGCTAGAGTGGAGTGCCATTTCCTTCTCCAAGGGATCTTCTCTACCCAGGGATGAAACTCACATCTCTTGCATCTCCTGCATTGGCAGAGGGATTCTTTACCCCAGCACCACCTGGGAAGCAAAGTGTACATACCCTATTGTTAGTACATACCTATAATACCCTACAGGTACTATGTTGTATAGCAGATCTCAACTAACACCTTCCACTCTTTGTCATCTTCTGCTCCATCTGCTCTTTCTTCAGAGCTCTGCCTCCATCTCTTCTGTTTGATCTGTAGACTAATCTCCTCGCCTCTGGCCCTTGCCCTTTATTATCTGTCCAATACACTCTTGCAGAGTAATTTTCCTTTGGCACCATTTTAATTATATAGTGGTGATCAGGACTATTAACTTGATCCAAAAATGGTTAACAATTTCTCTTCTTCAAAATAAAATTTCTTTAAAATAATTACCTTAACTGGACACTCCTATCTTTATAATTTCTTCTTCTCTTGACCCCTCAGTTCATCTTCCTCTCAGCTGTCTTGCTGCCTCCTTTATCTAATACCCAGTAATCCAGTTTGGTCAACAGGCAGATTCTTTCACAGAGCTGACAAAGCCTTCTGAATCTGTCAAGGCTCCTAAACTATACTCCAATATTTGTCACGTAATACCCCTGTATAAGAAGATATTGAATTAGTAATTTAATTGTTATTTGCAGTTTTCCATTGTTCTATTGTGTGCTGTTTGTCCATGTAAATGGAGGCTACTGAGATTGTAATCTTTAGTGCAGGAATAGTAGCTGATTAGTTCCACAATGCCATTTGCTTGTGGGTCCTTAAAAAGTTGTTTCAAATTACAAGAATAAGTGTTGCATGTGAAATTTGTAAACTAGCAAAGTTTTATTGTTCTCAGTGAATCTGGGGAAACATCAAACTCGGGCAAATTTCTGAAGTCAAAATGATGAGTATAACCTCTCCTTGGCATAGAAGCAATTTGTACATATTCCTTCAACTGATGAGGCAAGTAAATGTGACTTGGGATACTTTTGAAATTTGCTAAGCTTTCAAGATTCCTCATTTAGAATCACTTAGGTTACAAAGAATGCATTATGTATGTATTCATGTTTATTGATTCTAATGCATGGTGCCTTGGCTGCCTAGAGTAAATCCCTCATTGACATGACTGTTTGCTTGGCTTAGTAAATTAGGGATTACCAAAACTAACAGGGGTTTTACCAGGTGTTATGATGGCTCAGATGGTAAAGAATCTGCCTGAAATGCAGGAGACCTGGGTTTGATCCCTGGGTCAGGAAGATCCCCTGGAGAAGGGAATGGCTACCCACTCCAGTATTCTTGCTTGGAGAATTCCATGGGCAGAGGAGCCTGGTGGACCACAGTCCATGGGATCACAGACAGTCGAACATGACTGAGCTTTTTTCATTTTCACATGTTACACAAAGTTTAAGGTTAGCATAAATTCATAGATGGCTAATGGCCAAAAAACTTTGTCTACAGGCATGCTGTGTCAGTTATGAATATGTTAATTCCAGTCTTTCACTCTCCCTCACTTCCTCCCTCTGTTCCTTCCTCTTTTCCTGCTAGGCAAAGAGGCAGAGAGAGATGCCCTTATTTCTTTTATGATACTAGTTGTAAAGGGCTACGTGATCAAAGGTGTCCTCAAAAAAAAGTATGATATGGGTATCAAGACCTTGATTACTAATTGATTTTAGATGGACTTGGGAGCTATCTATGCATACAATTCTATTCAACCTAATACATGGCAACAGAGAATGTTTTGGGAACTTTAAATCTATGATCACAAGCTTATATTCTCCCAGAACACTTTTAAAATTAAGGTATAATTTACAAACAGTGAAAACCAGAAATGTGTTGTTCTATGAGTTTTGAGTAATGCATAAGTCATGCTACAATCAAGATATAAAATAGTTCCATCATTTCAAAAATTTTCCTTATGCCTCTTTATAGTCAAATCCACTTCCCAACTCCAGGCCATTTTTGACCCTATGGTTTTGCCTTTTCAGGAATATCACATAAATGGAATTATACAGGTAGGTAGCCTTCTTTCATTTAGCATATTGCATTTGAGAGCCACTCATGCTGCCAAGTGTATCA
This sequence comes from Neotragus pygmaeus, assembly GCA_006410875.1. Lineage (NCBI taxonomy): Eukaryota > Metazoa > Chordata > Mammalia > Artiodactyla > Bovidae > Neotragus > Neotragus pygmaeus. The sequence continues at coordinate 355,845 of SJYV01015079.1, forward strand.
GTAGTTCTTCCCTTTATATTGCTGTGTAATATTGCAATATATGATATATTAGTTTGTCTATACATTTAGAAGTTAAATTTTTACTTTGTAGAGATAATGAATAAAAGTGCTATAGCCATTCAAGTGCAAGTTTTTCTGTGAATATACATTTTCACTTAACATGGATAAATGAAATGGAGTGTGATTGCTGTGTTCTGTGGCAAGATATATTTAACTTTATAAGAGACTACTTGTTTTCCAAAGTAGTTGTACCATTTTGCACTCCCATCAGCACGGTATAAAAGTAGAAGTTATTCTTAATCCTAACAGAAGCAGAAGATATTAAGAAGATGTGGCAATATTATACAGAAGAACTATACAAAAAAGATCTTCATGACCCCAAAACCATGATGGTGTGATCACTCACCTAGAGCCAGACACCGTGGGATGAAAAGTCAAGTGGGCCTTAGGAAGCATCACTATGAACAAAGCTAGTGGAGGTGATGGAATTCCAGTTGAGCTATTTCAAATCCTAAAAGATGATGCTGTGAGAGTGCTGCACTCAATATGCCAGCAAATTTGGAAAACTCGGCAGTGGCCACAGGACAGTTTTCATTCCAATCCCAAAGAAAGGCAATACCAAAGAATGTTCAAACTACCACATAATTACACTCATCTCACATGCTAGCAAAGTAATGCTCAAAATTCTCCAAGCCAGGCTTCAACAGTATGCTAACTGAGAACTTCCAGATGTTCAAGCTGGATTTAGAAAAAGCAGAAGAACCAGAGATCCAATTGCCAAGATCTACTGGATCACTGAAAAAGCAAGAGAGCTCCAGAAAAACATCTACTTTTGCTTTATTGACTATGCCAAAACCTTGACTGTGTGGATCACAACAAACTGTGGAAAATTCTTAAAGAGATGGGAATACCAAACCATCTGACCTGCCTCCTGAGAAATCTTTGTGCAGGTCAAGAAGATACAGGGTGCTCAGGGCTGGTGCATTGGGATGACCTGGAAGGATGGGATGGGGAGGGAGATGGGAGGGGCTCAGGATGGGGAACACATGTACACACATGGTGGATTCATGTCAATGTATGGTAAAACCAATAGAATATTGTAAAGTAAAAAGAAAAAAAGAATGCAGTGTCAGCTTAAAAAAAAAAAGAAGCAACAGCTAGAACTGGACATGGAACAACAAACTGGTTCTAAATCGGGAAAAGAGTATGTCAAGCCTGTATATTGTCACCCTACTTATTTTTTATTTAACTTATATGTGGAAGTTAAAATGCAAATGCCAGGCTGGATGAGGCACAAACTGAAATCAAGATTGCTGGGAGAAATATCAATAACTTTAGATACGCAAATGACACCACTTTTATGGCAGAAAGTGAAGAACTAAAGAGCCTCTTGATGAAAATGAAAGAGGAGAGTGAAAAAGTTGGATTAAAACTCAACATTCAGAAAACTAAGATCATGGTATCTGGTCCTATGACTTCATGGCAGACAGGTGGGAAAACGATGGAAACAGTGAGAAACTATTTTTTTGGACTCCAAAATCAGTGCAGATGGTGACTGCAGCCATGCAATTAAAAGATGCTTGCTCCTTGGAAGAAAAGCTATGACCAACCTGGACAGCCTATTAAAAAGCAGAGACATTACTTTGCCAACAGTCTGTCTAGACAAAGCTATTGTTTTTCCTTTAGTCATGTATGGATATGAGAGTTGGACTATAAAGAAAGCTGAGCACTGAAGAATTGATACTTTTGAACTGTGGTGTTGGAGAAGACTCTTGGGAGTCCCTTGGAGAGCAAGGAGATCCAACCAGTCCATCCTAAAGGACATCAGTCCTGAATATTCATTGGAAGGACTGATGTTAAAGCTGAAACTCCAATACTTTGGCCACCTGATGCAAAGAACTGACTGATTGGAAAAGACTCTGATGCTGGGAAAGATTGAAAGTGGGAGAAGGGAATGACAGAGGATGATATGGTTGGATGGCATCACCAATGCAATGGATGTGAGTTTAAGTAAGCTCCGGGAGTTGGTGATAGACAGGGAGGCCTGGNGATTGGAAAAGACTCTGATGCTGGGAAAGATTGAAAGTGGGAGAAGGGAATGACAGAGGATGATATGGTTGGATGGCATCACCAATGCAATGGATGTGAGTTTAAGTAAGCTCCGGGAGTTGGTGATAGACAGGGAGGCCTGGTGTGTTGCAGTCCATGGGGTCGCAGAGAGTTAGACACAACAGAGTGACTGAACTGAACTGAATTAGCACATGACATTATTAGTTAAGATTTTTTTTTGGCTATTCTGATAGGCATATTATAGTATCTTATTGTGATTTTAATTTTCACTTTTCTAATGTTTAATGATGTTGAACGTCTTTTATTATTTTTTGTTTTGTTTTGGTTTTTTGTTTGACATATGCACAGCTATGGTTTATTACAGTAAGAGGATATGAACTTCTTTTAATGTGCTTATTGTCATCCATATATCTTCTTTGGTGAGGTGCTATCTAAATCTTGCTCATTTTTAATCAGTTGTTTTTTTTTTTCTGCTTATCATTGTTTTGAGATCTTTTAATATCAGATATGAGATTTCCAAGTAATTTTTACAAGACAGTGGCTTATATTTTCATTCTTATAACTGTTTTTTTAAAGAGCCAAAATTCTGAATTTTAAAAATCTTTCATTTACCAATCTTTTTCTTTTGTGGATTGTGCTTTCTTCTGTGGTGAATAAGAAATCTCTGCATAACCCAAGGTCATAAATATTTTCTCCTTTGTTTCGTTCTAGAAGTTTTATAGTTTTAAATTTCACAATTAGATCTGATTCATTTTGGGTTAATTTTTTATATGTGGTAGAACTACAAATTGAAGTTTACATTTTTCCATGTGTTCATGTTTGCGTGCTCAGTGTGTGTGTGGGTGTCCCACTCTTTCCAACCCCATGGACTGTATAGCCTGCCAGGCATCTCTGTCTGTGGAATTTTCCAGGCAAGAATACTGGACTACATTGCCATTTCCTTCTCTAGAGGATCTTTCTAACCCAGGGATCGAACCCACATCTCTTGCATCTCCTGCATTGGCAGGCGGATTCTTTACCAACTGCACCATCCAAATGATCTAACATCATTTGTCAAAAAGACTATATTTTCTCCATCGAGTTGCATTTGAATCTTTGTTCATAGTCAATTGGCTTTATATATGTAGATTCTCTATTCTGTCCCGTTGATCTAACTGTTTATCCTTCTATCAGTCCCATACTACCTAGAATACTTTATCTTATTAGTATATCTTGAAATCAGGCAGTCTTCCAACATTATTCTTTTCTTTTCAAGATTACTTTGTCTGTTTTATTGCCTTTCCATTTAAATTTTAAGATCAGCTTGTAAAATTTTACAAAATATCCTGTTGAGATTTTTACTGGACTTGTATTGAGTCTATAGATAAATTTGAGGAGAATCAGTGTCTTAACAACATTGAGACTGTCAACTCACAAATGTAATATCTCCCATTTAATTTCTTTTTATTTCTCTCAGCAGTTTTCTGTCTACAGATCTAACACAAATTTTGTTAGACTTAGGCTTAGTGTTTTACTTTTTTGTGTTATTTTAAATATGTTATTTTAAAAATTTCAGTTTTCAGTAGTTCATTGCTATTATATAGAAATACAGATCTTTTGTGTGACTAATTAAAAAGCCTGTTCATGAAAGTGAAAGAGGAGAGTGAAAAAGTTGGCTTAAAGCTCAACGTTCAGAAAACGAAGATCATGGTATCTGGTCCCATCACTTCATGGCAAATAGATGGGGAAATGGTGGAAATAGTGTCAGACTTTATTTTTTGGGGCTTCAAAATCACTGCAGATGATGATTGCCGCCATGAAATTAAAAGACGCTTACTCCTTGGAAGGAAAGTTATGACCAACCTAGTTAGCATATTGAAAAGCTTTGCCAACATTACTTTGCCAACAAAGGTCCGTCTAGTCAAGGCTATGGTTTTTCCAGTAGGCGTGTATGGATGTGAGAGTTGGACTGTGAAGAAAGCTGAGCACCAAAGAACTGATGCTTTTGAACTGTGGTGTTGGAGAAGACTCTTGAGCATCCCTTGGACTGCAAGGAGATCCAACCAGTCCATTCTAAAGGAGATCAGTCCTGGGTGTTCTTTGGAAGAAATGATGCTAAAGCTGAAACTCCAATACTTTGGCCACCTCATGGGAAGAGTTAACTCATTGGAAAAGACTCTGATGCTGGAAGGGATTGAGGGCAGGAGGAAAAGGGGATGACAGAGGATGAGATGGCTAGATGGCATCACCGACTGGATGGATGTGAGTTTGAGTGAACTCCAGGAGTTGGTGATGGACAGGGAGGCCTGGCGTGCTGCAATTCATGGGGTCGCAAAGAGTCGGACACGACTGAGCGACTGAAATGAACTGAACTGAACTTAACTGAATCTTGCTTAATTCACTTTACTGTTATAGATGCTTTAGAAAAATCAACTTTATTTTTTTTAGCACAGTTTTACTTTGCAGCAAAATTGAGAGGAAATAATATGTTTCTTATGATAACACCCACCTCCCGAATATGCATAACCTTCCTCATTATCAACATCCTCATCAGAGTGGTAGGTTTGTTACAACAGTTGAGCCTATATTAACACAAAATTATCACCCGAAGTCTGTAGTTTACATTAGGGATCATTCTTGGTATTGCACATTCTATAGATTTAGACAAATGTACAATGACATGTATCCACCATTATAATATCATATAGAAGAGCTGCACTACCTTAAAGTCCTCTGTTCTTGACCTACCTAACCTTCCCTCGTGCCAAGCCCTGGAAACCACTGACCATTTTACCATCTTCCTAGTTTTACCTTTTCCAAAATGTCATATAGTTGGATTCATATAATATGTAGCCTTTTCAGATTGACTTCTTTCATTTGGTTACACATATTTAAGTTTCCTCCATGTCTTTTCTTGGTTTGATAACTCACTTTTTAGCGCTAGATAATATTCTATTGTCTGGACATACCACATTTAATTTATTCATTTACCTACTAAAAGACATCTTGGTTGCTTCTAAGTTTTGGCCATTAGGAATAAAGCTGCTATAAACATCTGTGTGCAGGTTTTTGTGGGGACCTAAGTTTTCAACTCCTTTGGGTTAATACAAGGGAACACAATTGCTGGATCATATGATAAAAATGTGTTTAATTTTATGAGAAACTGCCAGATTATCTTCCAAAGTGGCTGGTATTATTCTACATTCCCATAAGCAAAGAATGAGAGTTCCTATTGCTCCATGTGATCATTGGATGACATTTGGCATTGCCTGTGTTTCAGATTTTGGTCATTCTAGTGCATACACAGTGGAGTTATGATAGGTTTTGGGCAGATTCTCTTGGATTTTTCTCCATAGACAATATGTCACATATAAGAAGAGAGTTTTACTTCTTCTTTCAATTATATATATACACACACACACACACACACACACACACATATTGTTTTATTGCAGTAGTTAGAACTTCCACTATGATATTGAATATGAGTGGAAAGAATTGACAACTGCTTTGTTCTCAATCTTAAGGAAAAAGCATTTAGTCATTCACCATTAAATATGGTATAAGCTGTAGATTTTTTTTTTAGTACAATATTCTTCTTAATGACTTGCAAGAGAGGAGCCTCACATTAGAAATTTTGGAATTTGGAGAAGAGGATTGGAGATACAGAGCAGTTACCGATTGGTGGTGGTGGTGATATCTTTGTCCTGGCAGTTGGAGACACTCCTTCCTTAGTCTTGATTCTGCTCTCCAGGAGGAATTTCTTGTCTGTTGCTCCCTGGGAAACTCACTCCCCTGGGCAGTTCTTTGTTCTATGTCCTCCTTGACTGTAGTTGAGCACACCCTCCTTGGGCCCAAGGGGTTTATGTAGTTTCTTTTCTGTTAGTACATTTTGGGGAGCTTGGCATTTGTTTTACAGTCATTGGCTCTTTTAGGGTAGACCCAAGGTTTCTTTGGCTCTTAGCTATAGGTTTTTAGTAGATGCTCTTTGTCAGGTTGTAGATATTCTCTTTTGTTTCTGATTTTCTGAGTCTTTTTTCTTTTTAAATCAAGAATGAATGTTGGATTTTGTCAAAAGGTTTTTCTGCAACAATTGAGGTGATCATGTGTTTTTTCTTCTTTAATCTGTTAATATGATAAACTGTGTCACTCATTTTATTTTTAATTAATTAATTAATTTTAATTGGAGGATAATTTCTTTACAATATTGTGATGGTTTTTGCCATACATCAACATGAATCAGTCATGGGTGCACATGTGTCCCCCATCTTGAATCCCCGTCCCACCTCCCTCCCCACCCCATCCCTCTGGGTTGTCCCAGAGCACCCGTTTTGGGTTCCCTGCTTCATGCATTGAACTTGCACTGGTCATCTGTTTTACATATGGGAATATACATGTTTCAGTGCCATTCTCTCAAATCATCCCACCCTTGCCTTCTCCTACAGAGAGAAGAGTCTATTGGACTCTTCCCCCAGAGTCCAAAAGTCTGCTCTTTACGTCTGTGTCTCTTTTGCTGCCTTGCGTGTAGGATCATTACTGCCTTTCTACATTTCATATATATGCATTAATATACAGTGTTTGTGTTTCTCTTTCTGACTTACTTCACTCCGTATAATAGGCTCCAGTATCATCTACCGCATTAGAACTGACTCAAATGTGTTCCTTTTTATAGCTGAGTAATATTCCATTGTGTATATGTACTGCAACTTCCTTATCCATTTGATTGCTGATGGACATCTAGGTTGCTTCCATGTCCTAGCTATTGTAAATAGTGCTGCAGTGAACATTGGGGTACATGTGTCTCTTTCAGTTCTGCTTTCCTTTGGGTGTATGCCCAGCATTGGCATTGGTGGGTCATATGGCAGTTCTATTCCTAGTTTTTTAANTTCCATGTCCTAGCTATTGTAAATAGTGCTGCAGTGAACATTGGGGTACATGTGTCTCTTTCAGTTCTGCTTTCCTTTGGGTGTATGCCCAGCATTGGCATTGGTGGGTCATATGGCAGTTCTATTCCTAGTTTTTTAATGAATCTCCACACTGTTCTGCATAGTGACTGTGCCAGTTTTCATTCCCATCAACAGTGCAAAAGTGTTCCTTTTTCTCCACGCCCTCTCCAGCATTTATTGTTTGTAGATTTTTTGACGATGGCCATTGTGACCATGGTGCATGATGTATCATTGTGGTTTTGACTTGCATTTCTCTAACTATGAGTGATGTTGAGCATCTTTTCATGTGTTTATTAGCCATCTGTGTGTCTTCTTTGGAGAAATGTCTTCTTAGTTCTTTGGCCCATTTTTTTTATTGGGTTGTTTGTTTTTCTGGTATTGAGCTGCAGGAGCTGTTTGTATATTTTGGAGATTAATTCTTTGTCAGTTGTTTCATTTGCTATTATTTTCTCCATTTTGAAGGCTGTCTCTTAACCTTGCTTATAGTTTCCTTCATTGTGCAAAAGCTTTTAAGTTTAATTAGGTTCCATTTGTTTATTTTTGTTTTTATTTCCATTACTCTGGGAGATGGGTCATAGAGGATTTTGCCATGATTTATGTCAGAGAGTGTTCTGCCTATGTTTTCCTTTAAGAGTTTTATAGTTCTGGTCTTACATTTAGATCTTTAATCCATTTTGAGTTTATTTTTGTGTGTGGTATTAAAAAGCATCCTAGTTTCATTCTTTTACATGTGGTTGGCCAGTTTTCCCAGCACCACTTGTTTGAAAGTTCCAGCATTCAGGTCATATTTGAGTATGGTTCTGTTGGTTGCTTTTTCTCTCAACAGTGTATTTTATTTATGTGTCTCATAATTTTTGGTTGAAAGTTGGACATCTTGTATAAGCCATTAGAGGTTGAAGTTAATATATATGTACAGTTAAAATGGGCATACCTCTTTTGTTTTCTAGGCCCTTAGTTTGTGTGCGTGAATATTGTGTGTCTGTGTAAATTTTTGTGTAGGGGATGTATGTGTGTGTGTTTGTGTGTATGTACGTGGTCAGGAATTAATTAGAATTTTGTCATTGCTATGGTCATCCTCAGAACACCATAGCCTTCAAATTCTAATGAATTTAGACTTAGATTGGGGTTAGGCTTCTGGGTTTTATCCCTCAACGCTTTTGCTCCATTTTCAGTTTTAAGCTATTAAATCTGCACTTTAGAGACTTTCTTTTTCATGCTCTTGTTTCTCTGCTGCTGCTTGCTTCTTGATTCTTACTAGCCTGTTGTTGGAAAGGTGGGATGAGAAATGTTCTGTTTTCATGACTTCTCTTCAGTCTTTGGCAGTCTCTGTGCTCCTGGTTCTTGATGGTAGGGCCTTCTCAATAGTCTATACCTTCCCAAGTATAAGGATCTCTAATGGTTTGTTATGTTTATCTAGTAGCCTGTCATATTTCCCTGTCTCTCCACTAGAGATAGAGGATGTTTTACCTCTTTATTCCAGCTGCAATAGGTCTTCTTCACCTGTGCTCTGAGGGTGAAAGGGCTTGTTACTCTTTTCACTACACTGTAGTTTTTGTTCCCTTTGGGGTAGACGTTGGGCAGGACTTTGTGTCTTTCTTGCAGAGTCAGCTGTTCTCCTTTACCAGTCTTGGGACACTGAGGGTGGTTTTCTCTAATCTCTCGTTCTATTTTCAGTCTTTTCTGTGAGTACCCACTAAGGTCTGTAAAGAACTCATGATGAATTTTCTCTGTGTCTGTGGTGGCTTCCAGGGATTCTGTGATCTCATGCCAGCCCCCTGTTTGCATTTAGCAATTGGTTAAAATTTTTAGCTGAATTTTTCTTACCAGCTTGTATGGTGGTCTTTGTCTGTTCTAGGCAAATTAGTGCTTGTGTCCTGTTCTTCCTTGTGTCCTTGTTTTTCCTTAAATTTCAGGCTAAGTTTTTACCCAACAGCTTCAGATCTCATGTAGGCTCAAGAAAAATTATGATTTTGATTTTGAATATTGTCTATCTTTTCCCTCATTGTAAGGATGGAGACAACGTTCTTTCCAGCTTTCTACATCTTAAGGGGAAGTTGGAATTCAGCACATATTATCAATGAAATGTCACACCCTTTTTTATAGAGCCTCCACCTAACACTGGTTAGTTACAGTTGCTGTTGAATTGCTTTTAAAAATTCTGTGGGCCACCTTGTTAAGTAGGCCCAAATCCAACCAATCAGCAAATAAGGATTAAAGAGCAAGTCTGTGTCTCGATGAAGATAGTAGGTGGTAGATTTTAATCTGAGAGATATTTCTATTGGATTGGGAATGGTTGCCTGAAATGTCATGTTGAAAAGAATTGAGACAAATTTTAATTTTTTGTCTAGTTGGTGATGTCTGCCATGAGCACAGGGTGCCAATGGGGAGCTCAGATGGCATGGGTCTGTTTTCTCTGATTAAGCCCTAAGGAAATGGGTAGATTATGAAAGGAATGAAAAATTTCTCTAGAAAAGCAGTTGATATAGTTCTTAACTAAAGAAACTTTCACTTTAGTTGAAAAGGAATGATGTGAGCTGGTAAAACAGTTGCGGATAATATGCAGTAAAAGTTTAAACTGTGCAGGTATAGGAAGATGATAGACTTTGGAAAACGGAGAGGTCTTTATGGGCTATAGTGATCTTGAAAGGCATGTTCATCTAGGAAGAGGCCCAGAAGACCTGTGATGTCCAAGAGAGTGGGGTCAGTTCTGAGACTGTTGAGTTCTGAGTGATGGAGCATCTTGCAAACAGAAATGTCCTATGCAGGGGAAAGACCTTGGGAGAGAGTTTGGGAGAGCAGCAGCAGCAGCAGCTGCATCATCATAATCATCATCAGAACACTAAGAATTGAAAGCAAAGAGAAGAGATGAGCTGGCAGAGGGAACAAGTCTAATTGGAGAAGAATGAAGAACTGAGGACATACTTGGGGTTGGTACACAGTGGGGAGACCTACCTTTAGAAAGGAGGAAGAATTGGTGGTAAAAGAGATAATGCCATTAGGGCTGCACAGCAACTGATCTCTGAGACTCCTATTCATATGTCAAAGTCCAGGGGAGTCTCTCCTGTGTAGTTTTTCTGATCTTTGGGCAGACTTAGTTGTTTTCCCCTTGGTTCCCCAAGTCCAAGCACCTTGTTTGTACTTTTTGTGTGTGTATTAGTCACTTATTCTTGTCCAACTCTTTGTGACCCCATGGAATGTATCCCGTAGCCAGGCTTCTCTGTCTGTGGAATACTCCAGGCAGAAATACTGGAATGGGTTGCCTAGCATGTATTAAATTACATTATAGTTAGAGGGGTATGTGTGTGTATGTGTGTGTTGGCCTTTTACTTTAAATGACTTGAAGCCTTCAGCTGTGTCTTATTCACTGCCTCTCACAATAGATCAGATAGATTTTTGCACCCCAGTTTATGTTTGAGTAATGCTTGTGGGGTTGAATTTAAAAATGACCTGTCTAGCAAAGGGTTAAGGCTTGGTTTTGGCAAGAAATAAGTGAATAGGGACTTTCAAGGAAACAGTTTCAGGGAAGTGATATAGACTGTTCTGAAATTCTGGTTTTGTTCTGGTTTAAAAGTTTTAAAAACCACACCTGTGGTGGATTCATGTCGATGTATGGCAAACCCAATAGAGTATTGTAAAGTCAAATTAAAAAAAAAAAAAAACACCACATGTATGTGGTTACTGCTTTGAATCATCTCACTGCAATCTTTCTGCTTGAAAAAATATTCACATCTATTTGGAAATAGCAGCAATTAAAAATACTAATAAATTTCAAATTTCTCTTAAATCTTAGAAGCAGAGAACATAAAAAATTTTGACATGCTATGAGCCATTAAGTAAAAATTATGTATATGAATACCAATGCCTGATTGTGGAAGAAGGGAATATACTCTGCTGGTTAAAGTAAGATACAGTGTAAACATCAAGATGGTATCCAAGGGTGAGTTAAACCCAAGAAGTTCCTCTACTTTATGGTGGTTTGACTTAAGATAATGCTACGGTCAGAGGAAATGGAGATGAACTTTGGAACTCCTTCTGCTTCTCCCCTTCAATACAGCAAACTCCAGACAAAACATTTCTCATTCTGTTAAAGACTAATCTCACCACTGTTCTGGGTCCTATCCCCTGCACCTTAGTGATTATCCTCTTTCCTGTGCCTATACTTTTTCCATTTCTGTGGACTCTTGTACTTCAAAATCAGACATGATTAAATTTATTTTACCTTTTAAACAAGAGCCCAATCATCTCTGGTATTTTGCTTTTCTTCCATGCTATATCTATCTTTGGCTTCCTTTCCAGTCTCTGGAAGCACAGCCTTACACTCAATGTCTTCACTTATAGAGAAATCACTACGTACCGAGAAGCAAGTGATCTCATCTACATAGGATAATTACTTGAGTGAAGACAAGTCACTGAACTAAATAATCCTCTAGGATGTTTAAATTTCATGGTTAAGTGATACTAATATACTTAGAAAAGTCAGTGACACATTTGGATGTAAAATGACTTTTAAGAACCTCATCTTAAGTAGTAACAAATGATCATCCTGTACATTAAAATATGAGATTTCTAAAAATCAAAGTCTTCTTGTTGGTTTAATTTATAGTTAGAAAATTGTACCTACATTAGACCGTCAGGAGAGATTTACACCTAATTCAACTGGAAATTCTTATGTTCTAGACATAGTGTGCTTTAACGAAAGAGTTACTAGTTTAAGACATTTGCAATTACAAAATTAAAGGACTTGAAAAACTGAGAATCTTATAAGTTAATTAGTGTTGATGATCTAAGCATATTTGAGGATGTAAGTAAAATTTGCATTTGGCTATATGATAGAGTGAAGTTAAAGGGAAGAGGGAGGGTTGTTTGCTTGGCATATTCTCCAACAGAAAGATACACACTTTGGACTTTGAAGAAGCGTCATTTTGTGTTTTCAGGATCATAAGTGCTGCTGCCTGAACCAAAATCTCAGGAGAAGGCTTCCCAGCCAGAATATTAGAACCACGAATAGATCTTGAAGCTTACACACCAGGGTTTCAAGTTCATGGTATCTACTATTAGCACCTCTTTGAGATTTGCTGGGATTCTCTGCAGGGAACAAGACTTACTTTTCATTTTTTCATGTCTATTTGGAATTTTGCCAAGAACAAATTCTCTCTCTCCTGCCCAGGTAGAGAAATGCAACCAGGCCCTTCTCACAAAAGGACTGACTCTTTTAGCTAAAATGTTTCCTGAGTTGTAAGTAAGAAGTTATTGTGTACAGCTGTACAAGCTACATTGAACATCACTCTGTGGGTCTAACTACATAGACCATGATGTTTATGGTGCCCTTGGAGTTGTATGACATGGTAGCATTGCAAAAGGTATGGAATGGAGATTCAAATGGAGGATAAACTTCATAAAAATGGATGGCTTAATGTAACTGTAAAACAAAGTTCAGATCATGGTTCAGTTCAGTCGCTCAGCTGTGTCTGACTCTTTGCAACCCCATGATTCACAGCACGCCAGGCCTCCCTGTCCATCACCAACTCCCGGAGTTCACTCAAACTCACGTCCATTGAGTCGGTGATGCCATCCAGCCATCTCATCCTCTGTCGTCCCCTTTTCCTCCTGCCTCCAATCCCTCCCAGCATCAGAGTCTTTTCCAAGAGTCAACTCTTCACATGAGGTGGCCAAAGTATTGGAGTTTCAGCTTTAGCATCATTCCTTCCAAAGAACACCCAGGGCTAATCTCCTTTAGAATGGACTGGTTGGATCTCCTTGCAGTCTAAGGGACTCTCAAGAGTCTTCTCCAACACCACAGTTCAAAGGCATCAATTCTTCGGTGCTCAGCTTTCTTCACAGTCCAACTCTCACATCTATACATGACCACTGGAAAAACCCATAGCCTTGACTAGACGGACCTTTGTTGGCAAAGTAATGTCTCTGCTTTTCAATATGCTAACTAGGTTGGTCATAACTTTGCTTCCAAGGAGTAAGCGTCTTTTAATTTCATGGCTGCAGTCACCATCTGCAGTGATTTTGGAGCCCCCAAAAATAAAGTCTGACACTGTTTCCATTGTTTTCTCATCTGTTTCNAAAAAAAAATGTCCTTTTTCACTCCTTGAGAACTCCAGACTCCTTTCTCGTTCTTAAGAGCCCCAGACTCCTTTCTCCTCCTTGGGGATCCCGGACTTCTTATAATCTACCTAGGAATTGACTCTCTCAATTCCTGGGTCAGGAAGATCTGCTGGTGGAGGAAATGGCAAGCCACTCCAACCCACTCTCTTGCCTGGAGAATATCATGGAGAGAAGAACTTGATAGGCCACTGTCCATGGGATCAGAAAAGTTGGACATGACTGAGCAACTGAACCTGCATTCTTGGCTTCTAAATAAACTTGTCATAATAAAACTTTCTTTTCAGTTTCAAATTTAGTATCTGCTTCTTAAATAGAACTTACCATTATCCTATCTGTTTCTTGAACTAGAGAGACATTTCATTTTACTTTTTACAAAAGTGACACCTCATACTCATTTGACTAAATAGATTACTGTACAGGTATAAGTGACAGAAACACTTCAATATATTTTGAAAGATTGAAATAAATAAGAATCCTTCATTGATATATGACTCTGAAAATAATTTGAAAAAATATATGAAATTTGCATTTAAAGTTGGAAATAAAGTGGGTGCAAGGGCTACAAGTCCTGGTGGCTTAGATGATAAAGAATTTGCCTACAATGTGGGAGACCTGGGTTTGATCCCTGGGTCAGGAAGGTCCCCTGGAGAAGGGAATGGGTATTCCAATATTCCTGCCAGGAAAATTCAATGGACAGAGGATCTTGGCAGGCTACAGTCTATGGGATCACAGAAAGTTGAACACACTGAGCTACTAAAAAACAGTCAGTTCAGTTCGCTTCAGTACCTCAGTCATATCCGACTCTTTGCGACCCCATGAATTGCAGCAGGCCAGGCCTCCCTGTCCATCACCAACTCCTAGAGTTCACTCAGACTCATGTCCATCGAGTCAGTGACCCCATCCGGCCATCTCATCCTCTGTTGTCCCCTTCTCCTCCTGCCCCCAATTCCTCCCAGCATCAAGGTCTTTTCCATTGAGCCAACTCTTCACATGAGGCAGCCGAAGTACTGGAGTTTCAGCTTTAGAATCATTCCTTTCAAAGAAATCCCAGGGCTGATCTCTTTCAGAATGGACTGGTTGGACCTCCTTTCAGTCCAAGGGACTCTCAAGAGTCTACTCCAACAGCACAGTTCAAAAGCATCAATTCTTCGGCGCTCAGCCTTCTTCACAGTCCAACTCTCACATCCATACATGACCACTGGAAAAACCAGAGCCCTGATTGGATGGACCTTTGTTGGCAAAGTAATGTTTCTGCTTTTCAATATGCTATCTAGGTTGGTCATAANTTTTAAGGCAGCTTTTTCACTCTTCTCTTTCACTTTCATCAAGAAATTCTCTAGCCATTGTAAATGGTGCTGCAATGAACATTGAGGTACATGTGTCTTTTTCAATTATGTTTTCTCGAGGGTGTATGGCTGGTAGTGGGATTGCTTGGTCATATGGGCTTCCCTGGTGGCTCAGCTGGTAAAGAATCCACCTGCAAAGTGGGAGACCTAGGTTCAGTCCCTGGTTGGGAAGGTCCCCTGGAGAAGGGAATGGCTACCCAATCCAGTATTCTGGCCTGAAGAATTCCATGGACTATATAGTCTATGGGGTCATAAAGAGATGGACACGACTGATGGACTTTCACTTTCATGATAATTTTATTTCTAGTATTTTAAGGAATCTCCATACTGTTCTTCATAGTGGCTGCATCAGTTTGCATTCCCATTAACAGTACAAAAGGTTTCCCTTTTCTCCATACCCTATCCAGCATTTATTGTTTGTAGACATTTTAATGATGCCCATTCCTACCAGTGTGGGATATCTCATTGTAGTTTTGCCTTGCATTTTCTAACAATGAACAGTGTTGAACATCATATATCACGTGTTTACTAACCATCTGTATGTCTTCTCTGGAAACATGTGTTTTTACATACTTCTCACTTTTTGATTGGGTTGTTTGTTTTTCTGGAATTGAGCTGCATGAACTACTTGTATATTTTGGAGATTAATCCTTTGCCAGTTGTTTCATTTGCTATTATTTTCTCCCATTCTGAGGGCTATCTCTTCTCCTTACTATAGTTTCCTTCGTTGTGCAAAAACTTTTGAGTTTAATTAGGTCTCATCCATTTATTTTTATTTCCATGACTCTAGGAGGGGGTGGTCATAAAGGATCTTTTATGATTTATGTCAAAGGGTGTTCTGCCCAAGTTTTCCTCTAAGAGTTTTATAGATTCTGGTCTTACATTTAGATCTTTAATTCATTTTGACTTTATTTTTGTGTATGGTGTTAGAAAGTGTTCTGATTCATTCTTTTACATGTAGCTGTCTATATTTCCCAGCACCACTTATTGAAGAGATGGTCTTTTCTTCATCGTATATTTTACCTCCTTTGTCAAAGATAGGTGTGTGGACTTATCTCCAGGCTTTCTATCTTTTTCCATTGGTACATATTTCTATCTTTGTGTCAGTATCATACTGTCTTGACAGCTGTATATAGTCTGAAGTGAGGAAGGTTGATTCCTTAAGGTCCGTTCTTCTTTCTCAAGATTGCTCTGATATTCGGGATCTTTTATGTTTCCATACAAATCGTGAAATATTTTGTTCTAGTTCTGCAAAAAGTACCATTGGTAGTTTGATAGGAATTGCAATTGATCCTGTAGATTGCTTTGGATAGTATAGTCATTTTCACAATATTCATTCTTCCAATTCAAGACCATGGTATATCTCTCCATTTGTGTCACCTTTAATTTCTTTCATCAGTGTCTTATAATTTTCTGCATACAGGTCTTTTGTGTCTTTAGATAAATTTTCTTTTAAATATTTTATTCTTTTTTGTTGCAGTAGTGAATAGGATTGTTTCCTTAATTTTTGTTTTGGATTTTTTATTGTTACTGTAAAGGCATGCAAGAAATTTCTGTGTACTAATTTTGTATCCTGAGACTTTATTTACTGATTAGTGCTAATAATTTCTGGTTACATATTTAAGGTTTTCCATGTAAGGAATCATGCCATCTGCAAACAGTGAGGGCTTTACTTCTTTTCCAATCTGAATTCCTTTTCTTTCTTTTTCTTCTGTAATTGCTGTGGCTACAACTTCCAAAATTATGTTGAAAAATAGTAGTGAGAGCAGGCATCCTTGTCTTGTTTCTGATTTTAAAGGAAGTGCTTTCAGTTTTTTACCATTTATAGTAATATTTTCTGTGGGTTTGTTGTAAATGGCCTGTTTTAGGTTCAAGTGTGTTCCTTCTGAGGAGGGCATGGCAACCCACTTCAGTATTCTTGCCTGGAGAATCCCTATGGACAGAAGAGTCCGTTGGGCTATACTGTTCATGAGGTCACAAAGAGTTGGACACAACTGAACATTTAAGCACAGCACAGTATGTTCCTTTTATGCCAACTTTCTGGAGACTTTTAAAAAAATCATGAATCAGTATTGAATTTTGTCAAAAACTTTCTCTGAATTTATTGAAATGATGATATGGTTTTTATCTTTCAATTTGTTAATATGGTGTATCACATTGATTGCTTTGCATATATGTTGAAGAATCCTTCATCCCAGGGATAAATCTCACTTGATCATGATATATGATCTTTTTAATGTGTTTTCAGATTCTGTTTCCTAGAATTTTATTGTGAATTTTTGCATATGTTCATCAGTGATATTGGCCTATAATTTTCTTTTTTGTGGCATCTTTTTCTGGTTTTGGTATCAGGGTGATAGTGGGCTCGTAGAATGAGTGTGGATGTTTTCCTTCCTCTGCAATTTTCTGGAAGAGTTTGATCAAGACAGATATCAGCTCTTCTCTAAACTTTTGGTAGAATTCTTCTGTGGATTAGTCTGTGNAAAGAAGAGAGTGAAAATTGGACTCAAAACTCAACATTCAGAAAATGAAGATAATGGCATCTGCTCCCATCACTTCATGGGAAATAGATGGGGAAACAATGGAAACAATGAGAGACTTTTTGGAGGGGGGCCTCCAAAATCACTGCAGATGGTGATTGCAGCCTTGAAATTATAGACATTTACTCCTTGGAAGAAAAGTTATGATCAACCTAGACAGCATTTTAAAAAGCAGAAACATTACTTTTTCAACAAAGTTCCATCTAGTCAAGGCTATGGTTTTCCAGTAGTCATGTATGGATGTGAGAGTTGGACTATAAAGAAAGCTTGAGTGCCAAAGTATTGATGCTTTTGAACTGTGGTGTTGGAGAAGACTCTTGAGAGTCCCTTGGACTGCAAGGAGATCCAACCAGTCCATCCTAAAGGAAATCAGTGCTGAATATTCATTGGAAGGACTGATGTTGAGGCTGAAACTCCAGTACTTGGCCACCTGTTGTGAAGAACTGACTCACTGGAAAAGACCCTGATGCTGGAAAAGATTGAAGGCAGGAGGAGAAGGGGACGACAGAGGATGAGATGGTTGGATGGTATTAGCGACTCAATGAACATGAGTTTGAGTAAACTCTGGGAGTTGGTTATGGACAGGGAGGCCTGGCACACTGCAGTCTATGGGGTCGCCAAGAGTTGGAGATGACTGAGTGACTGAACTGAACTGATTCCTAAATATTTTATTCTTTTTGATGCAATGGTAGGTCGGATTGTTTTCTTAATTTCTCTTTCTGATCTTTCATTGTTAGTATATAGAACAGTGAGAGATTTCTGTGTGTTAATTTTGTATCCTTAACCTTACCTAATTCACTGATGCGCTCTAGTAGTTTTCTGGCAGCATCTTTAGAGTTTTCTGTGTATAATATCATGTCATCTACAATTGGTAACAGTTTTACTACTTCTTTTCCAATTTTGATTCCTTTTATTTCTTTTTCTTTTCTGATTTCTGTGGTTAGGACTTTGAAAACTATGTTGAGTAAAAGTGGCAGGAGTAGATGTCCTTGTTTTGTTCCCAATCAATCTTAGAGGAGATGCTTTCAGCTTTTCACCATTGAATATGGTGTGAGCTATGGTTTTGTTATACATAGCCTTTAATATGTTGATGAAACTTCCTTCTATGCTTACTTTCTGAAGAGATTTTATCATAAATGATTGTTGAATTTTGTAAGAAGCTTTTTCTGTACTAATTGAGATGATCAGATGGTTTTTATTCTTCTGCTTGTTAAAATGATTTACCACGCTGATTCATTTGCAGATACTGAAAAATCCTTGTATACCTGGGATAAATCCCACTTGATCATAGTGTATGATCTTTTTAATGTATTGTTGGATTCAGTTTGCTAGTTACCATGAGGTTTTGGTACAAAAGTCTATATATGTATAAGATAAGTTGTCTTATCTTAAGTATAAGAGTTGTCTTATCATGTATAAGTCTTATATATGTTTAAGATATATATAAGATAAGTTGCTGTCTCTTGATTTCAAATGCATTTCTGATATCATGCATTTGTACTCTCCTCATGATTGCTGTTTTTGATAGCATGTTTGTATGTGGATGATTTTCTCAGTTTACTGGATGTTTTCCTTTATTGGTGAGCTTTCCCATTTATAATTTTCTTGTTTCTAATTGTGGCTTTTTCTTTTCTGCCTAGAGAATCCTTTAGCATTTGTTATGAAGCTGGTTTGGTGGTGCTGAATTCTCTTAGCTTTTGCTTGTTTGTAAATATTTTGATTTCTCTGTCAAATCTCTCTGAGAGACTTATTTGGTAGAGTGTTCTTGGTTGTAGGTTTTTCCCTTTCAACAGCATAAATATATCATGTCACTCCTTCATGGCCTGCAGAGTTTCTGCTGAAAAATTAGATAATGGGAATTTCCTTGTATATTATTTGATGCTTTTTCCTCATTGTTTTTAGTATTTTCTTTTTTGTCTTTAATTTTAGTCAATTTGATTAATATGGATCTTGGAATGTTCCTCCTTGGGTTTAACCTGTATGGGGACTCTGCATTTCCTGGTTTTGAGTGAATATTTCCTTTCCCATGTTAGGGAAGTTTTTGACTATTATATTTTCAAATATTTCTCAGGCTTTTTCTCTCTTTCTTCTTCTTCTGGGATCCCTATAATGTGAATGTTGGTATATTTAATATTGTCCTGGAGGTCTCTTGGGCTTCCGAGATGGCTCAGTGGTAATCAGCCCACCTGACATTGCAGGAGATGAGGGTTTGATCCCTGGGTCAGAAGATCTCTTGGAGAAGGAAATCGCAACCTTCTCCAGTATTCTTGCCTAGATAATTCTATGGACAGAGGAGCCTGGCAGACTACAGTCCATGAGGTCACAAAGAGTTGGACATGACTTAGCAACTGAGCATGTCTCTGTGTGTGCACACACACACACACACACACAGAGGTCTCTTAGTTTGTCCTCATTTCTTTTCATTCTTTTTTTGTTGTTGATTTTCTGTTCCACAGTAGTGATTTCCATTAATCTGTCTTTCAGCTCAGTTACTCGTTCTTCTCCCTCATTTATTCTTCTTTTCATTCCTTCTACTGTATTTTTCATTTCAGTTATCATATTGTTCCTCATTATTGTTTGTTCTTTAAATCTTCCAGCCCTTTGTTAAACATTTCTTGTATCTTTTCAATATGTGCCTCCATTTTTTTTCCCCCAAAACTTGGACCATCTTTATCTATCATTACTCTAAATTCTTTTTTAGGTATATTGCCTATCTCCACATCACCTTAGTTGTTCTTCTGGAGTTTTATCTTGTG
The DNA here is from genome assembly GCA_006410875.1 of Neotragus pygmaeus. Lineage (NCBI taxonomy): Eukaryota > Metazoa > Chordata > Mammalia > Artiodactyla > Bovidae > Neotragus > Neotragus pygmaeus. The sequence continues at coordinate 375,599 of SJYV01015079.1, forward strand.
CCTTTATTTGGGACATATTTCTCTGCAATCTCATTTTGTCTAACTTTCTGTGTGTGTGTGGTCTCTGTTTCTCATGCTGCAAGTGTTTAGTTCCTCTTGCTTCTGGTGTATGCCACCCTTGTGGGTGAGGTTGGTCAAGAGGCTTATACATGCTTCCTAGGGGAAGGGACTGGTGCCTGCCTGTTATGATCTTTACAGACCAGGATCTTGGGACTGGAGTTGATGAGAAGAGGGATGCAGGGGACCCAAGTCTTGAGTGAAACAAGGGAGTTTTATTTTCAGAAATGCATGTTTGTATATCTTCATACAAGGCCGCTTTAGGCAGTTAAAAAAAAATTGAGTAAAAACAAAGCCAAGCAAATAACAATCTTCAAAGGGCCAGAAAGCATTCCATGTCCTGAGTAGGCAGGGCATAACTGAATAGATTACTTTTAAGTAAAAGGTCACTGAAGGGAGTCATTGAAGGGAGTCACTGAAAGGAATCCAAGCAGGTGCCCCTTCTCATGATATCAGTCCTAATAACTGCATGCAGCTGTGCTCGTTCCTGTTTTCCAGGACTGATAAGGAATAGAGAGTCCTTGAGAAACAGCACACAAAAGAAGAATATATTGGATCCCTTGAAGTTGAACATCCCCTGACACCTGCCCACCAGTGGATGGAATTGGGTCTTGTCCCTGTGGTTAGCAGGGCCGTCTCTAGGGTATATTTAAAGATGCTGTGTCCTTCAGGACAACTTTAGGAAGCCTGTCTGCTGATGGATATGGCTCTGTTCCCATCTGGGTTATTTGGCCTAAGGTGTCCCAGCACTGGTGCCTGCAGGCTGTTGGGTGAGGCCAGGTCTTGGTGCCATAATAGTGACCTCTGGGAGGGCTCATGTCAATGAATATTCCCTGGAACATCTGCCACCAGTGTCCTTGCCCCACTGTAAGCCATAGCTGATCGCTGCCTTCCCAGGAGATCCACTAAGACATGGAGGTAGGCCTGACTCATGTCTTATGGAATCTCTGCTTTGTCTTGGGTCCCAGTGCATGAGAAACATTGTCTGCACCCACCAAGAGTGAAGTCTCTGTTTCCCCTGGTCCTGTGGAGTTCTCGCACTCAAGCCCCACTGGCCTTCAAAGACAAATGCTCTGGGGCTCCTACTTCCAATGTCAGACCCTCAGGTTGGGGTGCCTAATGTGGGACTTAGAACTCACTGGTGGAAGAACCTCTGTGATATAATTATTCTCCCATTTGTGGGTTGCTCACCCAGTGAGTATGAGATTTGATTATGTCATGAAAACTCCCCTCCTACTTTCCTATTGTGACTTCTTCTTTGTCTTTGGATGTAGAATATCTTTTTTGGCAAGTTTCAGTCTTCTTTGTTGATGGTCATTCAGCAGTTAACTGAGTTTGGAGTTTTCATGAGAGAAAGTGATCTCAAGTCCTTCTACTATGCCATCTTATCTCTGGTGGTGAGAAATTGCATTTAGGAAGTACATCTGAAAGTTCTCAGTTTATATACTGCTGAAGCCTGGCTTGAAGGATTTTGATCATTACCTTGCTGGCGTGTGAAAGGAGCACAATTGTACAGTAGTTTGAATGTTCTTTGGCACTGTCCTTCTTTGGTATTAGAATGGAAACTGACCTTTTCCAGTTCTGTGGTCATTGCTGAGTTTTCCCAATTTGCTGACATATTGAGTGCAGCACTTTAACAGCATCATCTTTTAGGATTTGAAATAGCTCAGCTGAAAGTCCATCACTTCCACTGTATTAATGCTTCCTAAGGCAGGGAATTGGGGGCAGGAGGAGAAGGAGATGACAGAGGATGAGATGGCTGGATGGCCTCACTGACTCAATGCACATGGGTTTGGGTGAACTCCGGGAGTTGGTGATGGACAGGGAGGCCTGGCGTGCTGTGATTTATGGGGTCGCAAAGAGTCAGACACGACTGAGTGACTGAACTGAATTGAACTGAACTGAAGGCCCACTTGATTTCATACTCCAGGATGTCTGGCTGTAGGTAATGTGACCACACCATCATGGTTATCTGGGTCATTAAGACCTTTTTTTATTTTTTTTGTATAGTATAGTTCTGTGTATTCTTGCCNGCCTGACTCATGTCTTATGGAATCTCTGCTTTGTCTTGGGTCCCAGTGCATGAGAAACATTGTCTGCACCCACCAAGAGTGAAGTCTCTGTTTCCCCTGGTCCTGTGGAGTTCTCGCACTCAAGCCCCACTGGCCTTCAAAGACAAATGCTCTGGGGCTCCTACTTCCAATGTCAGACCCTCAGGTTGGGGTGCCTAATGTGGGACTTAGAACTCACTGGTGGAAGAACCTCTGTGATATAATTATTCTCCCATTTGTGGGTTGCTCACCCAGTGAGTATGAGATTTGATTATGTCATGAAAACTCCCCTCCTACTTTCCTATTGTGACTTCTTCTTTGTCTTTGGATGTAGAATATCTTTTTTGGCAAGTTTCAGTCTTCTTTGTTGATGGTCATTCAGCAGTTAACTGAGTTTGGAGTTTTCATGAGAGAAAGTGATCTCAAGTCCTTCTACTATGCCATCTTATCTCTGGTGGTGAGAAATTGCATTTAGGAAGTACATCTGAAAGTTCTCAGTTTATATACTGCTGAAGCCTGGCTTGAAGGATTTTGATCATTACCTTGCTGGCGTGTGAAAGGAGCACAATTGTACAGTAGTTTGAATGTTCTTTGGCACTGTCCTTCTTTGGTATTAGAATGGAAACTGACCTTTTCCAGTTCTGTGGTCATTGCTGAGTTTTCCCAATTTGCTGACATATTGAGTGCAGCACTTTAACAGCATCATCTTTTAGGATTTGAAATAGCTCAGCTGAAAGTCCATCACTTCCACTGTATTAATGCTTCCTAAGGCAGGGAATTGGGGGCAGGAGGAGAAGGAGATGACAGAGGATGAGATGGCTGGATGGCCTCACTGACTCAATGCACATGGGTTTGGGTGAACTCCGGGAGTTGGTGATGGACAGGGAGGCCTGGCGTGCTGTGATTTATGGGGTCGCAAAGAGTCAGACACGACTGAGTGACTGAACTGAATTGAACTGAACTGAAGGCCCACTTGATTTCATACTCCAGGATGTCTGGCTGTAGGTAATGTGACCACACCATCATGGTTATCTGGGTCATTAAGACCTTTTTTTATTTTTTTTGTATAGTATAGTTCTGTGTATTCTTGCTGCTTGTTCTTTTTTTCTCTTTTTAAAATTTAAATATATATTAAAAAAAATTTCCAACATTGTGTTGGTTTCTTCCATACAACAACTCAAATCAGCCATAATTATATATACATCCCCTCCCTCCCTAGTTTCCCTCTCCTCCCCCTATCCCATCCCTCTAGAGCATCACACAACGCAAGACTGGGCTCCTTTGCCAGATGTACCTAATCTCTTTTGCTTCTGTTAGGTCCTTACCATTTCTGTTCTTTATCGTGCCCATTCTTTCATGAAATGTTCCCTTGATATCTCCAATTTTCTTGAAGAGATCTCTACTCTTTTCCCTTCTGTTGTTTTCCTCTATTCCTTTGCATTGTTTATTTAAGAGGGTCTTCTTCTCTCTCTCTGATATTCTCTGGAACTCTGGATTCAATTGGATATATATTTCCATTTCTCCCTTGCCTTTCACTTCTCTTCTTTCCTCAGCTATTTGTAAAGCCTCCTCACACAACCACTTTATCTTCTTGCATTTCTTTTTTTTTGGGATGGTTTTGGTCACTGCTTCCTGTACAATGTTATGAACCTCCATCCCTAGTTGTTCAGGCACTGTGTCTACCAGATCTAATCTCTTGAATCTGTTCATCACCTCCACTGTATAATCATGAGGGATTTGATTTAGGTCATAACCAAATGACCTAAATTAGGTCACACCTGATTTAGGTTTTCCCTACTTGCTTCAATTTAAGCCTGAATTTTGCAATAAAAATTCATGATCTGAGCCACAGTCAACTCCAGGTCTTATTTTTGTTAACTGTATAGCTTCTCCATCTTCAGCTGCAAATAATATAATCAATCTGATTTCAGTATTGACCTTTTGGTGATGTCCATGTGTAGAGTCATCTCTTGTGTTGCTAGAAAAGGGTATTTGCTATGACCAGTGTGTTCTCTTGACAAAACTGTTAGCCTTTGTACTGCTTCATTTTGCACTCAAAGGCCAAACTTGCCTGTTATTCCAGCTATCCTATCTCTTGACACTCTACTTTTGAATTCCAGTCCCCTATGATGTAAAGGGAATTTTTTGGTGTTAGTTCTAGAAGGTATTGTAGGTCTTCATGGAACCATTTGACTTTAGCTTCTTCAGCATTAGTTGTTGAGGCATAGACCTGGATTACTGTGATGTTGGATGATTTGCCTTGGAAAAGTACCAAGATCATTCTGTCATTTTTGAGATTGCACCCAGGTACTGCATTTTGAACTCTTTTGTTGACTATGAGGGCTACCCCATTTCTGCTAAGGGATTCTTGTCTACAGTAGTAGATATAATGGTCATCTGAGTTAAATTTGCCCATTCCAGTCCATTTTAGTTGACTGATTCCTAAAATGTTTACATTTACTCTTGCCTTCTCCTGCTTGACCATGTCCAATTTACCTTGATTCATGGACCTAACATTCCAAGTTTCTACGCAGTATTGTTCTTTACAGCATTGGACTTCACTGGCACTACCAGACACATCCGTAAGTGTGCATCATTCCTGCTTTGGCCCAGCCACTTCATTCTTCTAGAGTTATTAGTAATTGCCCTCCGTTCTTCCCCAGTAGCATATTGGACACCTTCTGACCTTGTGGGGCACTCATCTTCTGGTGTCATATCTTTTTAACTTTTCATGCTGTTTGTGGTTTTGCAGTAAGAATTATTGGAGTGGTTTTCAATTTTGTCTTTCAGTGGACCACATTTTGTTAGAACTCTTCACCATGACCAGTCTATTGGGTGGCCCTGCTTGGCATGGCTCATAGCTTAATTGAGTTATGCAAACCTGTTCACCATGACAAGCCTGCGATCCATGAAGGGAATATATATATGTTACATTTTAACTATTAGTATAAAGGAAGGATGAGTAATGAGAGGAGTATAAGCAGGTGATTTAATTTTCTTAGAAATAAATTACTAGCCTATTCATTGTCCATCTGATTTAGTCAATTCCTACTTATCTATGGTAAATGGAAAGTAGAAAAAATAAGAATGAGCTTATACATCTTCTGATAATCCCCCAATCATATTTCAGAACATGTCTATGCTCAGAAACATTCTAATGGCATTACAGTTTGAGGGCCTAGTACTCTAGTTGTCTCTCTATGGCCATATCACAGAGATCAGTGATCCTGTTGTTTACTTGGGTGATCTCGTTTCTGTGACAGAATAAACGCTCTCATATGGCATGCAGATGTGGTGCTTTTTGCCAGAGGAACTATGGCTGATGGTATCTCAGGCATGTATCTTGGTTTACAGGCCCCAGTCTCTAAGCATTAGAGATTTATCCTAGTAGGATAAGTTCTTGTCTCTAGGGGACATCCTTTAAGGATAACCCCAGAAAATACCACATTGTGGTATGAATAAACACTGGGACTGTGACTTAATGCACCAAAAGTGAAGAAAACAATAACTTCTTCCTGAGAGGATGAAACAGAACATGTTCAGGTCACAGGGGAGAATGTGGGGGAAGGAAGGAACACAAAATGGTTATAGGATGGCTACAGGTGGGAGGATCTTGGGGCTGAGTCAGATCAAGGACAATGCTACAGTGTGACAGAGTGAAGAAAAGAAAAGATATTACATGCTGAGTAGTCACAGCTTGCCTCTTCTTCTCCCTCACCACCCTCGATATTGCCAATTTCTTTTTGGACCTTTATTATGCAGAAGAATAATGGGTGAATGTGTATTTTTGAAGGGCCACTATGTACTAGGCATTGTGCTGGGGATAGAGCAGTGAACCAAATAGGCAACAATTCCTGCCTTGATGGAGCCTGCACTCTAGTGAGGGAGTCAGAAGATAAAGAAGTAAGAATACATATTTGTCAGATGGTTACGAGTGGAAATAGAGAAAGAGGAGAAGGCTTAGGGGTGGAGATTGTGATAGGGCCAGGGGAACATGCAGCTTTATCTGGCATGGTCTGAGAGTCTCACAGTGAAGGTGGTATTTGAGCAAAGGCCTGAAGGAGATTTAAGCATGAACAAAGTGGACATCTTTGTGGAGAGTATTTCAGGGCAGAGAAAACAGCCAAGCCAAGACCCTGAGGCTGGAAGGTGCCTGGTTTATTGAATGGGCCTCAGAGCACCAACAGAACAAATGGATAGAGGAGAAAGAAAGATAGGATAAAAGGAGGCAGTGGGGGCTGGATTCCCAGATGGTACAGTGATAAAGAATTCATGTGCCAATGCAGGAGACACAAGAGATGCAGGTTTGATCCTTGGTTTGGGAAGATCCCTTGGAGAAGGAAATGGCAATCTACTCCGGTATTCTTTCCTGCAAAGTTACATGGCCAGAAGAGCCAGTTGGATTACAGTCCATGGGCATCCCAAAGAGTTGGACACAGCTGAGCAGCTGAGCACAGGAGCTTGATAGCTGAGAATTTGGGGGGGAGTTTGGGTAAATTCCATTGTTCCCTTAAATTTTTCCTTTTATTACCTGGAAGATAGCAGATGAGTGAAAAGAATGTGAAATTTGGAAAAATATAGGCTTGAATTCAAATCCTAGCTCTACTTTGGGTAAGTGACCTCTGCCTGCAATGCAAGAGATGCAGGTTTTATCCCTGGGTTGGGAGGCTCCCCACCCACTCCAGTATCCTTGCCTGGAAAATTCTATGGACAGAAAAGCCTGATGGGCTATATAGTCTATGGGGTTGCAAGGAGTTGGACATGACTGAAGTGACTGAGCATGCAAGCAAATAGTCACCTTCCCTTTCTCCCTCTCCCATCATGGGAAGAGTATACTTTGTCACCCCACTGATGTTGGGCTTGGCAAGCGTAACTTGTTTTGGCTTCATGGTGGATGGAATGTACTTCCCTGTACTTTGATTTGGGGCCTGGTTATATGATTTTCTTTGATCAAGGCTTAAAGAAAAGGGTTAAGATTGTCCTTTTGGAGTTGTACTTCCCTTCTTGTGCTTCTGCGTTTTGCCATGAGAATAATATTGCTATGTAGCTGCTAGGCCAAGGAGGATGAGACAGGTGGGGTAGACATGAACTCAACCTGAAGTCGAGTCCAACTTAGATCAGCCAAACTGCAACTATCCCACAGATTCATGAGTGAGAAATAAGTGTTTATTATTGACTATCACTTAGTTTTAGGGTGGTCTGTTACACAGTATTAGTGGGTATAACCCACTGATACAATGCCTTTTTCCTGCAGGTTACTCAATGTTGTAAATCCTGTAAGATGGCTACTTAATCCAAAGTAAAGCATTNATTATTGACTATCACTTAGTTTTAGGGTGGTCTGTTACACAGTATTAGTGGGTATAACCCACTGATACAATGCCTTTTTCCTGCAGGTTACTCAATGTTGTAAATCCTGTAAGATGGCTACTTAATCCAAAGTAAAGCATTCTGTCTGCTTTCAAGTTAATCAAAGAGAAGAATCCTATTTTCTTCCTAGAATTATGGATCCACTTGGAAAGTTTGGGTCCTTTTCCTCTAGGGTTCCTACCATTGAATAAGGAAAAAATTATATTTCGTATGGCCAACAAGAACAGAAAGTTCCATGAGATTTGGTTTACCAAACCTGAAAAGCCTTATCAAAGTCTTTGCTTTTCTTTAAACTTTTCTCTTGTCCAGATCAATCCCTTAACGGAAAACAATGGATTTACTATCTTGGTCTTTAGTCAAGGAGTTTGCTCATAACAACTAGATGGCTGCCTGCTCTTTCTGATAGAAACCATTTCAAAATTCTTTCAGGAAGGCTCTATAGTTGCTGTTTGGAATACATAATTAAAGAATATGGTGAAGATAACTTAAAAACTAGGTTTTAGAACAGACGTGAAATTATTGTCATTTACCTGCAATGATGCAGTGGTGGTTTTGTAAGGTCATAGCCTTTCTACCTGGACAATCCCCACAGTTATATTTTTCCCATAATCATGTCACTTCGTCTTCCCAGGTGCTAGAGCTAGGAGCACAAGCTGTGCAGTTACTTTGTAATACTCACAGACAGCCCCACATGAACGCCACTTATGTGTGATACACCCTGGAGATTTCTGTATTCACATCTGTATTAGACTGTGGACTGCTTGACATAATACTGCAGACTGGGGGGCTTATACAACAGAAATTAATTTTATCACAGTTCTGGAGGCTTGAAGTCCCAGATCAAGATGCTGGCAAGGTTAGTTTCTGGTGAGGGCTCTCTTCCTAGCTTGCAAGTGGTTGCCATCTCACTGTATCCTCATACGGTCTTGCCTCTGTAGATTTACAGAGGGAGAAAGAGAGAGCTTTCTGGCAACCCTTCCTCTGCTCTTAAGGACACCAGTACTGTTGGGGTTAACCTCTTACTCTTAGGACCTCAGTTNTTTTTTTTTTTTTTTTTTAAATCCAATTTGTAAGTAATGAAAGTTGAATTTATGGTGTCAGTGAAGGGAAAGAGGAAGAGAAAGGGACTGATTCTATAAATATTAAGGCTGCAAGATGCTTCTGAAAGATGAGAAAGAGGACAGAATCATAGGTAATTCCTATTTGTTTGACGTGGGGATATTCACTGAAAGGAAATTTTAAGAATATAGGTGTTAATGATGGCTATGGGAATAGTTTGGTTTGGACATTTTGCCATTTAGGTGCATGACACTGACTACATACTGAATTTTGGAACAGTTAAGCTATTATTCTGTTATTTGTTGCTTTAGTAGTTATGAAGTAATATTATAATGAATTTCTATAATTCATTGGCATTTGCATTTTGTGCCCCAGACTTCATCTAAAAAAATTGGGCTACAGTTGATTCATTCAACAGAAATTCATTGAGAGCTCTTGTTTAAGGGATTGGATTAGGTACAAGAGATATAGTATGGACTAAGCTTGTCTGTGGAGAAGGAAATGGCAACCCACTCCAGTATTCTTGCCTGGAGAATCCCAGGGATGGAGGAGCCTGGTGGGCTGCCATCTATGGGGTCACACAGAGTCAGACACAACTGAAGCGACTTAGCAGTAGCAGCAAGCTTGTCTGACCCTTCCCTTCATAGACTTTCTAACCATAGATGGGAGAAAATTCTGCATAAAAGTCAAATGGTCTGTTAATATACTATTATAAACTGTTGATTAATGCTAAGAAAACTCCATTTGGTCTTAATGTACAAATATAATAAATTTTGTGAATAAGGAAGTGGATTAAGCCTATAAGTGAAGTATACTCAGTGGCTAAGGTTGGCTTCCTGTTTGCTTTAGACAGATTTTGTCTGTTGAAGTTGTGATTGGGAAAGACACAGGTATCTTAGGGCATTGTCTGTGATTAGTCATACTCTTTTAGGGAGGAAACTTTGTTCTTATGCTAAATAAAAGTATAAACTTTAATCGTTTCTTTTAGTATCCACCTTACAAATGGGTTAGATGCCAGATCTCAAGGTATCAAATGCAAGGGAGTTCTCCCCCAAGGTTTGTATAGGTGAATTTTACTTACTTTATGATGACACCAAGGAAAGTGAAAAAGCACCTATGAGTTTATTAAAATCATACCTGTTAACTTGTGTTTCAAGTTAGATAGTGACTATATGAGAAGTAAATACTTTTCTGAGTTGTTAATTGAATGGATAAATATGTCCATAATAGTTTTTAAATTTCTGAATGTTCATTAAAAGCTTAAAAGTTTTAAAAAGTATTAAAATAGCTGACTCTTGAGAGTCCCTTGGACTCCAAGGAGATCCAACCAGTCCCTCCTAAAGGGAGATCAGTCCTGGGTGTTCATTGGAGGGACTGATGTTGAAGCTGAAACTCCAATACTTTGGCCACNCAACTAAAATGGACTGGAATGGGTGAATTTAACTCAGATGACCATTATATCTACTACTGCGGGCTGGAATCCCTCAGAAGAAATGGAGTAGCCATCATGATCAACAAAAGAGTCCGAAATGCAGTACTTGGATGCAATCTCAAAAACGACAGAATGATCTCTGTTCATCTCCAAGGCAAACCATTCAATATCACAGTCATCCAAGTCTTACCTCCACAGGATTGGTCAAATCCACCTAACTTTCTGTCCTCACAACTGGCCTTTACTTGTATCATTGTTAGTGAGATAGTTTATCATTCCATCCCTTGTTTAATGACAATCTCATCTATACAAATATGTGTTCCACAGTTCATAGGTGAGAGCAGCTCCATGTATGCCTTTTTCCCTGTTGTATCCTCAGTGCTCAGCATAGTGTTGTCCCAGAAGAGGTGTTCAGTAATGCATGCTGAATCAATGAACAATTGAATGAAGAGAGAGGAAACCCAGGATATGTTGAATGAATGAAGAGGAGTGAAAGGAAGTCTTTCTCATTCTCCAACATGTGCTTATAATTTATTGGATTAACACAGCTAATTAAATAGCTTGTTAAATTCACTCTCTGAAAGTCTTTCTTCTACATTCCCTATAGCAGCATTTCTTTTCTGTACCAAGCACACTCTGCTCGCCACACGATAGGCCAATGAATCGAAGAGATGAGGTGTTGAGGAAGCTGGCAGATGGAGAAGATGGTAGGCTAGTGCCTCAAAATAACCATCTTATGTGGTCTGGATGCCAGGTTCTTTTGTGTATCAGAGATGAGAGGAGGTGAGGGAACAAAGTAAAAAAGCCCATTAATCTTGTAAACATCTCCTAGAATGGCAAGCTTCAGGCAGGGTATGTGTTAATTTCTTCCTTTTTGCCATCCACAGGTGGACAGGGTTCTGAACAAAGGTACTTTAACAGTCAGGCAGAGGGACAGGATTCTCTAAGGCAAACCGTTCTGTATGATTATAATAATAAAAGCAGTGAAAATCATGTCAAAGAAACAGTTCCAACAAGGAGTTAGAATTGGCCTCCTCCCTGCAACATTTCCAGAAGGCTTCAGTGTCTGTGAGTTCCTGACATTTGCCTGGCTTGCTTCTCAGATGGAGAGCTAATCTTTCCCTGAATACTGGTGCATTGCTTTTAGAAGTCACTTTCCTTAAATGCCAAATTCCTCAAAGCACGTATTCCACTATAGAAGAAAGAATCAGATCATCCAGCCAGCCCAAGTAAAATCATCATACATTCAGAGAATCAAGAGATATGAATATATTTCAGTTTCATAAATTCTTCAATTTGGCATTATTACATCCATTTATGGTGTTATTGGTACCATATTCTCAGAGCCGGCACATATAATCGAGTTAATGCTTTCAATGTGTCTGTGTGATTCTTCATTGATGTTCTTTCCACATTATTCAGTAGATTTCACTATTGTCATTGAAAGTGCGGCCAGATTAGGTAGTTTTGTCAGATTTGTAGATCAGAAGCCCTTTAACTGAGACAATAAAGGCATGTAAAGAGTATATAATGATGTTAATATGGGAACTTTCCAGGCTTCCCAGGTAGCACTAAAGGTAAGGAACCTTCCTGCCAATGCAGGAGACATAAGTGACATTGGTTCAATACCTTGGTTGTCGAGATTTTTTTGGCATTAGAGCTGCTAAGTCTGACTGACTCCTTAACTGTTTAAACTTCCTGAACTTCAGTTTTCTCCTCTGTTAGAAGCAGAGAAGTTGTGAAGTTTAGATGAGATGATACATGTAGGCATATCCCAGCCCAGAGTTCAGTAAATGACAGTTCTCCTTGTCATCGCCTTCCACTCCCTCTTCATGAAGTGCTATATAAGTTGTAAAATATTTCTGGAGATCTACCAAGTGTACTTTAGACTTAGTTTATTTAGGACTGGAATGTGAATCTGTTCTAGTAGAGAATCTCTACTCTCTGTCTCTCTTTTTCACTCTTTGTTGTCAATGAATTAAAAGAAAAGGTTTTCTAAAGAATACTGGGTTTAGAGAAATGCAAATCAAAACTACAGTGAGATATCACCTCACACCAGTTGAAATGGCCATCATAAAAAAAAAATCTACAAATAATAAATGCTGAAGAGGGTATGGAGAAAAAAGAACCATCCTACATTTTTTGTGAGAATGTAAATTGGTGCAGCCATTATGAAGAACAGTATGGAGTTTCCTTAAACTAAAAAAAGAACTATCAAATGATCCTGCAATCCCTGGGCATATATCTGGAGAAAACCATAATTCCAAAAGATACATGTGCTCCAATGTTCATAGTAGCACAATTTACAATAGCCAGAATGTGGAAGTGACCTAAAAGTCTATCAACAGAGGAATGGTTAAAGATGTAGCATGTGTGTGTTCAGCTGCTAAGTCATGTCTGAGTCTTTGCAACCCCATGGACTATAGCATGCTAGGCTCCTCTGTTCATGGGGATTTCCAGGCAAGAATATTGGAGTGGGTTGACATGTCCTTCTCCAAGGGATCTTCCCAGATCAGGAATTGAACCTGTGTCTCCTGCATTGGCAGGAGAATTCTTTACCACTGAGCTACCAAGGAAGCCAAGATGTGGTACATATACACAATGGAATATTATTCAACCATAGAAAGAATGAAATAATGCCATTTGCAGGAACATGGATGGACCTAGAGATTATCATAGTAAAAGAAGTCAGACAAAGACAAATATCATGTATCACTTGTATGTGGCACCTAAAAAATGATACAAAAGAGCTTATTTACAGAACATAAGCAGACTAACAGACATAGAAAGCAAACTTACAGTTACAGAAGGGGAAAGGGGGGAGGGGGGAGGGATAAATTGGGAGACTGGGATTAACATATGATGTTATTATATATAAAATAAATAACCAGCAAGGACCTACTGTATAGCACAGAGAACTATGCTGCTGCTGCTAAGTCACTTCAGTTGTGTCCAACTCTGTGTGACCCCATAGACGGCAGCCCACCAGGCTCCTCCATCTCTGGGATTCTCCAGGCAAGAACACTGGAGTGGGTTGTCATTTCCTTCTCCAATGCATGAAAGTGAAAAGTAAAAGTGAAGTCACTCAGTCGTGTCCGATTCTTAGTGACCCCATGGACTGCAGACCACCAGGCTCCTCCGTCCATGGGATTTTCCAGACAAGAGTACTGGAGTGGGGTGCCATTGTCTTCTCCAACAGGGAACAATACTCAACATTTTACAATAACCTATAAGGGAAAAGAAATGGAAACAGAATATTTATAAATGTATATAACTGAATCACTGTGCTGTACACATGAAACTAAATGACATTGTGAATCAAATCAACTGTACTTCAAAAGAAAAAATAAAGAAAGATTGCTGGGTTTACTTCTGGGCTTAGATAATGAAACATTTCCATTTTCTGAGTAAGGAGAGGAGTCAGAAGGCTAATATATGGAAATAAGTGCCCCATGAATGATTCTTATCATTTAGACCAATTAGTGTTCTATGATTACTGTGAAACAGACAGGACACAGCACTCAGAAATCACTAGACAGATTAGAGAAGTACAGGCAAGAACAGGACAGAAAGGGGTTAGTGAGAGTTCATGAATGAATAGTAAGTAGATGTATTTAATGCATTTACATGCCCAAATTCAACAGTGCAAATACATTCTGCGAAAAATCTTCATTCTAAAAGTAAAAGATTTAGTCAAAGAGTGTGGGGTGGGGAATGGCTCTTGTATCTTTGATTCATGCAGATTTTGCTATTAGCTTTGAGCAGATCTAAGGAAGTAGGTATCTGAAGTTGCTATTGAGTTGCTCTGAAGGAGCCAATGAAAATTACATGCAAACATTATGGTCATTTGTTATCATTATAAAATGTGATAATGTCATTGCTGACTTACCAAGATGATGACCTGAAAGGCCATGACATTATGACATTACATTTTATCAATAATGAAAAATTGCTGCCTTTGCATGGTGGTTGGTGAGCTCAGGCAACCACAAAAAGGGGATACAGGCCTTTTTGTTTATGCTAGACTGAAAATGGAAACAAATCAGCAGTTAGAGATTCATTAGTAGCCAAGGAAAAAAATGGCTTATTTTCTTACTTTGTCTGCAGAGGGGGCAGGAGGACTTCATTCACCTAAGAGATTTAATACTCATTGGTGAGAAGCTTGCTTCCAAGCTGCTTAAAATGTGCTATAGGTACCTTAATAACAAGTTTTAAAGCTTGAGGGAAATATTACTCAAAGAAGCATGATATGTGGGCATTAGCAGAGAATGTGCCTTTTTGGGAGGGGATCTAGCAGATGAGCCTTCCTGCCAAGAATCGGAAACAGTTGATGTTATCTCGTTGGCTTGTTCTTAGATGGGAGCTAGGAAACAGGTTTCATGGCTTCTGAAACAGTTTGTGCAATTTAATTCAAATTTTAGAGGACCTAATTGGGGCAAAAGAGTGATCCCAGGTCATTCGAAACTTCACATAGCATAGCTGTGTTTTTCTGACTGTGAGAGGTGATAAATCTACCTGAAGATGAGCTAAGAAAATCTTGAGCCCATATGCCATGGCTGAATGGTCTACAAAAGCTTTGGCTTCTAAAGCCTTCCTAGTAAATCATGCAGAGTTTGAGGCTATTGTGAGTCTCAGAAAAGATAATTTTCACAAAATATGAGGAAGGGGCAATCTGGTAACTTGTCTAGCCTGACTTTTTTTCTCTCATTTATTCTATCAGAGCTATAAAGAGTGGGCTTCATGTATAAAATGCCATGTCTGGTCCCTAATATATAAACTGGGAAGGAATGTAAAATCTTTAGATTTGAGGTATAAAATAGATTTTCCTGCCTTTTCTCTTTTATGCAGGTGTTCCATGGCAGACACATAAAATCCTTTTTTGTTTGTGGCATTCCCCCCACCCCACACCTTTTCACTCTATGCTTCTAGGGTTGGGGCAGTTCATATCAATATCGGTTTCTTTGGACTGAAATAAACTGACCACCTTAGTCTGGGCTTAGCCAAAGGGATCATTTTCATCTACCTCCTCTGCTTTGTGTAGTTTTTGAGGAGTGTGTCTGTGTGCACTGCTCCCTCCACCCAACCTTGAGGATCCTGACAAAGGTCCTTTCTGAGCAGCAGAAAGCAGTAGAGTTCTCTCCCTGTCCTGAAGCCTATCTGACTGTCCGCATCCTTGGGAGCCTCCTACTCAGCCTTCCTGGTGCGGCTCGCCCTGTCTGACTCTACAGTATCAGT
The DNA here is from genome assembly GCA_006410875.1 of Neotragus pygmaeus. Taxonomy (NCBI): domain Eukaryota; kingdom Metazoa; phylum Chordata; class Mammalia; order Artiodactyla; family Bovidae; genus Neotragus; species Neotragus pygmaeus. The sequence continues at coordinate 390,803 of SJYV01015079.1, forward strand.
CTGTTTGACATTTTCCTGGTGGAAAGCTCTTCCCCAGACTACTTGGTTGCATTGACTCCCATCTATCCTGAGATTTCTCAGTTCCAGGCTTATTTGCTCACCTCTTTGAGCACAATGCACTGATGTCTGGCTCCCTCCCTATGTCTTCCTAAATGCCTCGCATAGTGTTTGGCACATTATAAGAGCTCAGTACCTGTTTGATGCTGAAAGCTACTCTGACATCACTGCCGGAGAAACACTTCTATTAGCTCCCTTGTCTATCCTTAAATACCTGGGGAAATGCAGCACCTGCTTTCCCTTCCCTGGCAAGAAGTATTACTTCTCTGAGTATGGTTTCTGTATCAGCAGCATCAGCATTACTTGGGAACTTGTTAATCAGAAACTCTGATTTGGGGTCCAGCAATCTGTGTTTTAACAGCCCCTCCAGATCATTCTAATGTAGGCTCAAGATTGAAGGGAATGTTTCAAGTTTTTTCTTATTAGCACAGGATTAATGGAACAATTCACAAGTGTCATCAATGCATGAAAAACAAATAATTATGTTCCATGTCCTAATGGAATTATAGTTTTTATGTCCTTTTCCCTCTGAAAAACCTGGAAGCAGGGTTCTAGCAGTGTTGAATGTGGCCTGCCTGTTTTTTCTTATTTCAACCGTATAAGTCCTTGTATATGGATGGAAAAATGGTTATTTGGTTTAGCATAATTTGAACGGATGCAAAAATCTCTCTCTTTTTGTTTTGTAGGAAGGTCATTTCTGATGTTCAGTCTTTGACTATTAATCCCTTTGGTTTAGATGACAAATATCCCTGGGAGGGATAACATATTACTACTTACTGAAATATATTTTATTAAGAATGGGTTGTGGCAGAATCTGGTATTCCAGTATTTACCATTCTACGCTTCAGTGATATACTAATGATCTTGAAGATTCATAATGTATTAATAGCAACTGTGTATTTTGCAGTAGTGTCAGTCCTATCCTTCCCTTATTGGTAAACCTAAAGACTACCCACAGTCTTTATCTTAAGACAGTTTTGAAAAAAGAATCTTGGCCATTTTGTTTTTACTGTAAGAAAAAGGGGAGAGGAGGCAATAAAATGGCATAAGACTAATGCAATTGTTGGAAAGATTAGATGAATTAATACATGTGACTATAAGAAGGCCAGATAAATACTTAAAACGTGAGCTATTGTGACAGTCATCTCCTTCTTCCTTTAATATGAACTCTTATTATGGCTTATTACTGTTCTATTTGGAGAAATTATTGCTATCGATTTTGCAAATTGGCTACTTATACATTGATAAGCATTGATTGATAAGCAGGTGCTGCGTTGATAAGCAGGTGCTGATAAGAAAAAACTTGAAACATTCCCTTCAATCTTGAGCCTACATTAGAATGATCTGGAGGGGCTGTTAAAACACAGATTGCTGGACCCCAAATCAGAGTTTCTGATTAACAAGTTCCCAAGTAATGCTGATGCTGCTGATACAGAAACCATACTCGGAGAAATAATACTTCTTACCAGGGAAGGGAAAGCAGGTGCTGCGTTTCCCCAGGTATTTGGGGATAGACGAGGGAGCTAGTTTGAATGGGCGGTGGGTAGGACAGGGGAATCTGGGTACCTGGGGATTGGGAGTGGAGGATGGGCTGTTACTTACCTAAAAGGGGAAGTAGGCCTTGAAATGGGCAGTAAAATGTAAGGAAATGCTTGTGCTGAAGATAATTTTTGCTTGAGTAAAAGGTGATATTCCCACTTTTCCAGGAAGAATTTAAGCAGTCATTTTCCTGTTTTCAGCAAATATAATTTTGGCAGAAGGAAATGTCAGATGAGAGGTAAGTAGAAAACTAAACACAAAGTCTAGAATTTTAGGCTGACATATTTAGAGTGGAGGTCTGAACAATAGGAGCTTTTTCTACCCAATATATTTAAATACCAAGGTTGCACAGATAGTCTTTACTATTCCTAGAATTCTTCCAGTGAGCTTAGGATGGCTTGCTTCCTGATGAAAGTAGAATCCCAGGATGTATGCCAAGATGTATTACTTAATGTTCTCTGTTTCTCAAAGGTTCAATAAGCAATAGGGGTTATTCTGAGCAAGCTGCTGGGACGATGACAGGAACAAACACCTCAATGTATAAATTTGAGACCTTTAACCTCTCAGCTGTCAAATTTCAATATTTCTGGTCACAATGTTAAATGCACTCTAGTATCCATTTCATAGAGCTCTGATGGAAAAATCAAAGTTTCCTTTTATATTTACACACTGTTAGTAAGTTGTTAAAAGAAGAATAAAGTAAGGTGACTGCTAGCCGTATTTTGTGTTTGTGGCTTTATAGCTTCAGCCTAATAAACCAGAGCCTCTATTTTGTCTGTAACTTATAATGCATGCTTCAAATGACTTAGTGTTATTGTCAGCTCTATATCCCCTATCTTTTAAGAATGATAAACATAGCATGTTGAAGGTAGAATTCAAAACCCGGACCATGAAGGAAACAGGGAAATATGTGCTAAAACATGACTTTTATACCTTTTCATTTAAAATAAATGTGTGCATGTATGTGAAGGACACAGTAGGTGTCCATACAGTTTATCTCTCATTCCATCTTACAAACGTGTGTAAAATAACCTAAGGCATATTACGGAGATGGCGAGCGGGGACTTCATATTCTGTTACGTGAATGCACAATTGCCTTTGATAGTAGTGCCGTGTTTTGTTTGGTCCTGTGCAGTTCTGTAGACAAGTCTTCCATCATAATGACCTTTCTGACAGCATATGGGTGGGGGAAAATGGTTTGAGAAAACCATTTTCCTTTCCTGCAGTAAGTAATAATTACTTGAAGTGTGTGACAACGATGAAGTGGGCAGACTTACCCAAGGACCTGCACTGGACACTTCCTTTGACTTTCTCATTTTATTCTTTGTCAGTACATGAGTGCAGAATAGAGTGTTTAAATTTTTATCTTTTAAGAAATTTGTGAATCTTGAGAACTGTTCATTTCCACAGATGTTTTCAGGTGTACTCCTGGACCATGTCAGGCAGGATCCGTATAGAGCCATTTTACATGGATCTCTGCCCTACTGGGCACTGAAGCCATAGCACCATGGAAAGGGCCACCATGGGCCACTGCAGAGAGAGTAGACAGTGACAAAGGAACTGTGTTTCCTGTCAGGACATGCATCGTAGAATCCAAACAATGTGAGTAATGACCATGTGCCTCTTGGGCCCAGGGAATTGCACCTTCTTTATTCATACATGTTGGAATACTTCTTATTCTTTATATATGTACATTTCAAATATTGGTAAACTTTTAGAGCAAAAATCAATATGGAAAATGTATCAAAATTTGTCACAGTAGCAATTATCTATGCATATCATGCCTCTTTTAGAGTGATAACAATGGTAGGGACAGTGTCTGAGGAAGTATCCTGCTTTTTCAGTGCTGTTGTTCTCTTTAATTGTAAACAACAGTTTCTGATAAAGACATCATGAAAGTGAAGCTTATTCTCTTTTCTAACCTACTAAATACTTTTCAGTCAGTACTGTCATCTGCTTTAGTATGTAACTTCCACAACAAGAGCAATTTGCCTTTCAAATTAGTACACAATATCCCCCCTTATGTTATTGTTTCTTTCTTTCCTTTTTTTTTTTTTAATATTATTGACTGTGCAGGCTCTTCATTGCAGTGCACTGGCTTCTCTAGATACAGCGCATGGACTCCAGTGTATGTGGGCTTAGTTGCTCCATGGCATGTGGGATCTTAGTTCCCTGATCAGGGATCAAACCTGTGTCTCTGCATTGGAATGCAGAGTCTTAACCATTAGACCACCAGGGAAGTCCCTATTTCATGTGGCACATACAATTTCCTTGACAAGACTGTAAACTTCTTGTGACACAGTCATCTTGTGAAGTGAAAGTCATTCACTTGTGTCTGACTCTTTGCTACCTCATGGACTATACAGTCCATGGAATTCTCCAGGCCAGAATATTGGAGTGGATAACTGTTCCCTTCTCCAGGGGATCTTCCCAACCCAGGGATTGGACCCAGGTCACCTGCATTGCAGGTGAATTCTTCACCAGCTGAGCTACCAGAGAAGTCCCTGTGCTGTCTCAAACAGCATCTCATGTCTTTAGGGCTCTCCCAAGGGAAAGAGCTTCTGTCACCTCTTGCTTCAAATTCTTGCCTCTACTTGACTCTCTGTTCCCATCCAGTGTTTTGCATCCTGAAGCTTCTGTTTTCTGTCAAGCCTACATTACTCTCAGCAGGAAACAGAAGTGTCACACCAAAACAGCATCAATAAAAGGTATTACAAGTCATAGCCTTTGATGGGAGGTTTTGAGGAACCTGAGGAGTATTTTATCACTGCACAGATAAATAACTATGTTAAATAAATGTGGTGAGCATAATTGACCTGAAGTTTCCAGGTATTCTCCATAGCTGAGAATCTTTCCTAGACCAGCTTTCCTTTTGTTCCCTGATTGCTGCTAGATAATTTTTCATTCTAGGCTACATAATCGCCTCTCTCCTATTTTCCCAGGTTCAGGGTACTCAGCCTTCTGGCTCTTAGGATGCTCCAGGAAATCAGAAAAGAAAAACTTGGTTATTTATTATGCATGGCAAATTAACACTCCCTTTGTTTTACACTAAGCCTCAGTCAATAAACATGGATATATAAATGATTTCAGTACTTGTATACAGATGTGATATTAGAGGCTAGAGGCTGTGTGGGATATACTATTGCACTGAGCTGAAAACTGGTTCTATTACTGCTCCTTCACTATGTAAACTATTCTCATTGCCTTTCTTGCCTCATTATTTTACTTACCCAATTCTTTAGAAGTGACAAAGAAGGCCGTGTACATGAAGTTCAGTCCAGAAGGGAATGAGAAGTCATTCTTCCTGAGTTGAAGGGAGAAGGAGAGGAAAACTCAAACAGTCGGGATTATTTTGACTGAATATATGTGTATATATACAAGCATATACCACAGATCTCTCTTATCTGACCTCCACTTAACTGGCTTCCCAAGCCCTCTAGGGAACATACTGTCTGAGCCCAAGCCTAGGACATTGAACTGCTGCAGCCAGTAGGCTGGCACTCAGGACACTCACACTAGGTGAGTTAGTAATTATCTAGTGATATTAATAATTATTGGGACTTCCTTCGAAGTCCAGTGGTTAAGAATCTACCTTCCAATGCAAAGGGCATGGGTTTAATCCTTGGTTAGGGAACTAAGATCCCACATGCCTTGGGGTGCTGCCAAAAATTAAAAAATAAAAACAGTACCTAATTCTTGAGTATCACTAAAATCCAAATTTTAAAAAGGAGGGAGTTGTTTGTTCCTAAACCTGTATTATTAGAAGGAAATGGCAACCCACTCAGTACTCTTGCCTAGAAAATCCCATGGATGGAGGAGCCTGTTAGGCTGCAGTCCATGGGGTCGCTATGAGTCGGACACGTCTGAGTGACTTTACTTTCACTTTCAATCCTGTTTATGCCACCTGTACTTATTATTGGAGGCAGGAGGAGAAGGGGATGACAGAGGATGAGATGGTTGGATGGCATCACCAACTCAATGAACATGAGTTTGAGTAAACTCTAGGAGTTGGTGATGGATAGGGAGGCCTGGCATGCTGCAGTCCATGGGGTCACAAAGAGTTGGACATGACTGAGTGACTGACAGTAATTACTTAATTTAATAAAATATTATATAAATCTATGAAGTGAATGCAAAAATGAAAAGGAATTGTTTCTTCTAAAACTAACCTGAATACTTTGGAAAGGCTTGATAACATCAAGTTATCTGTTGTATAAAGTATGGGTGAGATGACTGTATGTAATTGAAATAAACTAGAAAAACCTACAAATCAGATGTCTTGTAAGTACCTTTAAGTTATCATTTTACTTTAAAGAAATAGAAACTGGAAGTTAAAGTCAAGGTATTATGTGCATAGTGTACATAAGCAAGACTTTACAGAACTCTGATTGGAGAAACCACACTCAGGCCTGGGTGCTACTTCAGATGATTAACTAATGAATATATGCATATATTTTAAGATTAAGTAACAAAGTTTAAGGTATGAATCCATCACTATTGTTATTTCTTTCTGCACCAGTTCTTTCAATTAACTAATCAACCATAGGATTATTGTAATGGTGAGAAAGCTTCTATTCCATGTGCACATACATGGAACAATAAATGCCAAGTACAAATGGAATTTCAGTTTGTTTTGGTGTTAATTCCCATATCATCTCACCAAGGTGTTGGTAAAGTTTTTAGACGGAATATCCAGGGAACTTCTCTTTAGTCTAGCTTTTGTTCTTATGTTTATGTCTTAATGTCTCAGGTTCACCCTGGCCTTGCCCTGATCCAGATGACTTTAGCCACACTTCATTTCTTGAAGACTAGTCACTTCTTGTGTCAGAACTAGCACAACATTGATGGAGAACACTCAGTATCTATGTTGGTAATTATTCAAAATTTAGTCTCTAGTTCAATTAAGTTCAGTCACTCAGTCATGTCCAAAATGTGTAGTAATACCACTCTTCTCACTAATGTTTTCATTTTGGAAAATGAAAAATTTCCAAACGTGTTTGATAAAAATGTTCATGTGTATTATATTTTTTTCTTAATAAGGTTAACAAATGTATTTAAAATTTTCAGCTTTAATTTCTAATATAGCAATATATTATNGACAGGGAGGCCTGGCATGCTGTGGTTCATGGGGTCGCAAAGAGTTGGACACTACTTAGCGACTGAACTTAACTGAACTGAGATGTTTTTCTGGAACTCTCTCGCTTTTTCAATGATCCAGTGGATGTTGGCAGTTTGATCTCTGGTTCCTCTGCCTTTTTGAAATCCAGCTTGAACATCTGGAAGTTCTTGGTTCATGTACTGTTGAAGCCTGGGTTGCAGAATTTTGAGCATTACTTTGCTAGCATGTGAGATGAGTGCAGTTGTGCAGTAGTTTGAGCATTCTTTGACATTGCCTTTCTTTGGGATTAGAATAAAAACAGACCTTTTCCAGGCCTGTGGCCACTGCTGAGTTTTCCAAATTTGCTCTCATATTGAGTGCAGCACTTTCACAGCATCATCTTTTAGGATTTGTAATAGCTCAGCTGGAATTCCATCACCTCCTCTAGCTTTTTTTGTCATGATGCTTCCTAAGGCCCACTTGACTTCACTTTCCAGGATGTCTGGCTCTGGGTGAGTAATCACACCATCATGGTTATCTGGCTCATGAAGATCTTTTTTTGCATAGTTCTTCTGTATAGTTCTTTTTTTATNTCTAGCTTTTTTTGTCATGATGCTTCCTAAGGCCCACTTGACTTCACTTTCCAGGATGTCTGGCTCTGGGTGAGTAATCACACCATCATGGTTATCTGGCTCATGAAGATCTTTTTTTGCATAGTTCTTCTGTATAGTTCTTTTTTTATAGTTCTTCTTAATATCTTTGCTTCTGTTAGGTCCATAGCATTCCTGTCCTTTATTTTTCCCATCTTTACATGAAATGTTCCCTTGATATCTCAATTTTGACTTATGCTTCACAGGCTTGTAGGCTTGTAAACTACATTCTTAGACTCTAAACAATTTATGTGCTTAATTGCTAACTATAAAACTCAAGTGATTGTGAAAGGTGTGACTTGCCCTCAATGGTAATGAACAGTTGTTGGTGAATCTCTTCAAGGACTAGAGTTGAAGAATTTTATAGATTTTCTTGACTTTAAAGGGAAAAGAAGTATTGCATGGCAGTTTCTCACAGTTGCTTAGGACTTTCTTGCAGATGAATTCCTGTTTAACCTCTGTGTACCTGCACTCAAGTGCATTAGACAAGCACCTTAGCAAAGTTCCACTAAGATTTATTTTTTTTAGCATATTAGTTGTAACTGTAAGATTTTTAGTATTCTTTATCCATCCATCTTCCTTGAGTAAATATGAAGTTCAGTTAAGCATTCTTTTTAAAAGTATCATACATTTTATAAATAATGTCTTGTACATGGTTGACATTCAATACAATACATATTCATTAAAAGAATAAGATTATGTTAAATGACATCAAATACTTGAGACTGGGTTTTACCTAGTTATTAGTTAACCTTTAGAATTTCCATACATTCCCTTCTGTTGTAGTTTTTTAATAACACCGGTCTGGGTGACATCTGTTATTTGCATAGTTCTTTATGCAATAAGTAAACATTTTATTAACCAGAATTCTTCTTAGGAAAGGTGTCACTTATGTCTGAGGGAAATGCTTTGATGAAAGGTAAAATAAGGGACCTCCTAGAGAGGCCCTGAAGGTGAGCATGTCTGTTCTGCATCAGAAGAGAGGAATATCCTGCTTGCTGTACTGGGGAGATAAGGAAGACTGAGAAGGAGAGGAAAACTGGATGGAGGCTGTGAGAAAATGACTGGAGGGCTATAAATTCTCGGATGTCAACTATTCCCTGACCGTAACTCCAAATTTTTAGTAAAATTCATTCACCAAATGCTTGAGTTCAAGTGGATATTTGTTTGTGTGTGTGTGTTTATATGTGAACTAACTTTGTGAAGACTTATTTGTGGACTGAGAATTACACTAAAATCAACATGAAGTGGGAACTAAGGTAGTGTGTGCTGCTGTTGGTCCACAGGGGTAGAGTAATGCTTGAGCAGAGTCCTGGTTGCTGCCTGAAGCCTTAAGGAGGTCTTAGGACATCAGAAAATCAGAGACTGAGGTTGGCTCAAGATTAGCTACTGAGGGTCAGGGAGATTTCTTATAAATATACCTTGTGGAGATGAACATATACATAAACCTATACATTTTTTGGGAGAATAACTATTTGAGAAAATGAAGAAAGCTGCCTAGGTCAGAGTTCATCTATGCTTCACACTGGGCCTATCATCAGTCAGGGGGCCAGTGAAGGAATTTGTTAAGCTGTGGTTCCAGCGATTGGTGGCAGTCAGATGGAGGAGCCACTGATGTCCCAACCTTCACCTCCAAGGGATTCCCTCTCTCCAGCTGCTAAGCTAAGGTCCACATTCCACCTGCCCCACCTCACCCCCATAAAAGCCACTTTGAAGCACTTTACCAAGTTTCAAAAGAAAATTATTTAGAAATATATATTTTTAAAGATTGGGCTGACTGCTGATTTTTCTAAGTTTAGCAGAAAGGGCTGATTTCTTGATGACTCTTTTCTATAGGCTGCTAAGAATGAAGTGAACATTGCATAGAACTGACTTCAGTGAGCCAAAGCTGGGCTATTGCTGTCTATGGACAGGCTTTCCTAAGGTCATTGAGTGACAGATTTCCTGGAGTAGATTTCAGAAGACATCGAGGGCTAGAGCTGCAAAGATATTTAAGCATGGCTTTATTTTTTACACACTCCAGAACTTTTTTCCTCATCTTTATTATTGTAATTATCATATATTATATGTAATCATCAGAGCCATCTCTCCCAATTTATTGAAAGCTTCTTGAGAGCAAGGACTAAATCTTATCTTTTTATGTTTAGGACTTTGGACAAGGGGTGGACCATGAGACCTGTTCATTAAATGTGGGTGGAATGAAGACAGATGGGCCTGATCACCTTACTTTTTTCTGAGGACATTCAAACTTTCTAAAAGACACAGAATGAGTTGGTGGTAGTTAGGACCAGGAATAGCTTTTTTGATTTAACGTTCTTTCTTTTGTTTTCCTTTCAAAAAATTTACTTGGAATGGGGTCTGCATGCTCAGAGTAGTACCTAGTGTAATTTAGGCTCTATCCAAAGGTTGGGTCCCTTATTGCCTGGGTAACTGGAGAATGATGTGTGTGGTGAGAACTGTCTGTTAGCAGCACTGGCCTGTCCTAAGTTTTGCTTGCTCATCTCTGAACAGTAACTTTGAGGGGGAAGTGCATTAAGAGATCAAATGCTTCTCTAAAGCTGCATAGTAAATATTTTAAAACTATTTTATAAAACGAAGAGAGAAATGCCACTGGGATGAGAGCCAAGAGAGGCAAGAGGGCTCCTGGCTCAGGTCTGATCCAGTGGGAGACTTGGAAGTTGCTGTTGAGACAGTTATGCTCATTATACATTGCTTTCTATCCAGCTGCCAGAATTCTCTTTCCAGAGCGAAAGTTCAGTGATGCTACATCTCTGTGCAAAACCCCTCAATGGCTTCCTCGAAATTAGAGTTGAGATTTGACAATTGGTCCACAAGGCCATACATGATCTAGGGGAATACCTCTTCCTCCCTCTTCTCCCTTCATTCCTCCCTTCTTTCCTTGCTTGTATAGCCTCCCCTTCTAGAGGAATGCTTGATAAGAACATGGCTTTTTTTCTCTCTCATTAACTGCCATATTCCAAACTTCTAGAACAGTGCTTGATACACAGCAGTACTTAATAAATATTTGTTGAATTAATTGAATAGCTTTGACTATATAGGTTCAGGGAATTCAGAATAATTCGGTAGATCCCAAGATAACATCAATAGAAAGGTACATCTGTTGCACAGAATTTAGCATAGGAAAGTTTGAATTCCAGGGGTGCTGGTGTGCATTCTGCCTGCCTTTTGGTCTGGGTTCTCTTAGATAACCCAGATATGGCTAAGTGGGCACTGAGAAGACTGTTGACAAATTATTGTTGGATTAATCCCTCTGTGCAGTTAATTTTAGGGTGGAGGTAACTGAAAGCAAAGTGGAATGTCACATTAGCCTTAGTCTTCATCTACCAGCAACATCTGCAGAAGGTTTACCTTCTTTTTATTGTGTTTTTTATACTTTTGAAAAATCATTCCAGTAGAAAATGTCAAGTAACAAATACTACTTCTGACAATTTTCCTTATGCACTGCACACCAAGTTGGGTGGTTGGTGAAGAATGAAAGCCCCAGGGATAGCTTGGAGGGTGTGGAAATAAATAAAAGCAGGATGGAAAACAGGTTTGTAAAGAGAAAGTTACTTCATCTCTCTGCCATTCATACCTGACAGAGCTACATACGAAAAGGAGTTACCCAAATTCTGTCTTCCTTTCTCATTCTCTGCTTGGTTCCTGTAAATGACCATTCAGTTCTTCCATAGCTGGTGGCTTTTGTAGCAGCCAGACCACATGGCTGATTAAGTGCTGTAAGCTATTGAAGAGGCCTTGGAGGTGGGTGCAGGAAGTACCTGGCAGCTGTAGTGTGCCCAACCTTGCCATCCCACCTAGGCAGACTGAGCTGGAATGTAAGGTCTCAGACACGATGAGCCTTTCTCAGCATCAATACACAAGATGTGATGGAAAGTAAGTGCTGGCTGTTGCCTCCACCTCTAAAACCTGACAGGGATCTGTTCTTGAGACTTATAGAAGTCTTATTTGTAGTGCTTTTCTGGGTTCTTTCTGCTGTCACTCATCAGTTAAATTTGGTCTTCACATATGATAACAAAGAAGTATTATTCAAGGGTGGTTTAATCAATATCTTTTCATTGTATGTATAAGTAATCAAAAGTTCTATCTTCTAAATTTATTTTAACAGATTATAAGTCTCTTGTATTTTAGGACCACAGCATTCAGATGATACATCCCAATGGCTGAGGAAATCAAATTAAGCCATAATTTTTAAATAAAAATTTATTTATTTATTTATTAGGTTTGGCTGTGCTGGGTCCTCATTGCTGCTTGCAGACTTTCTCTAGTTGTATGCATGGACTTGTTGTGGTGGCTTCTCCTGTTGCAGAGCACAGGCTCTTAGTGCACAGGTTTCAGTAGTTGTGGCTCTTGGAAGGGCTTAGTTGCTCCACAGCATGTGGTGTCTTCTCAGATAAGGGATCGAACCTGTGTCCGCTGCATTGACAGGTGGATTCTTAACCATTGGACCACCAGGGAAATACAATTTATGAGTTTTTGTTTTCCTTACCTATTATATATATATGTCTAACACGTGGGAAAGATTGAAGGCAAGAGGAGAAGGGGATAACAGAGGATGAGATGGTTGGATCGCATCACTGACTCAATGGACATGAGTTGAACAAACTCTGGGAATTGGTGATGGACAGGGAAGCCTAGAGTGCTGCAGTTCATTGGGTCACAGAGTTGGACATGACCGAGCGACTGAACTGACTGACTGAACACTGTGATAGGAAACTTAGTATCCATGAATATGCCACTTCAGCAAAGGAGCCCCAAAGCCTGCTGAAATTTGGTGATCCACCTCTGTATTCTCCACTGGCATACATTTACTATGTCCCTTTTGAGAATACATGTATCCATCCTTGTGCCTTTCTTATTACCATCTCTCTCTCTCTTTTTTTTTTTTTAACCCAGGATATTTTTTTTCCTCTTCTATTCTCTGGACTCCAACAGATATATTGGATTGGCCAAAATGTTTGTTTGGGTTTTCTATAACATCTTATGGAAAAACCAGAACAAACTTTTTGGCCAACCCAATACAAACAGTCATTAAAATTGTTTTTATTTTTTCAAGAGCTAGATCAAAAAGCTGGGAAGCTTTTCCTGGTATTCCAAGTCAGTAATCGCCCCATTTATTCAATTGCAGGCCATTTCACAATGTGACAATGTTGCCCAGTTGATCAAATTCCCCAGCACTCTCTTGGGCAATGACCAAGGCCTGTCTTACCTGCTAGGTCTAAGGATTATCTAAGGTCAGACAATAACTTGGTCCCAGAGATCAGATCTATAGTGTCCAAGGTAGACCAAGGACAGGGGAACATTAAGAGGCTCAGTTAGACTGGTGAGAATGCAGCCCCTCTTGAGGGGCCTCTCTATCCCTCTACCTGTAACTGCCGATATCATAGCATTTTGTGCCTCAATTATAAAATATTTCAGCTTCAATTTAATCTTTTTCCCAGTGGGTCATAAACTCATTGCAAAAAGGACCAGATTCTTAATATTTTTCTTCTTCACAGTGTTTTACTCATTGTAGGCACTTAATATTTGCCAGAATAAATATAAATGAAGATCGTCAGGATCCAGGGGTCGGCTGAGATCCTTTGGTGCCTCTGTTGGATGGTTGAGCATAACTTCTGTTGTTGACTGGGTGTTTATAAGACCTGGAAGCCCTAGAACTGTTGTGGAGTTGATCCTGGGGATAGAGATAAGGCTCATTTATAAGGAAATATATTATCTTCATTTTTAGAAGCTCAACTTCTGAGGTTCTATCTTGATTTTGTGGTTGGGTTCTGAATAGGAACTAGGGCCCTGTCAACAGCAAAAGAAATCATTGATCTAATCAAGCCTTAGTNTTTTTTGAAGATAATCCTTGAACAGTATTGTTTCCTGAAAATATGCACTTAGCTGAAAAGATAAATGTGTGGTCAGAAGCCCTTGTCCATCTCTGGTTAAGAGTTTTTGTTAATGGTATTTCGGGTAAGGGTCCTATCTGCTTCAATAGCTTTTATCATTACTTCAACAGTTGGGTATTGTCCGTATGGAAAAAAGCAAGTTTTTTGTGAAGAGTACATTTGGGACTCAGATGCACAGAGATGCATCACTGTCTTTCTTTCCCCTTTCACCTTTAATGGCTCACTGAGGTATATTAGCCCAGCTCTTCAAGACCACCAATAAAGTCATTCTGGAATATTCTCCCACTGTGGGCTTCTTCCAACCTTTCCGTGCTTTTCTGCGGGCTCCTGTAATTGGATTAGAGACATTGCTAAGACCTCTTGTCTTTTTTTCCCCTGAAATGCAAAGTACCCTAACATGCAGACACATATCTACATGCATGTATTGATTGAGTAGCAAACTGGGAGCACAACTGACAGACCATAGAGAATTAAGCTTGTTCAACATCCAATTTAAAACCACCAGGTCAGAGAACCCCAGGTAGAATTTATGGGTTCTTGAATTTTTTGATTATTCAGAGCATCTTCTTATCCTTCTCCATTTTTTTTCAGACATGAGATTATACCCAGAGGTGAGATTATAATAAAAGCCTTTGGAGCCTTTGGAGAAAGGGCTTCAAAAATAATTTAGAAGGTTAAACTACAAGTAAGTAGTTCTGAATTCTAATTACAATGATAATAAAACATTTATGAAGTGCCTACTTATCCATATCAGTGTGCTAAATGTAGGTCTTCTAGATAGGTATCCCCAATCCCTAGAATTTCAAACAATACATTACCTTCTTTTCTCCTTTCAGGGAATATTTTTACTTATGATTATCACAGAGTTATAATACCAGCTTCATTTATTCTTATGAGTATTGAGCCTTGTTTGATGGTCTCTATCTTGAACAGCTGTCTGATCTGGATTATAAATTCCTCTAAAGTAAACTTTTCCCCAAGATCTCAACTCTCTGTTTTAGTAAAAGAATAAAATTAGTTCCCTTGGCTTGATGCTTTTTGATATTGCAGGTATGTACAAATTTGATGGCAGATTACTGAGTCATCAGAAAAGAGAGTTCTGCTCCTTGGTACTTGTCCTACTCTGTATACATATTCAAAGGTTTGTATTTAGTATCAAGGTTTCGGTGCATTTTGAAACTCAGTGGGTTGTTAAGTGTAACATATAAAAGTAGGAACTAAGCACATACTCATCTGTGTAAACAAGGTCTAAGGACTCATCTATCTTCCTGAATGTTGCATAGTAGTAATTATGATGATGATAAAAATAAATAGAATATGCTGCTTATTAAACACTGTGAGTCAAGCACTGTGCTGTGTGCTCTCAGTCTGCTAATGTCATTTATTCACAACTCTATGGTCTAGGTGCTATTATTAGCCCTCTTTGGGAAAAATTAGGCTTCCCTTTTAGCTCAGCTGGTTAAGAATCTGCCTGCAATTCAGGAGACCGTGGTTCGATTCCTGGGTCAGGAATATCCGCTGGAGAAGAGATAGGCTACCCACTGCAGCATTCTTGGGCTTCCCTGGTGGCTCAGCTGGTAAAGATCTGTGTGCAATGTGGGAGACCTGGGTTTAATCCCTGGCTTGGGGATTAAATAATAATCCCTGAAGAAGGAACAGCTACCCACTCCAGTATTGAGAATGATGAAAGTCAGGTGCCTTGCCCAAAGTCACCCAGTTTGTAAGGGACTGCCTGGATCCAGAGCTCTTGCTCTTAACTACTCTTCAACATAAGTCTATTTTTGCTAACAGTATTGAAACAGTATAATCTATTTTATAAAAATAAAATCATCCGTGGCCTGCTGGAAAATTATAGGTTGGATGATGTGGCATGACTAAGAGCTCAGGCTTTGGGGTCAAACTGTGATGAAATCTAGTTCTGTCTTTTTGAGTTGGATAAATTTGGCTAAATTATGTAAACTCTCTGAGCCTTTATCTGGGAAACGGAGAAAATAATGATGCCTGAATCATAGGTGCTGCTGAGGTTTAAATGAGATAATGTATACAAAGCATCTAGCACAGTGTCTGGCACAAAATCATTGCTCTCTAACAGTAATGATTATTATTATTAATAGTAGAGTCTTTGGATTTGGCAAGTGAAGTTTTAGCATCCAGGAACAGAATTCAGGTCCAAGTTCCCTATGTGGCCCACATGGTAGGAAAGGGACATTACCTCTCTCTGCCCCCAGCAAAGCCGGGACTTCCTTCGGTAAAAGGCCCAGGTTCAGCATCATGGGGAGTTTGCAACTATGGTGTGCAATGCTATCTCCACATTAGAATTACCTGGTAGCTTTGAAAACTCCCAATGCCTCACTGATTAAATCAGAATCTCTAGGGGAGGGACCACAGCATCAGTGTGTGTTAAAGATCCCCTGGGAAATCCAGTGTGTAGTCAAAGTTAATAATCATTTTTTTGATGACTTAAATATGATTCCAGAAGGTGTTCTTCAAAAGGAAAGAGCACTTATACACTTGGGAAATGCAGGAGTCAGAGGTTGATAGAGAAGAGTGTATCTTTCTCTAGGCTCTCTACATTTGACATCCTAACACATTTAATCAGATAGTCCAGATCTCTTAGGCAGATCTTATAGAAGTGGCACCACTTAGTAATGTGCTCTGGATGGAGAATTTGAATCAAAATACCTATTAATAGATTTTAGCCCAATTCTATATTTTCAAGCTTGAGCACACCACCAGACATGTTAGAGTCTCAGTTTCTAATGGGAATGATGATTCCTGGCCTGCTTAAACAAATATTAATATTAGTCATATTTCTTGAGTACCTATCATTGGGGAGGGGTACTTCCACCCTTCTTTTATCTAATACTTAGATTTTGTCCCAGGGAGAAGGAGCTTATAAGACAGTAAATCACTCTAAGGTTTTTGTTGGGCCATGTTTTACCTGGGAGAGGCAAATGCTTTTGAGGCAGAAATCTGAACTTCCTTCTTCCGTGTGGGAGCAGAGAGGTTGGATCTCTCTTTAGTCCTGACATCCCTAACTAATGGGCAGTAATTTGAGGGATTCTCAGCATACTTTACCANTTGTTGGGCCATGTTTTACCTGGGAGAGGCAAATGCTTTTGAGGCAGAAATCTGAACTTCCTTCTTCCGTGTGGGAGCAGAGAGGTTGGATCTCTCTTTAGTCCTGACATCCCTAACTAATGGGCAGTAATTTGAGGGATTCTCAGCATACTTTACCACAATTTTGAAATACTGTACTTGGCTTTCTGTTTAATTATTCTTTCTGTTTAATTATAACTTCTGAAAGAAACACCAAGAGAAGAAGAGTTAATGACAGAATTACCCTACCTCCACCTTGAACTATACTAGAGCAGTTATCTCTCTCTCTGTGTGCGTGTGACACATAGAAGAGACACTGAGAGTTTAACAGGGGAGAAAAGGCATGATGACAAAAGCAGAAGACATTCAGAGCTTTCAGACTCTAAATCTTCCATGTTCATCTGGCCCAGGCAGTGACCTGTTACCACAGCTGCCCCATGAAATGCCCAGTTTTCTCTTACTTAAGCATGGTGCCCTTCAGGTAATCTGTTCTGGAAGTATGCAGTTATTGGAGTCCAGATTTCCCCATGGAAAGCAGTTTACATGATAAGGTAGCCTGCACATACAGGAGTGTTGCAATAAATGGTCAAATAAATAGAGTCTCCAGACTGAAGATTTCTACAGAGCCCAGGCAAGGAAGGAATATAAATGAGTAAAGTGGGTCTGTGTTGTATGGAACTATGTTTGGCCCTCCAAGTNAGCCTGCACATACAGGAGTGTTGCAATAAATGGTCAAATAAATAGAGTCTCCAGACTGAAGATTTCTACAGAGCCCAGGCAAGGAAGGAATATAAATGAGTAAAGTGGGTCTGTGTTGTATGGAACTGTGTTTGGCCCTCCAAGTGGCCACTCCTCCTGCTTATTGTTGCTGTGTGAGAATGTTAAGACCTTCTCAGGTCTTGTGCTCAGGTCTTCTAATTTCTTAAGGGAAGCCAAAATTTTGAATTTTTGTGAGATATTCTTAATTTTAAATGTTTCCAACTGAGTCTAGTTTTAATATACAGACATAGAATGATTGCTATAGCTCACTTAAAGGCTTTTTAACCCTAATAGGTTTTGAAAAATTATGACATCTTTTGGTCTCCTCTGTTTTTTGGTGTATCATGACTTTTTCTCCCGTGTATATACTACACAAAAGTGTTATAAGAAGAAATATTTTATAATACTGTTTTAGGCAAAAATACTTTCTGATCCATTATTTGATACAGTAGTTTCAGGTAAGAGATTATCATATGGAGTGAGTTTGAATTGCTCACCATGTTTGAATGAACCCCAGATGTTTTGCTTTGGGTACAAATGCCAAGTGCCAGGGATAAAGAGGTAGCACTTTCTTCTAACTCTTCCAGTAATGCATGTGTGTGCTATGCAATTGCATGTGTGTGCTATTTCCACATTTTGAAGTGCTCTCTTATTTAGCTTTTATTTTGCCCGGAGGGTGTTTTTCTGTGTTATAACTTTATTTTCAAGTGCAATCTGAGTGCAGGATAACCACACGTGCCCCCAAAAGGTTGAAAAATTGATGAAGAAAATGATACAGAAAGAAGAGAGGACATGAGCACAATAAACCTTCATCACATTCACATTATATTTTATGTGTAAACTGTATTTATTCACTTTTAAATTGTTGTTTATTACCTATACAGTTTTTATTGTTCAATTGCTATACTTTTTTTTTTGTTTAACCTGAGAAAATAGTTTAACAGGGATCAGTATATCAATTCATGGACCAATATAAAACATGTCTCTGGTGTGGTTTTGAGCAACAGGATGCTGCTTTGTGACATTCAGTGAAGAATGTAAAAATGTTAACACAGTGAACAAGAGATGGGGGTTATTATTCTAGATCTTTCAGGGTGCAGAATGGGTGGCTGTNAAAGGCTTTGGCATAGTCAATAAAGCAGAAATAGATGTGTTTCTGGAACTCTCAGTCTTTTTCCCTCTGCCTCAAGTTTCCTTTTTACATTTCCTTTCTCACATTTCTCCTTGAAATTGAAAAGTGTTAGTTATGTCCGGCTTTTTGAGATCCCATGGACTGTAGCCTGCCAGACTCCTCTGTTCATGGAATTCTCCAGGCAAGAATATAGGGGTGGGTAGCCATTCCTTTCTCTATGGAATTTTCCTGAGCCAGGGATCGAACCCGGGTCTCCTGCATTGCAGACAGATTATTTACCATCTGAGCCAGCCGGGAATTTCTTTCTAAACACCAATTTCCAACACCCCTCCTCTTAGGAACTGCCACAGACATCTTCCCACCCATACTCACACCAGCAAAAACTGTCTGCCCTGCTCCGTGCTCCAGCAACACTGGACACACCCCTCTGTGACAGAGCCTGTGACTCCATGCCCAGCTGCCCATGTGTATGCTTATTCTCCTGGCTAGGACTGCTGGACCCTTGACCATGAGAAACAGGCTTTATTTCTTGCTGCATTTGAAGAACCTTGCCCAGTGCCTAGTAGATACTGGACTTCTATTATTATTAAACTGTTATTAATAACAGTAACTTGGAAAGCATTTAATTGCCATCTGTATCTGACATTGTGTTAAGCATTTCTCTTCTTTTATTACACTTTTGCATCATAAGACTTTTATAATGTAGATGATGATAAAAAAAAAAAANCAAGAGGCTTTTTAGTTCCTCTTCACTTTCTGCCATAAGGGTGGTGTCATCTGCATATCTGAGGTTATTGATATTTCTCTAGGCAATCTTGATTCCAGCTTGTGTTTCTTCCAGCCCAGCGTTTCTCATGATGTACTCTGCATAGAAGTTAAATAAGCAGGGTGACAATATGCAGCCTTGACGTACTCCTTTTCCTATTTGGAACCAGTCTGTTGTTCCATGTCCAGTTCTAACTGTTGCTTCCTGACTTGCATGCAGATTTAGGGAGTGATATAAGTGTTAAGGAAAGAAGACATTCTCAGTGGCATATAGGAATTAAAAAAAAGTTTTAATGTTAACTATTTGGTTTTGTGAGTGAAGTTGATTGGGAGATCTGAGACACCAGTTTCATGAATTGGTTTGTTATTTGATTATGTTTACAAGAGACTACCATCCACAGATGGACTGCTAGCATCAGGCCCAGGCAGTATTTCATATTGAGCATGGCAGATAGATGAGTCAGGTTGAAGAATAAAATGGTCATGTGGGTAACCGTATCTGTAGGTTAAAGCTGGTCAAATCACAGAAATCAGTAATATTACATTTCTGGCTGATTTCCTTTAAAGATGTCCATTCTCTCCTCTTCACGACAGCTTGGCAAAACATCTTTCCTTGGTGAAAATAGCCTGTCCATACTCTTGCTTTGAAGGTGTCCTGATTTCCTTGTTTCTTCGCCTTTGAAATACTTTGGAAACATTTATCTCATTCTATTCTTCTTCCTCTTTCCTCCTCTTCTTCCTTATTTCTTGCCTCCTTTTCCTTTTCTTTCTTTCCCTCTTTTCTCCTCCTCTTCCTTCTTTAATTAAGTAGGAAATGATTAAAAAGACAGTGATAAATTAACATTCCTATTAGGAATTTAAAAGAACTTTTCTGAAGACCTCCAAGAAAACAAAGCCAAGGTATCTTGAAATAAAGATATGGGCACTATATTTGCTTTTCTAAAAAAAAAAAAATCTGCTTTTCTCAGTTCAGATGCTTTGAAAAAGAGCAGATACGTGTTCTTGTGTTCTTTGTGACCCCATGGATTGTAGCCTGCCAGGCTCCTCTGTTGATGGAATTCTCTAGGGAAGAAACTGGAGTGTGTAGCCATTCCCTTCTCCAGGGGTTCTTCCCAACCCAAAGATGGAACTTGGGTCTCCTGCATTGCAAGTAGATTCTTCACTGAGCAACCAGGGAAGCCTCCTAAACAAGGTCAACCCCTATTTAAAACTAAGATAATTAACCACCCCCTAGAATCAAGAGAGCCAAAGGACCAATCAAGAGAGTCAAAGTAGTTATAGCCACTGGGGCTGTCCTAATGGCCCATTTTCAAGTGGTTAGAGAACAATAATAACAAAAACAAACAAACAAAAAATAATTCAGATTTCTTGTCAGGAGTTTGAACAGAATCTAGAATCAAGAAATGGCAGCCTCTTGGTTAAGATCTCTAAGGTGAGTCAATCGGATTTTCTTTTCCATCTTAACTGTTGGTGTAGCACTGCCTTGACAAGGTCTCTCTGCTTATATTCAGTTGGCCAAATAGTTCCTTCTGTTTTTAAGTAAAAATAAAATACACATTTTTTCATTTGTACCAAGAACTTTATCGACCAACATATTCACCATTTTGTTCCACTGCCACCTGCCATTATTCAGGCAACTTTGTAATTACATCTTCCCAAAACTTTTTCTTTTTGAGCAAAGAACTGTTACAGGTACCTTTTATAGTCTTCCAGGGGAGTTGAAATTTTTTCGATTAAGAGAATTTTGTAAAGACTGAAATAAATGGTAATCAAAAGTTGCAAAGTCTGCTCAATATGGTGGATGAGTTGGAACTTCCAAGCTGTAACAGCTTTTGCCTGGTCATGAAAGAAACATGTGTCTTGTGTTATTCTGATGGAATATTATGTTTTCTGTTGACTAATTCTGGACACTTTTCATCAAGCCTGCTTTCAGTTGGCCTAATTGGGAGCAGTACTTGTTGGAATGAATTGTTTGGTTTTCTGGAAAGAGCTCATAATGAAGAACTCTGTTCTAATCTCACCATATATACAAAATCTTCTTTGGGTGAAGACTGGCATTTGGTGTGGTTGGTGGTGATTCATTTTGCTTGACCCACGATCTCTTCCACTCCACATTATTGTACAGTATCCATTTTTTGTCACCCATCACAATTTGTCTTAAAAACAGAACACTTCTGTTACGTTTCAGTAGAGAATCCCATGTGGAAATGTGGTCAGGAAGATTTTTCTTGCTTAACTTATGTGGAACCCAAACATCAAAGCGATTAACTTAACCAAGCTGGTGCAAATAATTTTCAGTGCTTGATTGGGTATTTTGAGTATATTGGCTGTCTTCCGCATGGCATAGCATTGATTATTCTCAATTAATGTCTTGATTTAATTGCTATCAACTTCAATCATGGAGCATCGTCCAGTGAGGACTCTCTAGCAGAAAACTTTGCAAACCCCTTTTGACATGTTTGATTATCACAGTACCTTCTCCATACACTGCACATATCTTTTTTTTTTTTTTGCATTTCAGTTGCCTTTTTACCTTTCCTGAAATAATAAAGCATAATATGCTGAAAATGCTGCTTTATTCTTCTATCTTCAATATTAAAATGATTACTCAAAAATTCACCAGTTTTGATAAGTTTAAAAAAATTTATTTATTTTTGGCTGCATTGGGTCTTCCTTGCTGTATGCTGGTTTTTGCTAGTTGCTGAGAGTGGGGCTAATCTTCATTGAAGGCTTCTCATTGCAGTGGTTTATCTCGTTATGGAACATGGGCTCTAGGGTGGATGGACTTCTCTAGCTGTGGCTCGTGGGTGTGCTTAGTTGCCCCTTGGCCTGTAGAATCTCCCTGCGACAGAGATTGAACCCATGTCCCCTGCATTGGCAGGCAGACTCTTAACCACTGGACCACCAGGGAAGTCTGGATAATTTTTTTCTTTTTTTAAAGAAAGCTCTTACATTGGTAAGAGCTTTCATAATACAGTCTAACACAATTTTTTCAAATGAAGCTAAATACAACAAAGCACCACTAGAGCCATATTATAGAAGACACCAAAGGAATCTTTTGGCAAACACAATGAGTTGTAGAGCAAGGATTCACATCATGGCTCTGAACTGAAGCCTACTCTTCTTCCACCTAAGCCTTTTACTCTCCTGAAATGAACCAGATTAACCTGCTTATACTTCCTTCTCCCTGTCATGCCCCTTTCCTTTTGACCTTTGAGTTCCTTCTCTCTCCTCTGTTTTTCTTGATGAATCTGGGTAAAGGTTTATCAATTTTTCTTACCTTTTCAAAGAATTAACTCTTCATTGAATTTTTCTATTGCTTTTTTAGTTTCTATTTCATTTATTTCTGCTCTGATATTTACGATTTCTTTCCTTCCACTAATTTTGAATTTTGTTTGTCCTTCCTCTTCTAGTTCTTTAAAGCAAAAGTTTAGGTTGCTTATTTGAAATTTTCTTGTTTCCTGAGATGTTTGTATTGCAATAGACTTCTCTCTTAGAACTACTTTTGCAGCATCTCATAGATTTTTGGATTGTTGTGTTTTTGTTTTTATTTTATCCACATATGACTTCCTCTTTCATTTCTTCAGTGAACTGTTGGGTTGGCCAAAAAGTTCATTTGGGTTTTATGAAGGATCTTGTGGAAAAACCTGAACAAACTTTTTGGCTAACCCAATATTTGTTGTTTAGTAGCATATTGTTTAGCTTCCATGTTTGTGTTTTTTTCTTGTGGTTGATTTCTAGTCTCTTAGCATTGTGGTCAGAAAATATGCTTAATATGATTTTTTTAATCTTTATATTTTGTAACCATTTGTTAAAGTTCTCACAGTGTTTGTACATTCTTCTCCTATGAGCATCTTTGGGTTCTTTGAGCATTTTATGATTGTTACTTTGAACTCTTTAGTTCCACTTCACTTATTTCTTCTGGGATTTTATTTTGTTTCTTCATTTAGAACATATTCCTCTGTCACATCACTTTGCCTAATTCACTGTTTTTATTTATATATATATTTGAAGAGTTGATCACATTTCTGTATCTTGGAGCAGTAGTAGCCTTATGAGGGAAGCAGCCTATGCATTTCAGCAGCACCCTTCCTCTGGTCACCACAGCTATATGGTCTAGGGGTACCTCCTAGTACTCCTTCCTGGGCCTTTCTGTTGAGTGGGATGACTACTCTTGGAAGACTGGTAGGCATAGTTGGACACCAGTCTTTTTGGTTGCTAGGCTCTACCTTGTGGGGAGGCTGCCAGCCATTGGTGGGAGGGACTGAGTCATGAGTCATTGGCTGTGGAGCCCCAGGAACTCCCAGTGCTAGTGCTGACCCACTGATGGGTGGAGCTGGGTTTGGGTTGGGTGGTTGTGGTATTAATGTTGACCTCCTAGTGGATAGGGCTTGTTCATGACATGGCTGTCCATTAAACCTGGTTATGTCCTGAAGCTGGTTTTTGCCTGCTGGTGAGTGGGGTCAGATCCTGGGGGAGCTGGCTGAGGGGCTCAGGGTGTCTTAGAGCTGGTGTTGGTNCCCAAAATAATTGAAAATGTACCTTTACAACACACAAGATGTGTATAAGAGACAGGGTTATGTCCTGAAGCTGGTTTTTGCCTGCTGGTGAGTGGGGTCAGATCCTGGGGGAGCTGGCTGAGGGGCTCAGGGTGTCTTAGAGCTGGTGTTGGTGTGCTGGTGGGTGGACTGGGGGCACAGGGACTCCTCTACTGGTGCTGGCTCACTAGTGGTGGAGTTGGGTTCTGAGGTCCCTAGGTGTTGGTTCCTGTGGGTCCCAGAAATGGTGTTGGCCCACTGGTGAGTAGAGCTGGGGCAAGAGAGTCCTAGGGCTGTTGTATATTTGTTGGTGGGTGGAGTGAGGCCCTGGGATCTCTGACTGAGGGGAATCCAGGGGTCTCAGAGCTAATGTTGGCCTGCTAGTGGGCAAGGCCAGGGCCCAGGGAGTCCTGGGGCTAGTGCTGTCTAACCAGTGGGCAGAGCCAAGTACTGAGGTCATTGGCTGCAGGGCTCTGGGGGTCTAGACTTGTTGGCCCTTTGATAGATGGGGCCAGGTTCTGGTCCCTCTAGTAGAGAAAGCTGGGTTCTAGGGTGGCTGAGTACTTAGAGGGTCCAAAGGAAGCTGGCCTATTACTTGGCTTGAAGTGTCCCTGTACTGGTGCTGACAGGCTGGTGGATAGGGCTAGGTCCTATTGCTAATAAGCTAGAGGGAGGATTCAAAAATGATGCTTGACAGCACCAGTGTCCTATGGTAGACTATTCCCCAAATGGCTGCAGCTAGTGTCTATGTCCCCAGGATGAGCTCAAATTGCTTCTTGCCTCTCTGGGAATCTCTCAAAGATCAGCAAGCAGGTCTGACCCAGGCTCCTTTCAAATTACTGCTTCTACAGAGTGGGTCTCAGAGTGGGTGAGGTTTTGTTTCTGCCCTTTAGGAGTGAAATATCTATTTCATACAGCACTCTGACTCTCCCAAAAGTAAGTGCTGCTGGCCTTCAAAGTCAAATGTTTTAGGGGCTCGTCTTCCTGGTGTATGACTCCCATGCTGGGAAACCTAATGTGGGGGCTCAGACTTTTTACTGCTTGGAGAGAATCTCTGCAGTTGTAATTATCGTCCCATTTGTGGGTTTCTCACCTGGGTATGGTTCTTGATTACACCATATCTTTGCCCTTCCTGCTCATCTCATTGTGGTTCCCTCTTTATATATTTAGTTTAGAAAGATGTATCTTTATATCTTTAGTTTTCCTTTCTACCAGTCTTCAGATCTGTATCATTCAATAGTTGTTCTATAAATAGTTGTAATTTTGGTGTGCCAGTTGGAGAAGGTAAACTCAGGGTCTTCCTATTCTGCCTTCTTGGCCACCCCTGGCTGAGTCTCCAAGGCTTTGTTTCTTTTAAGGAACTGTTTTTACATAATTTATGTGTTTGGTCTGTTTGGACAATAAGAATCACCATGGGAAATAGATGGGGAAACAGTGGAAACAGGGTCAGACTTTATTTTTGGGGCTCCAAAATCACTGCAGATGGTGATTGCAGCCATGAAGTTAAAAGACGCTTACTCCTTGGAAGGAAAGTTATGACCAACCTAGATAGCATATTGAAAAGCAGAGATATTACTTTGCCAACAAAGTTCTGTCTAGTCAAGGCTATGGTTTTTCCAATGGTCATGTATGGATGTGAGAGTTGGACTGTGAAGAAAGCTGAGCACCAAAGAATTGATACTTTTGAACTGTGGTGTTGGAGAAGACTCTTGAGAGTCCCTTGAAGTGCAAGGAGATCCAACCAGTCCATCCTAAAGGAGATCAGCCCTGGGTGTTCATTGGAAGGACTGATGNTTTTTTTTTTATCCCATTCAAAACAAAGACACCCTAGGGGACCATTAAGTAAATAGGCATTTAAGACTTTTTTCATTGCTAAGAAAATAGTTAATTATTATTAGTGCCTAAAAGTCTCAATTCAGACAGAACACCTGAATGAACACACTGTTGAAATGGTAGCAACATGTCAGCTATGAATGGATGCCAATTTGCAGTTTATTAAAAAAATACTGCTTCTTCCTTGGAGTTTTCAGGGAGGGGTGTGAGTCCACCTTTAACTCCTGAAAAATAATGAGACTTGGCAGAGCTCTTTTTCAAGAGAGCTGAAGTGGAGCTGCTTTCCCGAATACCACATATCCCTAGTGGACGCCACTGTTGTATGCACATGCTGTTCGTTCCAGAGCCTGTCTGGAGAAACACATTGCCAGTATGCTGTTGTATAGTTGCTAAATCATGTCTTGACTCTTTTGCAACCTCATGAATTGTAGCCCACCAGGCTCCTCTGTCCATGGGATTTCCCAGGCAAGAATACTGGAGTGGGTTGCCATTTCCTTCTCAAGGGGATCTTCTTGACCCAGGGATTGAACCCTCATCTCCTGCATTGGCAGATGGATTCTATACCACTGAGTCACCCAGGAAGCCAAGATTGCCAGGATAGAAAGCCTTTGAAGATATTGAATCAGTTTTGTTTTATTTCATGAAGACGTTTATTTATTCTTCTGCTTTAGGAAAACAAATGCAGACTCATGGTATACACTGAGTAACTTGCTTCTGCTTGATTGGTACAATGCAGGATTAATAATCTATTTTTTGTTCTTGTTTGTTAATTACACAAAAGAGCACACACATCTTTATAAAGCATTTACTATGTTTAAGATGGGCATTGTGCTTTTGAAATGTGAATAATACTTAGAACTTTTCAGTAATTTAGTGTTTATGGAATGCTTTTAGTTTACTTTTTTTGCTTGATCCTCATAACATTTTCCTGAAATTCATAGGTTAGAGGGACTGTTCACCACATTTTATAGATAACTTAGCAAAATTCTGTGAAATAGAGTTGCCATGTGACTCAGAAATTTTACTTCTAGGCATGCACCCAAAATAATTGAAAATGTACCTTTACAAAACACACACACACACACACACACACACACACACACACAAAACAACAAACTGGTACATGCATGTTCTTGGCAGTGTTACACATAATAGCCTAAAAGTGGAAGTAACCCAAATGACCATCAATGGGTGAATGGATAAATAAAATGTGATATATCTATACAGTGGAATAATAAAAAAGGAAGAATCAGTGATACATGCTTCAAAATGGATGAACTTTGACAACATTGTTCTAAAGTGAATGAATACAGACATATAGTCCAATCATTGGATGTTCCATTTGTATGAAATACCCAGAATAGGCAAATCCATAGAGACAGAAAGCAGATAGATTAGTGACTTCTAGGGGCTGTGCTGAAGGTGGGGACTTGGGAATGACTACTAATAGGTGTGCAACTTCACTTTGGGGTAGCAAAATGGTATGAAATTAAATAGTGGTTTGGTTGTACTAGATGAGTACTGAATACCATTAAAATGTACACTTTAAAAGTGAATCGTATGGTGACTTATACCTCAGTTAAAAATAAAAGATTTTACCAGTGACTTACCCAGTGGTAGAAATGTGTGAAGTAGCCATGTTTTTTGAATGCCAAATAAATGTTCAGATTCTGTCATCTGTCTGGAGAGATTAGCTTCTATTATCTAATCCCAGAGGTTCTTAAAAGCAGGAAATGTTTGCTGGCTGTGGTCAGAAGATGGAACTTTGGAAGAATGATCAGAGACTTGCAACGTTGGCTTTGAAGTTGGAGGAAGGGGCTATGCTTCAAGGAACTGTGGGTGGGCTCTAGAAGCTGTAATATGTGAGGAAGTAGCTTCTCCCTTTAGAGTCCCTAGAAAGGAATACAGCCCTGATGACATCTAGATTTTAATCAGTGAGACCTGTGTCAGATTTCTGAACTATAGAACTATAAGATAATCAATTTGTATAGTTTTAAGTCACTAAGATTATGACAGCAGTCATAGAAAACTAATACATTATACTAAGGTATTTTATGAATAACAATTACTCCAAAGACATTAATACAGAAGGATGAGATAAGCTAGTAACTGCTAGTAGGATGGTATTTTCCCCTCAATACTGTAATCTGAGGAGGTGATAATTGGTAGAAACCTAAATGATGAGGAGCCAGTCAAGTGGAAATCTGGGAAAAGAGTGTTCTAGGCAGAGGAAACATCACGTAGTCTGCAGGGCTCTATCCAGTGTGCTATGTTGGCGATGTATGAGTTTACCAGAAGTAGGGCTTTTGTTCATTCATTCACCCACTCATCACTTGACAGATATTTATCGAGTAGTTCTGGTGTGCCAGGCACTGTCTTAGGTGTTGGGAACGTATCATTTCCACACTGGTCTGTCCCTCAAAGCTTTTTTTCACCTGTGTGTGGAATTCTCCATTCCAGAGAAAGATACCAAATGCTCCTTTCTTAAGTGATCCTCTTAGATCCTAGAGAGATTATTGAGACTTAGAATTCATAAGAAATCCACCAAACCTGAGAATGTTTACCCTTCCAGATGCTGGATAGCGTCTGGGAAATTCTGAAGGTTTCTAAAAGTAAACAGTATAAGAGTCATGCTGTATGACTAAAGAATTTACATCTTGTGCTAAGATTTAAGTTGTAGTAATATTATTAATATTCCTTTTCTTTACTTTTGATGTATCACATTTTGGCACCGAATATGCTTGGCACATTTCATTTGTTAAATGGCTTGAAGTTTCCTATGAAGTCAGAAAATGTTATATATGTGTGGCCTTACACAAGGAATATTTCAATCAACCTTTTTTGATCTACATGATTCCATCCAAACATTTTTCCTCATCAAACCCCTGAGGGTTTTTTTTTGTTGTTGTTGTTAAATTTACTAATTTAGTCAGTTAGAAAGATAAGCAAGAATGTATTGGCGAAGTCACCTATCTCTTCAAACAGCTGATGTTCCTGCAAATCAGAATTGATTTGAATTAAGGTGAATGATAAACGTGCACTGTCAGACTGCCTTCTGGGAGAGGGCTGGGTGAGTTTTCAGGGTGATTTTCTTTGTTCTCTTGGCCTCAGCCTGACTCTGGGGCTGCCTTTTTCTCCTCACCAAAGCTGACTTGCTCTCCCCCTGCCTAATTACCACTTCATTCCCACCTCCAACCACTGAGGCAGAAGTTGAGCTTTGCCATACCAACTTTGAGCCCAAGTCAGCATGAGCAGTTTCTGTTCGGCCTTATCTTTCCAGATATCCCATTAGGCCATGCTCAAAATCCCAAAAGCCTGTGGAGCAAGGCTGAGTGTGTGATTTAGAGACCTGAGATTTTGGACTATGGGTATGTGACTCCCCATGTGTGAGCTGTGTTGAACTGGGGAGAAAACACCAGGTGTGTGGCCTTTTTTTCTCCGTTCCCCTCCATTCTCTGCTCCCTTTGCCTGGGCTTGCAGGAATCCCTCTCCCAGCACTGTAACATTTTAAAAAATATTCCTCTGAAGAGTTTAGAGATAACCTAGGGAGTGAATCCAAGAGAATGTCTCTTTGGAAATTTAGGAACCCATATCCTTGATTCCCAGTGGCCATATGCTGCTTTCTTTGCTTCAACTTGCTTTGCTCTTATGCATCTTTCAAAACTAAGCCCAGAAATGCCTGATAAGTGTTTTCTGGCCTATGCCTCCTACTGAAAATGCAAACTATCCTTTAGCCTCATTCCATAACATCAGGCACATCCTCTATCATGGACCCTGGAGGCTGAATCTTGACTGTTTGCATTTGTTTTTATAAGTGTCTCCCGGAAGGCAGAGACCCTATACCTGGTATGTTGTAGATGCTTAGAAAATGCTCATTGAATGCAGATTGCTCAGGGCAAAGGTAGAATTGAGCAAAATATTTCATAGCCCAAGTAATTATAATACTCAATTTACATAAACGAAACACTCAGACTCTGGAATTAAAAGCAATCTAAATTGACATATGTTCCTTGTGTGAGTAATAGCTTTTACAAGTTGACTAAAACCTTTTTCTAAAAAACAGCAGGAGTGCATCTTACATGTATTAGCATTTTATAAGTATTTCTATTTAAATTTAAAATTCTGGCTCAGTCATTGGAATTATGTCCTATGCTGCAAGACAAACAGAAGTTCAAAAAGGTGACTTGTCACTGCCCAAATGCAGAAAAATGGAAAGGGCCGTTCAAAACCAACTTAAGAGTCAATAAACATTGAAGGGATATCCTCTAGAGATTGGTAAAAAGTCAAACAAACAAAATGAAGAGGCCATCCTTCCTGGAGGACCACTTAGGGCAGAGGATCACTGAGAAGCTAAGTTTCCTTTCCTTCTCCTCTCCCAGTTGGTACAGGGAGAAGATACCAGGTACTTTTGACTCGTGGAGTTACTCCCCTCTTATAGATTTCTGCAATCATGTCTTTCAAAGTTCCTTTGAATTTCAAATTACAGACACCCTCGAGCACTGTAAAACAAAATATGTCATGACTACCTGGCTTTTAGCTATGCTCATTCACAAAGGAAAACAGATGCTTTCACAGATTGCTTATGGGAGGACCTGGAGCAGAGCTGACTCTCTGTTGGGGTGCTAATTGATTGGCTGACTGACATTCATTAAGCACTTATTATGTGCCAAGAACTTGGGATGAATGAAAAATAAGAGAAAGTTTCTCTTTCCTAGAAACTCAGATATCTTAGAGCTAGAGAGGTGTCTAGTCTTTAAGATCATCAGAGATTAAAGCAATGCCCTTGTACTACTTACTATCTTTTTATACCTATAATAAGTTAAACTTTTTGGCTGTACTTGTAATATTTCAGGTTTTGGGGACCTGAATTTGATGTTTCAGACAAAAACAGTGCAAGTTATTTTCTTGTGCATTCCAGGAGGCTTAAATATACATTTAAAATTATCTGCTATTTCAAATTATTTTTTGGAATTAGGCCACATTGAAAACAAAATAAATATATTTGAGTTTTGAATGGTTCCCAACTTTAGATGACATGGACGAGCTGTTTGGCAGACATATCTACTTAACTATAAATCTCTACTGCATACTATTGCTGCTGCTAAGTCGCTTCAGTCATGTTCAACTCTGTGCGACTCCATAGACGGCAGCCCACCAGGCTCCTCCGTCCCTGGGATTCTCCAGGCAAGAACACTGGAGTGGGTTGCCATTTCCTTCTCCACTACTGCATACTAATTATACATATAATCAGATACACATGAAAACATACATACACAGATAGCTATTATTGATCATGGATTAAAGAGTGTGAGAGCTGGAAAGGAACTAAATTCATGCAGCCTAACTCTTCCATTTCTAAACCCCAACCCTTCCATACTGCTACAACTAGTAATAATAATCATAATATAGCAGTCATCTTGAGCACTTGCTATTTGTTCCATGTGCACCAGGCTATATTCTCCACAAAGGTGGGAACAAGCTAGTTGATTACTGCTGTGTCCTTAGTGCCTACCTGGGTGCCTCTCCATCATAAGTAAGTGCTCAACCACTCGTGTTGCACAAAATAACATATGCTGAGTTCTGTGTCAGATAGTTCACATACGTTATCTCACTGAACCATCAAAACCAGAGCCATGTGGTAATGTGTTTGGAGCTAATAGTTTATTGTTAATGGAAGAATGAGGATGAAAATCTAAGTGTCTGGACTTCCCACTCTAAGAGATTTTCCATCAAATATCCCACTGTATCTGTGAACATGTTCTCTTGTGTGTTCCAAAGATCAAACTTGGATTAATGTCCATAAACAAGGTATGAATATCATCAAATTAATTAATGAAGGTCATATTTACATTTCACCAGGTGTTAACTCGAGTTATTTGTTTGAGTGAAGATTTTCTCAATTTATTGCAGTCAGTCACTGCTGCCCCTTGGTAACAGACAGTGTGCTTGAATTTCACACATCTCTGTGAATTGCTATCTTGCATTTCTTAGCAAAGGCTGAGCCTCAGTCAATA
This sequence comes from Neotragus pygmaeus, assembly GCA_006410875.1. NCBI lineage: Eukaryota > Metazoa > Chordata > Mammalia > Artiodactyla > Bovidae > Neotragus > Neotragus pygmaeus. Next base: position 422,199 of record SJYV01015079.1, read on the forward strand.
TTTTTACAGTAGGACAGTTCTTTGGAAGACTCTGGGTGTTACTTAAGCTAATAAATGACTATCCTTCTAGCAGAATTACAAGCAATGCCCCAATTAATGAACGTGGTAATAGCTGCTCTTGGTTTACAATGGCCTCATTGCCCAAATTGGTCACTGGCTAGATTATCCAAGTCCCCAGTGATTTACAAATCCCAAGGAAAGTGCAGAAAACATAAAATTTATTTTTCTACAATTTGAGGCATGAGCCTCTCTAGCATTTCAGAGCCCTACGTTTCTGTGATGGGCTTTGATTCAATCCGGCCTGAATGAAAGACATTTCATCACCCCAGAATGCATTTCTTTATTTGCCTTGGATCTATGATTCTGTCAGTATTGAGAGAAAAGAAAAATCAATGCTGCACTATAAACCTCGGGCCGCCTCTGGCCAACGTGGTCAGCATGGTGTGAGCAAAGGAAATGGCAGGGGAAAAAATTGACCGCTCAGCAAGAGTGTGGCCAGTAACGGACACAGCTCAGGGCTAATAACAGCTTGCAATTACACATGGAAAGCCAAAGTGTGCAGGGCATTCAGTGTGAGGGGGATGTAATACAATTTATTGAACTACCGGTTAGAGTTCTGCAGCTTCTCAATAAAAAAAGAACGTTGGGCCTATAGTCCTTAAAATACAGACTCACATGGTGCTGGCAGGTGGAAGAGAGTTGGAGAACAAGAAAGTCTTAGCTGGAGAACAATCAGGAGAATATAGCCTATTACAGATAAAATTAGGTATCTATCTATCTATCAGATTTGGCACACACAGATTTTGGCAGCTACTTATCTCCATAAAATTCCAGTTCAGGTTTCTGTCTTTAACCATATCTAAAACCAGGTTAATGATAATGAGCTAAGCAAATACATGGGTGCTGAAGAATGTATTTTGCTCTAAAGTACACATGTTAAATACTTAACTAGCAGTATTAAAATTGCATTCTGATCTTCTCGTCCATTTTCTTGACTCTGTAGTGAAGGGTCCTTTTCTTGCTGAGCTGTAGCAAATAGTGATTCAGAGAAACAGAACTAGGAGTAATCAGCATGTTCTGATTAGCCATTAGGGTCCTCAGAGAAAGTAAAAAGGAGTAGATTTGAACACTGAAGCTAACTTTTCCGTTCCCTTTGAGCTCAGGTGAGGTTCATGTTTGTTGGGTGCTGAGTTCTTCTGATGAAGCAGAAGTTTCTTTCTGAATGTGAAAACATTTCTAGGGCCTGCTGCTTCTTGTTAGATTTCTTCTCTTCATGCTTCAGCAGACCATACCACCAGTCCCCAGGAACCTCTGAGCTCTTAACTTGGGCAGATGCAGAGAACTTGGTCTTTTTTTTTTGCAGAGGCAGCACACCTCTGCAGCCACTACATGCCTGCATGCATGCATGGGGTTCTTCTGGTTCCCAGATATTCTGCTACTTCCTTTTCTCTAAGTAGCAATTATCGTGAACCAGGTGGACCAAATATATGCTAGCTCATTCGAATTCAGATGTAAATAATTTTTGTGCATGCTATAAGAAGAAACTTAAGGTAAAACCCTGAGCAGATCCCAGGCCTTCTGTTGCAGGACTGAGTTGATAGCATNTAAGTAGCAATTATCGTGAACCAGGTGGACCAAATATATGCTAGCTCATTCGAATTCAGATGTAAATAATTTTTGTGCATGCTATAAGAAGAAACTTAAGGTAAAACCCTGAGCAGATCCCAGGCCTTCTGTTGCAGGACTGAGTTGATAGCATTTTCTAAAGGAAGACCTTGTAGCCATAGGAGAGCTGTTTACTTGACAGTGAAGGGAGCATTCTTTAAACATTCTTGTTCTTGAGATGGAAAAGTTGATGCCAGTTCCAAGAGGGAGAGAACAGTTGCCAAGTAATTACATGATCTGGGGCATGCGTCCTTTAAGTTTGGCAAGTGTTTCACTTAGTTTGGCACATTGACCCCAAGGCACGATATTAGCATGTGCAAGTCAATGTCAATGTTGGGTGGGAGTGAAGAAGAATGGGCACCAGTGAGGGGACAGAGAGCCATCTGTGAGCTCCACATTTGCTCTCTGTGGCTAAAGGCTGTATGAAATTAATTGAACCAAACTAGGTGACCTGTGAGCTCTCTGTCCCCCTCACAGCAAAGTCAAATGTGGGTGGAGAGAGGGGAGAGGAAAGGGAAATGGAGTGCTCAGCCCTGGCCCCTGTAAGTGACTGAGCTGGATTCCTCTTGTCCACTGCTGACACAGCCAGTCTTGAATGGCTAAAGAAGCCAGACTCTTTCTTTCCTTGATTCTGTCCAGCATAATCAGTCTCACCCTGACACACACACACACACAGACACAGACACAGACACACACACGATCCTCTCTTTTAATTTCTCCCTTCTCTGTGCACAAGACTCATGGGGGTGTTCACACATGCACATGCACCCCACCCCTCCACACAGCTGCTGACCTAGAGGTGTTAGCCACTCTGCAGCTGCTGTTCTTCTCACATTAATCTATAGGAATCAATGGACATTTCATTAGAGTAATCAAGTGCGGATGCATCCTGCATTTATATTCTGTCCCCCCTCCTCACTGCTTTCACAGACTAATTGGTCCTACAGCCAAGAGTACATGGATATTTTTCCCCATAGATGAATGTCAAGAACGGTTTTTTACTGCTGGTTGAAATACCTATCAATACAGCGTCGGTATAAAAGCCTTCACCCATCAAAGCCGCAGAGCTGTTGATAATACATTACGCACTTTTGGTTCTAATGCATCTCACTTCCTCTTTTACACCTTATTGCACAACCACGCACCATTTATGTTTGTCTCATTTGAAGAATTAACTAGCTCTGGGCTGCGTTTGTTTTAATGTTTAGCCCCAGAAATAATTTTTCCCCTTTGTACAGGACAGCTGTGGGAAAGAGCTGGAAAGGGAAGTGGCATTGTATTCATCTAGGGGGCTACACCTTTTTGGCTCTATTTCTTCCTATCTCATCATTAAATACATTTTTTTCTTGCCAGGGCCACATGCTAGGTGAAGGGTACAGAGAACATCTTTGTTCTGAGTGGACTTTTTGTGACTGCGGTTTGATAAAGCAAACAGACAAAAGAGATTCCTGCTTCCCTCTTCTGTAAATGTGTGGCTAGGCGTGGTAATGGTCTGAGGCTGATAGGAAAGGAAAGGTCAACAGATAAAAAAAGAGCCTTGACTTTTAAGATGTGTGCGTGACTATAGGCAGTGGCCATGCTGTGTAATGTGGAATGGAATGATGACCACAGGCCCTGCTTATCCTTGACTCCCTCCTAACCACATCTACCTTGTGGCATGATCAGAAAAGCACTGGAAAAAGGTGGGGAAATTTGCCCTTGGAGAAATTTGGCAGGTTTGGCTGACATTCAGAAAGTGGGGAGGAGCTGAACTCACAAATGGCTCCCTTTCTGAAGTTTAGCTTGCTGGAAAATGGGAGGAAGAAATGTAGGTGCTCAGATAGTGAGCTGGGTGGTCCCTGGAAGCAAACAGGAGGCCAGCAAGGTGGGTGGGGGAGTGTCTGAACTAGTCATTTTATCCCTATGTAGGGAATTGGGTTGGATTCTAGCAGGTGTCTTTGTCCCACTCTATCATTCTTAGGGGCTTCCCAGGTGGCTCAGAGGTGAAGAATCTGCCTGCCAGTGTAGGAGATGTGGGTTTGATCTCTAGTTGGGAAGATCCCCTGAAGCAGGACATGGCAACCCACTCCAGTATTCTTACCTGAGTAACTCCAAGGACAGAGGAGCCTGGCGGGCCCTGTCATGGGGTCACAAATAGTTGAACATGACTGAGCATACATGCTGTATCATTGTTCTTACTTACATCTGATTTTTCCAGAATACAAGTTGTGGAACTCATGAGAATGGTGAGTGCCTACCCTGTCTTCACTTTGATGCTGAGACGTCACATGTCACTGTTCCTAGACCCTAAGAATAGTGAACCAAGAAGTCTATGATCTACTCCCCTCAGAGTAAAGTCAGAAGTCCCTGGGCCCATGGCTGCATTCTGCCACTTTTCTGTGTGTGTATCTGTGGGTAAGTCAGTGAATCATCTTGAGCCTCTGTTTTCTCATTTGTACAGTGGGGACAATATTAATGCCCGTTGTAAGGTTTGGAGTTCAGATATTCTAAACTGCTTTATGAAATGAGAAATTCTGTGCAAATCTAAAGTATTACGATTATGATTATACAGTTATACTTTTATAATGCAGAAATGCCCTTAACAAACCTGTTTGCCATATTCCAAGTGACACATACTGTGCCGCTTTCAGCTCCACTTTCTCAATGAATGCTCATAGCAGCTTGTGGGTGAGATATTAGTTGTTGCCTACAATTTGTGGATAATAGCTGATGTTACTCAGATCCCATTACTTGTCTCCCAGTTCAGAACTCTTTCTATGGCCACTCAGGTGTCTCTTCACCACGTGCTAAGGTCAGTTGTTCCTCATCCACTCCTCCACTTTCAGTATCTGCTTTTATAGGAGGTGCTATTGATAGACCCGCTGGGGAATCCTCAGTCCAGGGTTAATCTTCTGGGATTAGTATACCACAGGGCTCCTAATCATACCACCCAAGTCCCATCCCACTCCTTTTCCTGTGCATCTGCTCAGTGCATCTCTGCTGTAAGGGAAGGATCTGCAGAAGGCATCTTCTCGTCATCCCAGTAAAAGCACAATACATGATGGGCTGATGTGGCTTTCATGGGTTGCCTTGGAAATTCTTACACTTAAAAATGTTGCTTTCCTGGGAAAT
>SJYV01015081.1:0-17236 GCA_006410875.1 Neotragus pygmaeus
GGGCTGCCGTCTATGGGGTCACACAGAGTCGGACACGACTGAAGCGACTTAGCAGCAGCAGCAGCATACTGTACGGTACGGTAAAGTACACAAAAGCACAACTATTGTAGAGGATACACAAACATGACAGTGTACACCACCTTACATGACTGGACATGCAAACACATGCTGCTATCTTTGAAAGTTTGTAACTTGAAGGTTTGTATGTAGGGGACTTACTGTTCTCTCATCTGAAATGAAGATGGATGTAGAAACACAAAGATGAAAATAATTGTTGGGGAATAGTAGATTTTTTTCACTGTTGCTCAAAACTGTAATCAACAGTTATTTGTAAAAATTTTTAAATGATCTTAAAAAGTAGCAGTATACAGATTGTTCAAATCTACTTTGGATTTCTGGTTACTGTAACTGCCTGCAGGCAAATCATGTGATAAACTAGGCACCAGTTAACACTGATGTGCAGTTTTTAAATACATAGGTAGAAGTTATGCTCAACTTTCTACTCTCACAAAAGTACAACTTTAGTCTGTTCTCACAGGACAGCTGATGGGACAGAAGTCCACAGGNCCACTGAGTCACCAGAGAAGCCCAATTAGAGTTTTTGTCTTTTCTGGATATATGCCCAGGAGTGAGATTGCTGGGTCATATAGTTACTCTATTTGTAGTTTAAAGAAGCTCCAATACTGTTTTACACAGTGTCTGTACCAATTTACATTTCCACCAATAGTGTGGGAGGGTCCCCTTTCCGTCATGCTCTAGAAGCGTATATTTTCAGGTACTTACTGATCAAGTTAGGGGTACTGGAGAAGAAACATGTGGTTACAGAAGGTGTGGCAGTTGTAGGCAGAGGATGGCTAATCAAGAAATCTGATTCAGATCAGCTGGACAAATCTGACCAGTAACTTAGTCAGCAAGTGCACATGATAAGCCTACACACACAGCTCGGTGCTGGGCAGTCAGAAGCGAGGATATGGTACAATGTTCACAAGCATCCTATAAGGTGGCTATTTTGAGTCCCTTCTTACAAATAAGAAAATTGAGATTGAGAGAAATTAAATATTTTTCCCAAAGTCACCTTTCTAAAGTCTGATAGAGACAAGATGGCACATCTGGCTAATGGGACAAAGGTTTTCAATGCTACCAAACAGGTATGGTCACTGGAAAGAAAGGGCATTCTATGCACAGAATACACAACTGGACCAAGAACCAGTCTTGGAGTAAGGAGTAGTTTGTGAACAGAAAGAGGAGAAAGTCAGACAGTAAGTTGGAGTCATACTGCAGACTGTCTTTATGCGTAGTTAAGAAGCACATTGTCCTTCAGACTGTTGGGAATCAGAGAACTTTGGAAATCAAGAAAGATGTAAGAAAGGGGGTAAACAAACCAAAGGATCTAAACTAGATAACAGGGTTAGTGGGAGGAGGGAAAAGATGGAAATGCATTTAGAGAAACACCAGAAGGAACAAGAAGTTGAAGTCTAGTAACATATTAACATGGGATTTGGGGCTCTCAAATTAAAAGACACTAATTGGGGGTCTCTATTAATGTCCTATTGTTTAATGTCTGGCAAATATTTTACTAATGTCAATAATTAAAAATTTCAGAAGTGATCTAATAAGCATTCTGGCTCAGCTGGTAAAGACCTAGGTTCAATTTCTGGGTTGGGAACATCCCATGCAGAAAGGAAAAGCTACGCAGTTTAGCATTCTAGCCTGGAGAATTCCATGGACTGTATAGTCCACAGGGTCACAAAGAGTCAGACAGGACAGAGCAACTTTCACTTTCCAACAGAAAGGAGACAACTTTTGAAAGCTAAGGGAAGCATGCATCTGCCTGCCTTCGTCCTCATCCAGGAAGCTTCTTTTAAAAGGGACGTGCTTTTAGAAATCATGTTTGAGGATTACTTCAGGCATAGCTTTGTTTCCTAGAAAGGCTAAGGCCAGGATTCAACAATGGGCTCAGTAGGGAAAGGTCTGAGTAGGATCTATTTCCTCCTCTGGTTCATGGGAAGCACAAGACACTTCACCAAAGCTGGAGCTTTCAGCCCTCCCCTCAAGCATCTATGTCCATTTATCACACTTATCCCCCAACACTTATCTAGGGAGTGGCCTAGAGCAGGATAAAACCCCAGGATTCAGGACCTGGGACTCTCAGGCATCATCTTTCATCTCTTTACACCTCAGAAAGAGCAGATGTCTTTACCATTGCTACAGAATCTTCATGCAAGGGCTGCAAATTAGTTCCTGATTCTGTAAGAACAAACATAATTTTGTTTTGTTTTTATAAAAAATTAATTATATATGCAAAAAATTGAGTTTATCTTTGGTTTATACTGTAAGATTAGAATTTCTCTAAAATTAAAATTGAGGATTTTAATCTGGCGATATATGGTTACTATATACAAATCTTCCTCTTCAGAAGAAATACAATCATGTACATTAAAATGTATTGGATACAATTCTCTATTTTTCCCTTCTCGTTAAAAAAATTCCGTAGAAGGGATAGGTATCTTCCCAGAGTAAGAAGAGAAACTGAAGCAAAAGATTCATCTCTGTTCCTTCGAGCAGAGTGAGTGAGTAAGCTGATCCCAGTCATCTTTCAGTAACAGACTACATTCTTTCCTCAATTAGCAGTTGCAGAAGCCCTACTGAACTTCTCTTCTGCTGCTTTCAACAGAAGCTGCAGCTAAGGAAATACTAACTCTGTATGCGTCACTCCCATGCTCCAGCTGCTTGAGGAGAGTTAAGAGCCTTAAATGAATTCAGTGAGCCAACGGGCTGTGTGTGATGTCACAGAGCAGGCCCTTCACAGCTGCGATGGCCCATGAAGCGAGGACCATCATCGTACCCTGTCACAGAATCATAAATAAGGACAGAACCTTCTGCAAATATGAGGATGCACTCCCTTGTAAAGTCACATTCAATCACTGGTTCAAATGAAACTAGCTCTCAAGATCAGGCGTAAATAAACAGCACACACTACAACACAAAACATTTTAAAGTCTGCCTTTAAGGTAGTAATTCCCAAAATGACACCATCTATATGGAATCTATTTCTGGAGTAATAAGTCAAATTATTTTACTTTGTCAGAACTGGAATCTTACAAAGCCAGCTGTTGAATAACACTTGTCAGAGATGTAAAAATATCTTTCAACATTTAGACAGCTACCTAGCCATTATTCCTACAAGATGCATGGGTGGTTGAGAGAATTGCATTTGACAGATGCAAAAAAATAAAATATCCATATGGAAAATATAACTGCTGATTTCCTAATCATCTAGCCCAGGAATTTCCCTACCACTCTGCTCTGGGATGCAACTGCTGCTGCTGCTGCTGCTAAGTCACTTCAGTCGTGTCCGATTCTGTGCAACTCCATAGACAGCAGCCCACCAGGCTCCCCTATCCCTGGGATTCTCCAGGCAAGAACAGTGGAGTGGGTTGCCATTTCCTTCTCCAATGCATGATGCATACAGTCTCCTAAAAAAATAGATTCAGGCTTTTTCATAATTGCTACTGAATGCAGAGGCTTCAAAAGTAATCTTCCAGTTCTTTATTATACACATAAACCATAAACACTGTTTATGTTGATTCTAAGAGTTAAGAATTCAGTGTCCTTACATAAGAGAGGTCTCACATTCTGTCAACCCTAGAAGACCCAGGCCACCGCTGTGTGGACCAAGAGAGGGCATCAGTACCTCTAAGACTGCCTGGGAGAAAGATCTCTATAACCAAAGGGCTGATAGTTACTACAGAATTATCATATTCTTTTCCTTCTTGGTCCATACATAGACCATCAGTTAGGTTGTGGGGACAGGAAGACATGAGTAGAGAAGCCAAAACAGGAATCCTGAGCCATATAAACGTGGAGAAGTAGAATGCAGACTGATCAAGCACTGTTGGTGCAGACACATCCTGGAGTTGCAACAGATCAGGCAATAATCTTCCTGGTCCTGAGTTAGGTCCTGTTGCCGTGAGGTCTGGCCACATGATGGCTCTTTCTCATCCTGAAAGACCTCTGGGATTACCCACAACTTGCCATACCTCTGACATTTGTTTTATTTCCCCATGTATTCTTACTTAAGCCTTCCATTCTTAAGGAAACTTGAATGAGCTTCTGTTCTTGTAATCAGAGACATTTATAGATGCCCCACAGCAAGACATCTGAAAGTGTTCTTTTTCTCTTTACTAACTATAAAACAACCTCAGATTTCCCATCTGACAGTCTACACATAACCTCACAAATTTAGGGCTACTTTGCCAGTTTTTGTAATCACAGAGAAGGAAAAGAAATGGCTGGCAAAATCCCTTTCTCTTGGATTGTCTTTAAATCTCCCTTGCTGCATTTTTTCTCCCAGTCAAGAATAGAAACCAGCATGCTCTGGGAGCCTCAGTATTCTCTCCACCCTCTGTGGCACTGACAGACTTCCCCCCTGTGACTTCTGGGTTGATTTCGAGCTTCAGGGACCAAGTTTTCCACTGGCAAAACCTGATTCTTCTGGTCTCTATAGAATCATATTGGCTCCCAAAGCAGTTCTAGCACTGGGAATAGGTCAGGTCATACCAGAAATTAATGAGCCAGCCCCTCAAAGCACCTGCAACTTCTGTAACTCTAATTACTCCCCCTTTCTAAGACCCCCCAGCACTCTAGCAGCCAGGGATTCTCAATCAGAGGCCATATTTAGAAATACAGGCGGCTTTTTTGGTTGACTTGATAACTTGGTTAGAGTAATACAAACATTCAACAACCAGGGATGCTATATGTCTTATAACAGACAGCAAAGTTTCACACAATGATGAGTCATTCTATCAAAATGCTAAGAAAATCTCCCTTGAGAAACACTAAGACCCCTCCAACACCCCAAGCAGAAGAGAAACACAATGTGAAGAGAGGAGGGCAATACGAGGACCGGCACCACACAGTCAGGAGAGAGGCAGTCAGTGAAGGCCATCCAAGAGTCATCTCAGCCCAGTATCTCCAGGCCTTGTCTCCAGCAACACTACTCACAGCACGTAAACCCTCTGCTCTCATTGCTTCTACCATGCAAAACAGTCTTGGGCTCAGTTAGATTTAAATTACATCTTTTAAAACATGTCTTTATTTCTACATCTCTTCATTTGTTCTAATTATGATAGTTTCAGAGCAACTAATATTGGTACTAGAAAGAGATAATATCACCTGAAAATTCATCCATGTTGCTCAAGGGCTTAACTACTAAATATGTCCTATACTACTTTACAGATTAATTCTTTAGGGGATAACGACTCAGAGCTTAAGCTTGCGAACTAATACCTTCTTATGAAACACTTTTCTGAGCCATGCTGGGGCCTGGAAGGAAGGAAGGTGAAAACTCTCTCACCACCTGTCCCAGACCCTTTGTGAAGCTCTGATGCTTTCAGCCTTATCAAAAGAGACATCCTGCACAAACAACCTTCACCACCGAGAGTCAGGGTGTGGAGACACCAAATGGAAAGAGACAGCTCAGTAGCCTGGGATTAAAGCACAAGTATTTTTGAGGCAGTGCACTCAGTTATGTCAGAGAGACAGGCTCATGGCACTTCCTGTGACAGGTGCTTCAGCAAGCTAAAAAGTTCAGCAAGATCTTCTCACAGACTGAAAAGTGACCCAGGATGGAGAAATCCAAAATGAGGTGAGGTCTTGTTATAACAAGCACACACACACTGTCACTACAAGTATGGATTTCTGATAAATAGCCTTTACAGACTAAGGCAGTGCTGTCCAACAGAACTTCCTGACGATGGCCACACTCTCTGTCCACACTGTGCTGTGTCAATATGGTCTTGGTGTAAGTTTGGTGAGTGTATCTAATAAGTACAGACACCAACACCTCAGCAAGGCTGAGCTCAAACCTGCCAGAACAGTTTACATCTAATCCCTGCACTTGCTCTTCCTAAACTGAGGTTTTCTAGTAAAATAACATGACTGCTTCTGGCCCGAGCCAGGGTGATAGCCCTTTTCACCATTCCAGCACAGTTCTAGAAGATGACCAGAAGAACAACCAAGGTCCTAAAACATTTTATGTATCATTCAAAGGGCATGGGTTGAAGACAACCCCTTTTCTATACTTTCAAAGGAGAGAAATAGATGGAAAAGCTATAGAATAAAACCAGGTTTCTCCAAACATTCTCTGGTATTTGTTGTATTACTCACAAAATCTGCTCTAGGATCCATAATAATTTGGGAGGATATTTTTCTTTGGAGGGTTACTTCTTTATGTCCTTTGGTGACTTTATGTCCTAGTGACTTCCCCTCACTAGGTGGCGCTAGTGACAAAGACCCCACCTGCCAATGTAGAAGACTTAGAGACTCAAGTTCAATCCCTGGGTCAGGAAAATTCCCTGAAGGCATGGCAACCCACCCCAATATTCTTGCCTGGAGAATCTCCATGGACAGAGGAGCTTGGTGGACTACAGTGCATAGGGTCGCAAAGAATCAGACATGACTGAAGCAACTTAGCACTAATTTTACGAGTCACTTTAAGATTACCACAATCTCCCATCCCTAGTTTAAAGCAATTTCTTTGACTGCTCTTTTAACAGCTTTATTTCTCTCTCCTCCATGCTCCCATTTTTTCCCTTTCCAAAAAAAAGCCTTTATTCAAGAATATATTGTTGAACTGAATATGAAGGCTTCAAGTGAAATCAGAGTCTGGCACTATGCATCATTTCCCACACCACTGACCCTTCAAACTCCTCTGCTCCTCAGCTACTGCCTTCATAAGGATTAAGAGCGATCCCTGGGCCCTGGATATTTGAGGAGACAGGTATTTCTTAGCATTCATAGAGCTCTCAAGTAATCACACAGTGCTTTGTACATCCCTTCTTTTGGCTTCTGACTTACATATGCTGTGTCTATTTTACAGGAAGGGAAACTAGCATCATGAGGCTAAGTTACTGAAATGCCATCCCAGAGAAACTCAAGAGAAAAATTAAGTCACCTCCAGCAGTGGTTCCCAACCAGGAGCAGTTTTTTCCCCAATTTGGCAACGTCTGGAGACACTTTGGATCGTCACGATTGTGGTGGGGGTCGGGGGAACTACAGGCATCTAGAGGGTAGAGGCCAAGGATGCTGCCGAACATGCTTCAACGCACAGGATAGCCGACAACAGAGAAGCACCAGGCTCAGCATGCCAATGGTGCTGAGGATGAGAACCCCTGATCCTCCGGCATCTCCAGCACTAGTTTCTTTGGCTTCTAATCAATAAAGAATGGCTCCCTCTATAATTTGATCCTCATCCAGCATTTACACAGAAACATATCAGTTGAGTGCTATTTCTGTCATGCTATGCTTTTTGGCGCCACAGAGGAAAATAAGGAAAAGCTGGCAAAGTCTGGCTCCTTCCCTCTAATGAGAAAGCTTGGCAGAGACCAGGTCCTTTCCTTAGTGACCCCCAGGCGCTGAGCTGGGGTCTGTGTCTGGCTGCTCACTTAGACCCTCCAGATATTGATGTGCCCTACAGCTCCCTGTCCTCTGCTTTGCTTATCTCTAAGCACGTGCAGCACTCCAGAGCTGTAACGATGCATGCTTATGGGAATCTCCAGAGATCTACAGCTCCTAATTGTCTATTTTGTTGAGTAAATTGTACTCATTACTGAGCCATGTGAGGCACAGAAGGACATCAGCCTTACTGGGTGCCCTCTGTCTGAGCGTGGGTAATGGGACATTATCAGCAAGGACTCCACAGTATTGAACTAAGACGCTTAAAAACAATCCTCCATTCAGTTTCTCAGCTGAGTACTTTTTTTTTCTTCTAAATATAACCTCCTGTCCCCCTTTTTCCTAACCAGTCTTAGCTCTGCTTAGATTTGTATTAATTATTATTTTCTCTTTAGTGAGTCTGGTTTTACTTTAAGCTCTAAAATCCAGAGACCTCAGAAAGGATGGGATGTCCTTTCCACTCCTCCCTCTCAGCCCTCCACTGCCGCTGAGAAGGGCACACCAAATCTCCTTCTGGTCTCAAAATCTTCATGACAGATGAAAATCCAAAGCAGCTTTAGTTATAATGCTCCTGGTGCCTGCATCCATTGCACTAAGGACTGCAAACAAATGAGGAGGGAATGGACATGTGACTTCAAGTGACACTGGATAAAATAAAATGGAATGGGCAGAACCATGTGCTTTTATCTACCAAATTGTAAATCACCAACTCTCTGGTAAGCAGTTTCCCATACCCCGAAAAAAAAAAAAGTGATTAACGCAGGAAAAGTTAAGCAAAGTGATCCATGGAGTGGATCTCAAGAGTGCTGAGAGAGGGGAATCTGTGTCAGCAGAGATAACAATATGATATGGCTACAGGAAAACAGCACTCTGGCCTAGTTTCCTTCTCAGAAGGGCCCAGCAAAACCCTCACCCTCTATGTAAATCAAACCCTATACAAACTCACTAAAAAATTCTTACGTTGAGATATTCTCATGTAGATTCTATCCCATCACCTTGATCATGGTTTCAGCTTTGTAAGTGCTGATCTTAACAGTATTTATGACCTGAATCACTAGAGGCTTCGGGAAGCTTTCACAGACAGAGAACCCCACTGTACTGACGCCAGAAGGCTGTTAAGACAAGAGTAAAACCAGAAAAACAATGGCAAAGAATGCCTTTGACTTACCCTGGAGTAGAGGGTGTGAGAGCCTTCAAATGCACTTACATCTCATGACCCATCAGCTCTGTTGCCTTTCACCACTCACTTCTGCATGGTGGATCACAACCAATCGATCACCAACTACCAAAGATGAAAAATGAATGAATGAATACGTTAGGCCAGAAGATCCATAACTTCAAGTTCAAGCCACTGTTCCTCAAGTGAATTTGCTAGCGTAGGCTAACTATCAGTACTTACTTAACACATAAACCCGAACAGATATAATGGTTTAAGCTCAATAAAAGCTTATTTCTTGTTCCTTTATACATACTGGACAATTGAACAGTCTCCCTTAACAGCAATCCAGGCAACCAGGCTGACAAAAGTCCTGCCATCTTTTAACATAGCATCCCAAGATCTCATAGGGACCCTCTCCATTCCAGCCTACAAGGAGTATAAAACAGCATGGAGGAACTTGCGTGGGTGCTCTCTTTTTGTTTCTTTTTTCCCTAGAAATGGACCACAATACTTTTCCACTTCCACTTAGTTACACAGCCACACCTAAATCCGTGGATTGCTGGGTAGCTAATAATCAGTATCATACAAGCCTGTCACCAGCCCAACGAAGATATTAGCTTTAGAGTCTGGAGTTCTGGGTGAGACACTAACAGTAAATCTGACTTAGTTATTTAATGACTCTGAGATCTGGTTTCCTCATCTGAGAAATACTCTGCCTCCCTCATTGACCTATGCATCAATGTGAGACTCAAAAATGAGACAAAACAGCATGCATGGCCTGGGTATCTTGACAAAATGCTGAGCTGCAAACTCCCAGATGTTGTAGTAGAAAAGAAGATTGAAGCAGAAAAGAGATTTTAAAAATTAGACAATATTTTTGTATTCCACAAAGTAATCTGCAGATATAAAGAACTGGCACCAACTTTGATTATACATAAACTCCCCATTTTCAGGACCAGGTAAAATTTCAAAGAGTCACAAAATTTTGGAACTAGAAAGAATTTGAGTGGTCACTGCTTTCCTGTCTTATTTTCCAGACAAGAAAACAAACTCAGAAGTCAACAATGTCCCTCAAATCTCATACTAACTCAGTGTGCTGGAATCAGAGTACAGAAATTGGACTTTTTCTTTTGTTATTACATAAATTCAATCGATATGCTGCTGAAGAAGAAAAGGTGATTCTTATTCTTCTGCTAAAGTGAGAGTAAATAGCTACTCTGGCCCAAATCTAAAAAGGTACTAGAAGGTAGCATTCACCAGCATGGACCACCATCATACCGAACGTAAGGGAAGGGGGTCACAGGGCAGATCAAGTTTTTCAAGCAAATGTTCTTCGAAACAGTGATCTCCACCAAAGTTATATCTCACAAGTCCAAAATGTGACCTGAACACAAATTAACTTCTGTATACCTTCTGGCAAAAACAAGACTTTTTATTTTCTATACATACACACTGAGTCATTGCTATTAAGGGACAATTAGAAAAAGAGAATTTGAGATTGCAAATAAAAAAGGGAAAGGAAATATTAATAATTAGCTGAGGAGGAACAGAGGTTTCCATAGTCAATCCTGGGGACAAATAAAGGAATCTCAAGATCTTTTTATCCATGATACTTAAATTATTTTGCATCTCTGAGATCATGGTGAGTCCTTGAAGTTAAGAGCAGAAAGTAAAATATAGGGCCTCAGCAATGAAAGACAGGAGTCCAAATTCAAAGTCCTAAATCAGGAAGGGAAGAATGGAACCTCTTAATATGCATGTCTCCAATAAAGAAATATAAATTTGAAAGTGTTTTGGCAAAATTAGGAGGGACTACTTAATGAACAAGAAATGACAAATGGAAATCAATACTTGCATATCCATCATTAAGATGAGTAAAATGCTATTATCAGCATCTTCATTTAGTGAGTAATTTCAAGCATTTTAATAAAGGTCAAATGTTCTAGGAACTGCTACAGGTTACTCCATTCCCAACTCTCTTCTGCCTTCTGAGGTGCTAGTGTGAGCAGAAATTCACTAGCACCTCAAAAACTCTCCCATCCTGGCAATTTCCCAGAACCTCTTCTCGACCATAGAAGTTTTACCTATTCTTGTGCCATGGACCCTCCCGTACTTCTGGCAATCTATTGAAGCCTAAGGAACTCCTCAGAATAATCTCTTAAATGCAGAGGAAAAAAAAAAAATATATATATATATATATATAAATTAAAAGGAAATCAATTATATGGAAATTATTCTAGTCACATAGCCTTCAGAGAGTACATGGACCCAATTTAAAAACATCTGATTGGGGAATGATTCTTCTAGGGTAAAGAAAGCTTTTTTCTTCTGCAGGAAAGTTTTAAAAAAACACAAGGATGTATAGTAAAGAATACCACTCAAGAATAGTCAGTGAAGAAAAGAATGAGGCGCAAAAAAGAAGTCAGACCTTGAATTTCTGTCCAACACAATACTACTCATGCTATGGTTTAAAAACCCTACTTTAAAGAATTACTCAGAATTTTCTTGGCTCCAGCCCTGTANTACTCAAGAACAGTCAGTGAAGAAAAGAATGAGGTGCAAAAAAGAAGTCAGACCTTGAATTTCTGTCCAACACAATACTACTCATGCTATGGTTTAAAAACCCTACTTTAAAGAATTACTCAGAATTTTCTTGGCTCCAGCCCTGTAGACACAGCATCTTCTTCGTACTGATGGCAGGTGAAGAAATTCAGCACTGGAAAAGGCATGACTGACATGAGCTTGGGTCTCAGTTTTCTACCACTCTCTAGTTCTGTTAACTTGGGGAAATCACTCAGCTGTGAGTTGAAACTCTTGTCTATGAAATAAGAAGGTCAAGCTAAACCATCCCAAAGGTTTCTTACAACTCTGAATTATTAGGATTCTCTGAGAAGAAATATCAGTGAGATTTCTTTTTGCTCTAGGTTCATTGCATGAAAATACCTTTTAGATGAGAATTTTTCAGGGGCTTCAGAAATGTTGACAAACTGGTGTGACTACTGCTGTCTAGTGTCAGCAANATTAGGATTCTCTGAGAAGAAATATCAGTGAGATTTCTTTTTGCTCTAGGTTCATTGCATGAAAATACCTTTTAGATGAGAATTTTTCAGGGGCTTCAGAAATGTTGACAAACTGGTGTGACTACTGCTGTCTAGTGTCAGCAAGATTTGAGGATTTGGCATTGGTAATAAAAATCAGCTCGTGAGTTCACTTGAAGAGAGATGGAAATAAACTCCAAAAGGCTGAGCCACAGCACAGGGACAGCATGAGGAAGTAGGTGATTCAGGTGATGACTCCCAGGAGCAGAGTTCTATGCCTCCAGAAGGGTCAAAGCTCATATGCACAGTGACCTCACTAGCAACAGTATCACCTCCTTCAAATATATGGCTACAAAATTCATATAAAAAACAGTCAATTATTTTTTTTTAATGAAAGAATAGGTAGTTCAAAAGAGGGGAATAAATGAACAAACCCTGGCTAATAAGGTCAATAAAACCAAAGTTCAGGATGTGAATTGCTAATAAAATCTTAAAATTGTAGAATATTTGTTAGGAATTTTTAAATTTTAGAAGAAACTGATTCAGAATAACTTTGACCTACTATTGTGGACAGCCCTAAAATATAGTAATCATGAGCATTATTTTCACTAATACTCTCATCACTATCTTCAAATACATAATTATTGGATATTGATTCAGTTTTAAAGTTATATGTATATTTCCATAGTCCCGTCCATGTGTAAGACGAGTTTTATAAGCAAAGATGTAGACACTAGAAAATTGTTGGGAAATTTGATTGAATCATGAATTCAACCTCATTTTCAATTAGCCAACAATATGTATGCAAGGGCTTTCAAAACCTGTGTTCCAACGCTTGTCAGCTTACCCTCTCCAAACCAGCAAAGTAATGGCACCCATTCTCAACCCCCACAACCATCATTCCTACTTTGTATCAATATTTCTGGCTTTCGTAACTATTTTTTTCCTTTTTTTTATGATTTTCTTTGGGAACTGACACAGCTTTTCAAAATCTAGACCAGAGGCTATACATCAGTGGTTTGCCAGCTCCTGTTTCATCTCCTCCAGGAATTCCCAGAGACAGCAGTGCCATCTACTGGTAGGGAGGGCATAACTTGTTTTCTGGAAGCCTGCGGTTGACATGCCTGAAAGAATAGCAGCCTAGATTTGTGTTTTTGTGAGCCTTTCTTTTCTAGAACACATTACAAGAGTAACTGATGCTTACAACCTGAGAGACAGAAATCCACAGGAGCCCCCATCGTGAGGGGCAGGTCCTTGGGAAGCCGTATAAAACCCAGCCTGTCAAGCCAGTAGAGAAGCAGCTCTGTCTTCTCAAAGCTCCAAACGCAGAGCCTCACTGAATTAAACACTTCCTAGCTCTCCTCACCCTAGGGGTTCCGTATCGGATGTTCTCATTGCTTCCACCTGTGGCAATGTTATCCCACTCTATCTTACAGTGAGTCCAGGGAAGGTGCTTAGACCTCTATCAACGTGATAGCTCTTAGATTTACACAGTGTGACACAGATCCTGCTCAAAGGACAGTACTGCTTAGGCATGCAGGTCAGACTCTAATCTCTCATTCACTCTTCCCTCCCTGACCCAGGGGACAGAAACGACAGAAAGGAAATGATTTTGTTGTTGCTTTGGAAGCACCATTAGTGGGCTTTTTACTGAATCAGAGAATAAACCTTGTCCTGTAGATCACTGAGGTACATTGCTTCCCTTAAGATGAACTAAGCCTGCCAATCTTTCTGCTTTCCCTTGTTTAACCTAATAAGTGTTTTTCAACCTTTCCAAAACCCTTGCCTCCCTTTCACAGACTAAACACTGCATGCCCTTTGTGCAGTTTATATAACAAAAGCGACATTTTCTCTCTAAACACAAAAGCATATACCTTTTCAAACTATACTTCCTTCTGGAGCCTCAGAATTCCTTCCTCTCCCCACTGATAGCAGCTAGAAACAAATTACTGACAAGTTCTAAAATTACTCTAATTTGCTTTATGTACCAATCTGTCAGGTGACAATCTATATTTTACTTTATGAGGTCATTTGTTACATTCCCAACAAGCTTTGCAACACCTTTTCTTTTACTTTGGCTCATCCCAGAAAACCACCAAAAGCTGATCTGCTACAGTTGATGTTAATTCTGATTCCCCCTAACAAATTTAAGTGTTCCTTGTTTAGTTAGTTTGAACTTGCCAAGTAAATTGATTTCTTAACAAGTTTGGGCATTTCACAGGCATGCAGTGTGTCCTAGATGTTTGGGGGGAAAAAATCACATCATTTCCTAAAGAAACAAAACTTTGTATGGGAAAGGTAGGAGTAATAAAAAGCCTTGGAACCCTGTCAGGATGTCTCTGAGGAATCAGGTAGAGAGATTCCTGTCCATTTCCTACCAGAATAAGTTGTAAATGAATTATAGTGGAATTCCAGAATACAGTAAAATCTTCCTACTGATAGTTTAAACCGTTCTGAACCAAGCAGACTAACAGGTATAGCTAATAAATTAACTAGTGGAAAACTGAAGGGGCTTTTTATACTTTGTTATGAGCTGTACAGCATGCTCTTGCTATTTCAGGTCTAAGGAAATTGAGAAGGAAAGAGGCAGAGGATGCCTTTTGTAAAGTATGACTTCAAGGAGACATCCCCCATCCCCAAACGATATTCACACACACACAGACAAACACACACACACAGACACACACACACAAGCAGCTTTTGACATCCAAAGGCCTTCTTTGAACACGCACTTTTGAAAGAATTAAGGATATCTAAACGGGTGTAACCTGCCTTCCCTTCTCCCTAGCACTCATTAACATGCTAAAAATAAGTCGTTACTTGATTCGGCAGTCCAGAAAAACCTCAGTTTACAGAGATAATCAGCCCCCACCCCCCGCAAAAAATAAAAATAAAAAATCAGGTTTTCTTGAAGGAGAATATCCGTGTGATGGTCTGCTCTGCAGTTCACTGCAGGGATCTTCCCCCTCACAACTACCAGCCATCAGTTTCGCTATAATTTCTCACTGTAGCCTCTCACTTAGACCTCCGCCAGTGCCCAGCGGCTTTTAAAAAAATAATTTTTTCCCCTTCTCTTCACGAATCTCTTGATGCCTACGGCAGGCTGAAAGCGTTTCGGTGCAACTCTGGGGTGAGAGCTCCAGGCAGGTCCGGAGAAGCCTTCCACCGGCGCACCTGGGCTGGCCCGCGGGTCCTGCCCCCACCCCTGCCCGCACGGCTGCGCCAGGAATACGGCTTTGGTCGCCGCCGCCGCCGCCGCCGGATTAGTTCGAGTCCCGTGGCTTGGCCAAAGTGACACTACATTTTTTTCTTCGTTCTCACATGTGACAGATCCCACTGCATTAAAGCCATCTTCTCCCCGGCTCTAGGCCAGGTCTTGCGCCGGAGACGTCCCCGCCCCACCACCCTTCACCCTTTACCTGGGGAGGGGGTCGGTACCAGCATCCCTCCGGGAGAGAAACAAAGGAGGAGGCGAGGCTACCAGGTGGGCAACTCCCCTCGGGTGGACCCGTCACCGCGGTGAAGAGGATGGGGAGATGCACTAGCGCGCAGAAAAGGGAAACCGAGGCACCGAGGGAGATGACTGAGCCTGGGTCTGCCTCCTCTCCCAAGTGAGGCTCCCCGGGCGGGCGGACCTCAGACTTCCCCCCGCCCCACTCGCCCGCAATCGGCCGCGGAGGGGCAGGGAGCCCGCCCCGCGGCAGCTCTTACCTCGGGAGAAGCGCTCCCGCTCCCTCCGACGGCTCGGGGNAGATGACTGAGCCTGGGTCTGCCTCCTCTCCCAAGTGAGGCTCCCCGGGCGGGCGGACCTCAGACTTCCCCCCGCCCCACTCGCCCGCAATCGGCCGCGGAGGGGCAGGGAGCCCGCCCCGCGGCAGCTCTTACCTCGGGAGAAGCGCTCCCGCTCCCTCCGACGGCTCGGGGAAAGAGCCCCGCCGCTCGCGTACGCGCATTCGCGTTCTCGCCCCTCCGCGCCACCGCGCGCGTCCCTCCGACCTGGCTTTGGCCCGCCCCGGCCCCGTCCGTCCGCGTCCGCGAGAGCCAATCCACTACCACGGGAGGGCCAGCGCCGGTCACGTGGTCGGACTAGCCAATCACCAAGCTGCCCTCGGCAGCACCCGTTCCGATGTCTCCGGGGATTCGGTTGCTACAGAGTGGATCGGGTGAGAGGCGTGTACAAAGGGCTGGATCTCTGTTTGGGGCTCTGATTGGTGCTAGATTGACAATTACTAGATCTATTGATATCTCAAATTCTAAATATGAACAAGAATGACCTGGGCGTCTTATTAAAAAGCAGATTCTGATCCAGTAAGCCTGAGACAGGGACTTGAAATTCTGCCCAACAGTCTCTTAGTGATGATGCTCCTGGTCTGAGGACTAAGCTTTGGGTAGTAAGATTTTAAAGGCACTTGTCTGAAAATGATGGTTAATAACCCCTACTCCATGTTATCTAGAAGTTTCAAAACCTTTTCCTTCCTCAACAGACAAAGCATTCCAGTGACTGACTGAGCAAGGGGTGTTCTGGTGACGCTTGTAGTTTGGACACAGGCTGAGGGAAGGCATGTTTGATTTGAACATCACCCATCTTTGTTCATGGGGCAGTAACTAATTTGGTGGACGCTCCTCATTGAGAACACTAAGTCATCCTGAAGTATTGGACATGTGTGTCACTGTGCTGTATTCTTGGCCAGAGAAGAAACATAAGTGGTTCCTGTTTTTTGGAAATTTGCGGTCTGTCACAGAACTACACAGGCAAACTCGGGAAGAAGCATTATAGGAATAAAATCCAGGGAGCTAATTGCTGCAGACTCTTGGACAATTCAGGTCAGAACTATCCAATATAAGCCAGAGTTTGTCATATCCTATCTTAGGAATCTTTGAAATTGCCCAGATAGACTTCTGTCAGTAATTCCAGAGTCTGGAAATCAGGAAGCCCATTGACTCTGTCATCTCTCAAACTTGACCTAAATCTGAGTATTTTCAGACTGGCTAGACTATTTGTTGTTCAGCATAGTCCTATTACCCAATAGCGTACCGGTGTGATTCAAAGGTCTAAGTGCTACGGTCTCCAAAACCTTCTTCCTACTTCAGACCAGGTGGTGTGACACTGCTTCAGCAGTTTTCTCTCACTATTCCTCAAGGTGATCAAAATGTCACTTACAGGAAACTTCTATCCTTGTCAGTGGATAGAGGGCCTCTGGCTTATCAGCCCCAGAAGTGAAGCCTGCTTAATAATCTCAGCTATTGTTCACCAGTAACTCTATCAGAGATAGCATAGCACAAAACTCAGAGTTACAAGAATGCACAGAATCTAGCACAGCAATGATTCCAGCTGTAGCAAGAGTAAAGAAATGTCTAACAGAGAAAAATATGTTTGAAAATCTCAGAGAAAGTTTATTTTGCTATCTTTAAACCAGTGGTTCTTAAGCTTGGATATACACTAACACTTTTTTTTTAATTGGAGGATAATTGCTTTACAATGTTTTGTTACTTTCTGCCATACAACATGTCAGTCAGTCGTTAAGTAACCATATGTCCCTTCCCTCTTGAACCTCCCTCCCCCCCCCCCCACCCCCTCCCCCCC
>SJYV01015083.1:0-59222 GCA_006410875.1 Neotragus pygmaeus
ACAGGGAGGCCTGGCGTGCTGTGATTCATGGGGTCACAAAGAGTCGGACCCAACTGAGAGACTGAACTGAACTGAACTGAATACTCCACAGTGAACACTACCAATTCACTTTTTGGTCACAATTATTTCTGTCTCTGTTGAAGAGTCAGCAGAAGAACACTTTAGACCACTCAGCGGTGGTCCTGACCATCCAGTGGCTTGAGCTCGGGCGCACAGCCAGCCCAGTTGTGAGGAGCACCCAGCCCCACAGACCAGCCTGTGACCTCAGACTGAGCAGCAATAAACTCGGGACCTGGAGCAGCCCGCCCACTCTGACACTCCTCCTCGGGCACAGCCTCTCCAGCAGTGGCTGTTTTCCTCTTCAACAGACCGGGTGCGGCCCACCTACCCTATGAGGGTAATCTGCTTTACTCAAGGTCTACCGATTTAAATGTCACCCAAAAAGTACCTTCACAGCAATATCTCAGCTACCAAACAGCTGGGTACCATACCTATCCCAGTTGACTCTTAAAGTCAACCATCGCCCCAAGGAACAAAAGTAAGGCAGAAGTCAGGACTTCCCTGGAGGTCCAGTGGTTAAGAATCGGCCTTCCAATGCTGGGCTGTGGGTTCAGTCCCTGGTCAGGAAACTAAGATCCCACGTGCCATGGAAGCAACTAAGTCCACGTGCCACAATTACTGAAGCCTGAGTGCCACAACTAGAGGGTCTGTGTGCTGCAAAGAAAGCTCCCTCATGACACAAAGAAGATCCTGCATGCCACAACTAAGGCCCGACACAGCCAAATAAGGTTAAAAAAAAAAATTTTTTTTTTTAATAAGGCAGAAGTGTTTACACCCACTGACTATTCAAAGACAAGTTGGCCTTTCAATTCTGGCTGGAAGCAGGTGGTGTGCCCAATGTATAGAGAAAAAAAAGAAAAATGAAGCAGTGGGAAGGCCACAAAGAGGACGAGGAGACTGGAGGGAATGCGCTGATGCCAAGCACTTCCCTCATGGAAAGGTGGACGGAAGTAAAGCCGGTGACAGCCCGGGGTGCTGCAAGGGTGAGCACAAGAGCCTGCTGCCTTTCCGAAGTCCATGTCAGCAAGTTAGATCAGACTTATTTCAGGTTAAGTCTCCATCTTAACAGATAAGGTGTGCCACAGGCATGGAAATAATGAAACTTCCAAGAGCTCTGAAAACCTGTTTGCACCTAAACGTGTTAGTCGCTCAGTTGTGTCCGACTCATCATGACCCCATGGAGCCCACCAGGCTCCTCTGTCCATGGAATTCTCTAGGTGAGAGTACTGGAGTGGGTAGCAATTCCCTTCTCCAGGGGATCTTCCCTCCCCAGGGATCGAACCCGGGTCTTCTGCATTGCAGACAGATTCTTTACCATCTGAGCCACCAGGCTCCCCACCTAAAACTCTTCTTCTCTCACCCAGAATGGCTTTTAAGGGTGCTCACTGATGGGAAGCATAGGAAAATACACTCTGAGCTCTTGCAAATGATTCCATCCAGAGACAAGCACATGGAAACAGAGCCTGTTACCAAGCTTCCTTTGCAAGAGGAGTTCCCACTGCCTACAATCCCATCTGCATCCTTGGCTTGGTTTCAGAGATTTTTATGTTGTTGTGATTTGGGGGGTTTTGTTTAATATGTCCCCCCCACACACCTAATAAAAAATGATTAGTGCAGAGAGGTCTCCAGTACTGCAAGGAGAAACACCGTAGGATGTTATGTATTAAAAACTGGCTTGGGATCCAGGTGTCAACTTCCTACAACTCAGCCCAGAGCTGCCAGTTCTCTCTGCTATTTTCAGACCAATCTCTGGAGAAGGAAAAAAAAGTCCATGTGTAGCAGTTTCGTGAAATGTTTAAATACTACCAAAAAAAAAAAAAAGAAAAAGAAACGGTTAAAGGGAGACAGCTCCATTGTTTAAGAGGGAGATAATTCCAAGACACATTCCAATTTTTCCTCCTTTGCTATCTGACCTTGGAAAGGTAACCACTCTATGCCTCAGTTTATCCACCAGCATCTCTCAAGTGGTAACAACATTTGTCTGCCTTCTTCATACCTAATAAGTTATAAATCAGGACCTTGGAACACTCTGTAATCTTAAAGTATATAAATCAAGCAGAGCAAAACATAGAAACCATCAATACTACCACCCTGGGTCAAAAACAAGATTTAAATTCCAGGCTCCAGTGATGAAAGGCTAGTGGGTGGAAATGCTGTCAGCCCGGCCCATCGCTCTTGTCTCCATATTGAACACAGTCGCCTTCAGATCAAGGAGTAGTCCGTGAAAGGCGGCCTCACAGTACAGTAGCATTGTTATAATAGCAGATTGACAAAAATGGAGACAGATGGCTGCTCAGCAGCAGGGTTTTCAAATGAATTTACTGTTTATGAAATGTGCATGATGGATGGCATCAGGGACTGAATCCGCCGCGTAGAGGGGGAGATCAGCCGAGGGGCACCAGGACGATGGCCTGGGCTGCCTCTCCCCAGTTCCCCCCAGCACAAAGCCAGGCAGGAGGCTTGGACCAGCTGCCAAGCCCCCAAAAGGAAAGCTGCGCCTGGACTCACAGCAACACTCACTGTGGAACAAGAGGGCAGATTCAGTGCCATTAATTCCTCACATTGGCAGAGAAAATCCCAGTGAGTGCCAGTGCGAGGCTGGGGGCGAGAGGGGGGCTCTATTCCTCAGCCAATAAAAAGAATGAGTGAGATAATGCCATTTGCAGCAACATGGAAGGGCCTAGACAGGGTCATATGGAGTGAAGTAAGACAGAGAAGCAGAAATAGCGTATGACATCCCTTATACCTGGAATCTAAAAAGAAAGGATACAAATGAACTTAGAAGACAGAAAGAGACTCTCAGACTTGGAGAATGGACTTATGGTTGCCTGTACACACTGCTATGTTGAAGACAGAAAGGACCTACTGTGGGGCACATGGAACTCTGCTCCATGATATGTGGCAGCCTGGATGGTTGGGGAAGAATGGATACATGTGTATGTATGGCTAAGTCCCTTCGCTGGTCACCTGAAACTCACAATACCGTTCACCAGCTATACTCCAATATAAGCAAAAAATTTACAGAAAGAGTGGGACTCTTCCTGGTGATTGTCTTGAGTGCATTTCTTGGGAAACAGCATGAGGCAGGGGCGAGATGAAGATGACACAGTCACCCGCTGAATCACAGTCACACAGCCCTTGACAAGGTGGTGCCTGTTCGCCTCAAATCCCCTGGAGTCTGGCGAGCTCCAGCCCTGACTTCTCCCAATTCCATAGAATCTTCAGTCAGTCCTCCCAGGCTGCAGGGAGTTTTACGATGTCATTCTTTCATAACGTCAAAAGATTTCTGCCAATCCCTGATGGGCTAATGCCATTTTCTGAACCATTTTCTTGAAGGAAACCCAAAGGTTGGTAAGACACTGTCAGCGTGATACTGTCCCTTGGCACTTCTGAGACACCTCCAGCACCTTTCCTCAGTCATTCGAGTCAATGACATAAAAAGCAATACGGCCGAGCAACAGCGACCGTGAACCAGGCCACGTCTCTATGACTTGCAAGGACCCAGCTTGCAAGGGGCCTAGAGCTTTGAGGATGCTCCCTCTGCCGGCTGACTTGCTCCACTGTCCTCTCCCTGGCTGTTTCGGTGCCAGCCTGGGCTTATGTAAACCCTAACGGTATTGCTGGCACAAGCGGCGCTGCATGGGGTCAGTGCTGAACGGGACAGACTGTGACCTTAGGAACACTGAGGTCTGACGCTCAAGGGACAGCAGCAGCCCTCACAGCAAAGGCCAGGCCCTCGAGGGCTCTGGAGGAGCCTTGAGCACCTGCCCCCTACCCGGCGCCCATCTGAGGGGCTCCCCATAGGGAAGGCTCTGTCTGGCGCAAGGGCTCTGCAGCGTGCAGCAGCCCACTAGGTCCCCCTAGAAAAGCCGAACAACAGGGTCCATGGAGAGAGGCCGTCGGGAGGGAGGGAGCCTGGAAGCTGAGGGCCACTCTAACACCAAGCAGGAGCTGGGGGCTGGAGGTCAGCAGGAAGTCAAGTCATTTGGAACAACAACAACGAAAAAAGGCAGGGCCAAGCTGCCGTCACCACCATGCTAAAACAGGGGACCGAAGAAACATCTCTCCTCTTCTCTGAAGCTTAGGGTCCTGACACGAGGGCATGCTCTGCGGAAGCTGGCTTTCCCCAAATCCTTGATGTGTTTTAGCTGGCTGGGTCTAATCTGCTCCTGTTTCCTGCATCTCACACAGAGCCTAAGACAGGTGGTATCTCACTCTACCCCAGTCAGCTGAGTGCAAGGGCCAGGGCACCCACCTCAGGGGAGATTTATAATGGCTCCCTTCAGCACCAGCATGAGTCTCTAAGTCAGCCTGCAGTGAAAGGAGGCTTTATTTGCCCTTCTTTGGGGCATGCGGGCTTCCCTAGTGGCTCAAACCATAAAGAATCTGCTTACAATGCAGGAGACCCGGGTTTGATCCCTCAGTTGGGAAGATCCCCTGGAGAAGGGCATGGAAACCCACTCTAGTATTCTTGCCTGGAGAATCCCATGGACAGAGGAGCTGGCAGGCTACAGTCCATGGGGTCGCAAAGAGTCAGACACGAATGAGCAACTAACACTTTTGGCATATGCGACAGTCTTGATGAATACCTATCCTGTGTCAGCCAAGCAACATGCCAGGCACTACGGATACAAAGGAGAGTTAGAAATGACCATAATTTCAAGAGAATTCCAAGAACTTGAAATTCCCAGTCTGCAGCTGTCTGACTTCTAACATCTTGCAAAGACAGCCCCCCATCTCAATACTTCCCATGAGAGGTTATGGAACTAACACCGCTATTAAATAAACACCACCACTGCCAATGGATCAACAAGAGCTTAAGAGGGTTTAAACAGACAACTGAGAAGAGAAATTCAGAGTTAAACATCTAAGACACGCGACTGAAAGGCTAGCTCTTCCACTCAAAAGAGCTCCAATAAAATAAAAGGATCAGCAGAAAAAAAGATGAAAGTACAAGAATACTGCAGAAAGACAAGTTTAATGGTATGTTTCTGATGCAAAGGCAATTCTAACCCATTCAGATTTGGTCAGCAGGTGAGAGGAGGAGGGAAAAGGAGGTTCCTCTTGAGATTTGGAGGAAGCCTGGGTCAAGGGGAAAAATACACCATGACTGTCTCCCCTGGGAGTATTCTCAGGAAGGAAACAGTGGCCGTTAGACCCCCAAAATCCTTTTTTGTAAATTAGAGAAAGATGCTCCCTCTGGGCAGGCAAAACCCCATGCCAGTGCTTATGCCTTAGCGAGCAGAGTGGAGGCTGGGTTTCAGCCCTCATTTCTCGTCTTGGCAAGGCATCCTTGTGCAGTTAATCACCTACACACCCTTCGGTGGCACAGAGAAGGTGGGGAGGAGAGAGAAGCAGACAAAGAATAAGAAAAACCACACAAAAAGAGGCAGAAATGGAGAAAGAGACAGAAAATGAGACTGAGAGGGAAGGTGGAAGAAAGAATGCGAGAGAGGGAAAGACGGAAGGGAAAGGAGGGAAAGACACAGAAGTGACACTCACACAAAAAAAGGGAACAAATGGGAAGGGGCCAGATGCTTTGGACTGGTTTCTCCAAGGCCAGTCTCTGGCTGCTGGTGATGGGGAGGCAGGGTCACTGCTCTAACACGTTCAGTTTGGAGACCAACACACCTGTCCTGAGGACAAGTGTGTGATGATGCCCTGTGGCTGAGGCTCTGGACACAGACCTGAGCAAGAGGCTTCCTATACTACGTGGCCTGCTGCCTGCTGGGGGTGCGCAGAATGAATGAAATGTCTACCAACCGCTCTGGGAGCACCAAGGCCCTGGGGGGTTGATTCTGACCAGAAAGACCCATTTCTGACGAGGTAAGGGAGTCTCGTGACTTCGTTAGTCAATTAGAAAGTCAAGCCCTGGAACTTCCTTGGTGGTCCAGTGGTTAAGACTTCACCTTCCAATGCAGGAGACCCTGGTTCAATCCCTGGGTCGGGAAGATCCACTGGAGAAGGGATAGGCTACCCGCTCCAGTGTTCTTGGGCTTCCCTTGTGGCTCAGCTGGTAAAGAATCCGCCTGCAAGGCCGGAGACCTGGGTTGGATCCCTGGGTTGGAAAGATCCCCTGGAGAAGGGAAAGGCTACCCACTCCAGTATTCTGGCCTGGAAAATTCCATGGACTGTATAGTCCATGGGATCATANTGGGTAAGGGACTTTTCGGCCCACTGAGTCAGTGATGGAACCCGGGGACCCTGCCCCTGATCCTTACAAGGAAGACCCCCTGAACGAGGGCACGGCAACCCATACCAGTATTCTTGCCTGGGAAATCACATAGACAGAGGAGTCTGGCGGGCTACAGTCCATGGGCTCTTAAAACAGTCCAACACAACTTAGCAATTAAACAACAAAAAAATTATGGCATAAAATACTGTGAGGACTTTATCTTGCACCAGTCATTTGCTATTCCATGTGACTGTACCAACATGCATTACTCCATGAGGCTATCATGAGCAACATAGCTAAATGTCAAACTGATATCCATAGGCACCTGTGAGGCATTCTCCCAATCTAGCTAATACATTAACTTTTTCCAAGAACAAATCAAAACAAAAGCCACATCACAAAACCTTAAAAGAGGAAGAAAAAAACACCTGATATGTCTTTCATACCATCTTGGGAAAATCTTTTCCATCGCTATTAGCTCAATGGGAAGCAGCAGGAAGCAGCGGATCAAGGCCTGTATAGTCAGGAGACAGCCCTGGGCTCTTACTCTTATGCCTGGTTGACCTTGGGAAAGTCCTTTAATTCTTCTCTCTCCTTATCTCTAAATGCTAAGAATAATGCTTTCCTTCTAATTAGGATCTAGTTAGGAAAATACAATCCCCTTCAAATATTTACAACCAAGGGAATTGAATGCAAGGTGCTTAGTCAGGTGATGTAGGCTCTGAGACCCAGGAAAAGATGGTTAAGGTAACCAGAGATTTGCAACACAGGAAGCAGAAAGCAGAAGGAGGCAGGACTCTGGAGTCCAGGCACCGAGGCCTGTCTGGTGGGAGGTGGGGCCCAGAAAAGACAGCCCCTCACAGCTTAACGGAGCAGCTCCCGCCTCCCATCAATGCTCCCATTAACTGAATCCTGTGAGAAACCAGCTGATAAGGAGGGGGCGAGGCCTGTAGGAGGGGCTTCCCAGGTTGCACCAGCAGTAAAGAACCCGCCTGATCATGCAGGAGACCTAAGAGATGCTGGCTGGATCCCTGGGTGCGGAAGATCCCCTGGAGGAGGGCAGGGCAACCCAGTCCAGTAATCTTGCCTGGAGAACCCCGTGGACAGAGGAGCCCGGCGGGATATACTCTGTAGGTTCGCAAAGAGTCAGACATGACTGAGTGATTGCGCACTCATCTGGCCTCCAGGGTCAGGGCCCTGGGGATCCAGGGCAGAGCAGAAAACCAGCGAGGAGTAAATCTGAGGACAAACAAGCACCTTTATAGGCTATCGTGAGAATGAACATAGACCGGAAATTTCATAGGAGAGACCTTTGTAAACTGTTAAGCTCTGTAAACATGATCGGGTATTGATTCGTAAGATGTATTTCACTGAAAACACCAAACACGTCTCTCCGCCTGATCTCCTCTAACATGACTTTTACTTGCCCTCCGCTTATTATTTTCTGCCCAGTCCTCTTGTTTCTAAGCACGTGTCGTCTCTCTTCTCACATGACTCTGCTCCCTGATGCCAAGTTCCTGGCTGATTCATCTTCATAGCCTTCCATATAGATTTCTTGTAGTAGATGTTTAATAAGTTTTGGAAGAAGGAAGGGGATGTGGGAAGAAAGAAAATAAATTTTTAAAAAAAGGAATAGGGAGTTCTTTGGTGGTCTAGGGGCTACACCTCTGCTCCTGCAATGCAGGGAGCCCAGGTTCAATCCCTGGTCAGAGAACTAGATCCCTGCATGTTATAGTGAAGACCTGGCACAAATACAAATACAGATTTTTTTTTTTAAGAAGAAAAAGGAAGAAAAGTGTGGAGGAAGGAAAGAAACATCATATCCTGAAATTAAACTTACAACGTAAAAGATGACTCCCTGTTATGGCATGAATGGCACTGGGAGAAATTCTTCCTTACAGGGACCAACCCACATATTAGAGGATGTTTAGCATCCTTGAGCTCCACCCATTAAGGGCTGCTCGTTCTCTCTCCTCCTGACAAACACATTTCAAACTGCCCCTGGGAGCTGGCTGTGCATACACTCCATCGGGCCTGGCCTCAGGATGAGTTTAGGCATCTCTTCTCCCAAGGTCCCAATCCCTCGTGCCTCCCTTTGACTTTGTTTTTTTTTTAAACTTCTTATATTATATTGGAGCATAGCAGATTAGCTATTAATCAATGGTTATTAGTTGACAACATCACTGACTCAATAAACATGAGTTTGAGCAAACTTTGGGAGTTAGTGGAGAACAGAGAAGCCTGGCATGCCAGCAGTCCATGGGGTCCACACAACTTAGCTACTGAACAAAAACAACAACATTGTTGATTAACAATGTTGTGTTAGTTTCAAGTGTACAACAAAGTGGTTCAGTTATACACATCTATGCAGAGTATCTGGGAGAAGGCAATGGCACCCCACTCCAGCACTCTTGCCTGGAAAATCCCATGGACAGAGGAGCCTGGTAGGCTGCAGTCCGTGGGGTCGCGAAGAGTCAGACACGACTGAGCGACTTCACTTCCACTTTTTACTTTCACGCATTGGAGAAGGAAATGGCAACCCACTCCAGTGTTCTTGCCCGAAGAATCCTGGGGACAGGGGGAGCCTAATGGGCTGCCGTCTATGGGATCGCACAGAGTCGGACACGACTGAAGCAACTTAGCAGCAGCAGCAGCATGCAGAGTATCTATTCATTTTCAATTTCTTTTCCCAATTAAGTTGTTACAGAATATTAACAGTTTCCTGTGCTATACAGTAGGTCCTTGTTGGTTATTAATTTTAAATAGAGCAGTGTGTACATGTCCACCCCAAACTCCCTCTCTCTTCCCTCCCCCACCCCTGCACCCCCAACCCTAAGTTCATTTCTCCAAGTCTGAGTCTGTTTCTGTTTCATAAATAAATTTGTTTGTATCCTTTTTTTTAAAAGATTCTGCATATAAGCAATATCACATGATATTTCTCTTTCTCTGTCTGACTTACTTCAAACAGTATGTCACCCTAGGTTTGATCTTGCATTTGATTTTATGACAGAATTATTCATTATCATGTCAGTTGAGGGAGAGAGTGAATAAGTAAAGTGTTAAGTGTTCTCAATCAATATTCATTACCTATGTGCAGCTGTCAACTGAAAAAAAAAAGCACAACATGAGAGTTGTGAGCCAAGTTTTATTTGGGGCCTAATGAGGACTGTAGCCCGGGAGACAGCCTCTCAGACAGCTCTGGGGCACTGCTCTGAAGAGGCGGCAGGGAGGCCAGTATATACATATATATGTGAATTTAATGAAGGGGGGATACATGCAATCATGCACACACTTTAGCAGAAAATTGCTGCTAGTCACAAGGAGGTTGCTATTAATCACATGGAGCAGATGCCTCCAGTAATGCCTTTGGTGCTTTTCTAGATAGAAGATGCAAGAAATTGGGTTCATAAAACTTTCTCCTGGAAATATCTAATTACCTGAAGTCCTGTCCTGCAAGTTTTTCCAGAGCACAGAGTGCCTCCTTTCTGAGTTGTGCCCTGAACTCTTTTCAGAGTGTGCTCATGGTCACTGGCTGCAGTGACTAGAAAGAGATTTAATCCTTGTAGAATCAGATGGCGACTGACAACTCCTAGTTGGCACAAGAGACATAAAGTGATCAAAGGAAACTAGAAGTGAGCGCTGTCATAGCAGAATCATTCAATTCAGAGAAAACTCATTTCACTGTCCCCTTGGCACAGGGTCATTCATTTATTCAATCAACAAACCTGTTAATCCATCACTATAACAGGGTAATTACATTAGATGCTGGATTGTTATTGTTGTTGTTCAGTCACTCAGTCATGTCCAACTCTCTGCAACCCCAAGGACTGCAATACACCAGGCTCTCCTGTACTTCACTACCTCCTGGAGTTTGCTCAAACTCATGTCCATTGAGTCAGTGATGCCATCTAACCATCTCATCCTCTGTCACTCCTTTCTCCTCCTGCCCTCAATCTTTCCCAGCATCAGGGTCTTTTCCAATGAGTCAGCTCTTTGCATCACATGGCCAAAGTATTGGAGCTTCAGTATCAGTTCTTCCAATGAACATTCAGAGTTGATTTCCTTTAGGATTGAAACTGGTTTGATTTCTTTGCAATCCAAGGGACTCTCAAGAGTCTTATCCAGCTTCACAATTTGAAAGCATCAGTTCTTTGGCGCTCAGCCTTCTTTATTGTCCAGCTCTCACATGTGCATATGATTACTGGAAAAAACCAAAGCTCTGACTATATGGACCTTTGTCAGCAAAGTGAGGTCTGCTTTTTAGATGCTCAATATATGGAGATAAATAGGACATAGCCTCTGCCTGGAGCTTTTGATCCAGTGATGGAGACTGAAAACTGATCGGTCAACTACAACATTAGATGTATGTTAAAAGCTCTGATGGTGGCAAAGGGCCTTGAGGACATTCCAGACAAGTCACTGTGCTCCATTTCTGCAACTATTCAGGGATGCTCTGAAAAGGCCTGGCCATGACTGATCCAAGCTATAGGCTTCTAGAAGTTTTCCATCCAATCCACGCAGCGACCCTGGGGTAGGGACAGAGAGAAGCTTGTAAGTTGCCTGAGGTCATGAGATACCTTAAGTCACAGGTTAAATTCAAGTCCTGGAACTGCAAAACCCAGAAATAAGCAGGCAGCTCATGCCAGAGCACAATCCATTTCATGACTTGACAAGATGATCTCTGTTTGTCTTTTCCACACGCCCAGCTGAAACATTGGCTTCTCTGTGGCTTAATGACGCAGTTGTTATTGTTGCTTTCTAAAATGAGGCATCACACAGATACACAAACATATGTGCGGAAAGTATTTATGGCCTCTGCCAATGAAATACATGTCAAAGCAGGCTTTCCCCACTGAATGAATATACTTACAAGTGTCACTCCACCCACCAACTGTTAAGAAATAAGGGTCCAGGAAAGGCAACCTGACCCTACAGAAATGTATAAAATACACACTGTGAATTAGTCCTGGAAGATGAAAGGGCGTGTGCTCGGAAGTACTTAAATTTCCACTCAAATTTCAGATTTCTCCTGCTTGAACTGTGGATGTTGAGTGTGATTCATCAGGGCCTCGCTCTTGTTTCAGGCTGCAGACATGCTGAGAAATGACCCAATAATCCCAGAGGAAGATGAGCCCATTTGTCCTCTGAATTCTCAGAAACTCAATACGTGTATCCACTAGGAGAACAAGATTGTAATAGCTCCTCATGGTGGCCCACGGTGTCAGGAGTTTCCAGCCCTGGACTTGGGATCAACAGACACTGCGTCAATGACTTTGTCTATTAATTGATCTGGGGCCTTGTCCCTTACGGAGCTTTATGTGAGGATCCCAGAGTCCACACAGAACAGGGAGCTGGGCACACATGTGCGTGTGTCTTCACGGGAAAATCTGGGATTCCCTCCTCTGCTACGAAGCCTGTATTTATAAACTCTTCAGGCATAAATAGAACAGAAACTTCATCCAAGTGAGACAATAAGAAATTATGGCAAAACCAATACAGTATTGTAAAGTAGAATAAAGTAAAAAAAAAAATTTGAACTTATCTGTAAAATGCATGCTAATGATGGTTGTTAATTACCATTTTCTTATTAGTGCCCATTTAAAAAAATCTCTGCTTGTCACCATCAGTTATTATGATCAACATATAAACAGCAGGATATTGTTTTAGTTAAGAAGCTGCAGCTTGAGTTCCTCTAAGGGCAAAAGAGCTATCTTTGTTCAAGAAAAAAAAAAAAAAAACTTACTGGGAATATTCAGGGCAGAGGTATAAAGCCTCAAGGACTTTGTCATAAGCAGACAGAGGGATAAAGGTAAGGGAAAAGGCAATCAGAAAAGAGAGACGAGGAGAGGGCTGGAGGCTAGGGACTGCAGAGTTCAAAGGACTTTTAAGAACTGGACGTATTATATTTTGATCTAAGTTGGGCAGCACTGTGTTACAAATCCCTCTCCTTGCCCTACAACTTCAGAAAGCTGTCTACCTACCCAGCCTTAGAGATCAGAGGTATTTGGAGAGCAAACAAAGCAGGGCTGAGAACGTCCATGGTGGTCTAGTGGTTAAGACTCTGCGTTTCCAAAGCAGACGGCATGAGGTCAATCGTTGGTCGAGAACCCTGCATGCCAGACGGAGCAGCCCAAAAAAACAGGAAAGAAAGAACGAAAAGTGGGTGGCACCCAGCATGGGATGGCTCTGTAGAAAACCACCAGGGAGCACGAGGCAGCGAGACGGCCCCGGAACAGGCCCCTGAGCCACAGCAGAGCTGCAGGGCCACAGCAGCCAGGGGAAAGGGGCGGAGCTAATGGCGACAGCGGAGGTCTGGCCCTGCTCTGCATGCTTCGCTTACAACAGCTCCTTGAATCGTCACCCCAACTGTAAAAACAGCATGATTATGCCTATTCTACAGATGAAGGAACAGAGGGGTTCAGTCACCTGCCCAGGATCACGCAGGGAGTCCCAGAAGACCCAGATGCGGGAGCCGGGCACATGGCCTCCTGGGTCCCTGCCTTTATTCACTGTGCCCTGAAGCCAATGTCAATCACGACTCAAAAGTCAACAGGATTCCAGCTGACATCTGGGCTGGAAATGCCTTGTGACTGTTTTCGAACTGATGCAATCAGAGGCCGGCCCACGCTTAGATGGTGTCCTGAGTCTGCTGGCACTTCTGGAAACCAGATGCCAAGTCAGGCCTCCCCAACAAGGCCCAGGAGCCTGTGGGGGTGGCAGTCCATTGGGATGACCTTTACATGAAGACCACGCAACACTACCATTTCCGGGAGCCAGAGCAGAGTATGAAGGGGAACAGACGAACAGATCGTGGTGCAGGAAAAAGGCGGACCAGACACAGAAAACTCTCGAGGAAGCCTGTTCGCATCTAACCTCCAAGGTGCTGGTCAGCTTCTCTTTTCTTGGCTTGGAACGATGGACCCGGGAAGCCTGAGTAGGCCAGCTGGAGCAGGGTGGGTCCCCAGGGGCCTGGAGCGGTCAGTGGGGGCCTCTGCCTGTGCCCCCCAAACACCAGGGAGCAGGAAACAGATTCTGTCAGAGAGAGAAGGCAGAGTCAGGTCCGCAAAGCAGTGAGGCTCTGAGGAGGGATAATAAAGACAGGAGTGTGCGTGAGCCTCGGGAGAGAGACCTGTGGAGGGCAAGGGCTGTCTGTGTTTGTGGCTCGAGCCCTGTGGCATAGGAAGCCTGGGCCAACTTAAGAGGCTCAGGCCCACAGTGACGGTGGCGACTCCACGGCCGTAGTTGATTCTTCAGGAAGCTTGCCTTGCTCGGCCTCTGGGACGCTCAAACTCTCCAGTGGAGATCTGTGGGTCTACACTGCTGCTTCCAGAGCAAATGTCCTCTGGAAGTGACACTTTCTTCAAGCCCCTTTAAGAATCCTGAGATGAAGAGACTTGGGAAGATGAAATCAGAGTGCGTGGGAGGCAAGGAGGTGGCTTGATACGAGTTATCTCGGGGCAGTGTGAAGGCCTAGGGCTCCCCAGCACTTCAGCTTCCTTGCTGGCGCCTGAAGCTGCTCTCTCAGCAACGTCTCTTCTCCCCAGTGGCCTTCTCCAGGGTCTAGCACAGATGTTTCTGGAATGTATCAACCCCCCTGCTATGAACCTGTAGCCTTAGCTCCCTGGTTACCCAGACATGGCTGGAATACCTGGAGTCTGATGTGTATTCACACTGGGGAGAGGGGCTGGGATGCTGGATGTGAGGGACAGTTCTCTCCTCCTCCACTGCCAATCCTTCCCATCTTAGGGAGCAATCAGAGGCCATCAAATAAGCAATACAAACTAATACGGGTTTAATGAAATGAGGGCCTTGGATTGACACTATTTTGCTTTAAGGACTCTCTGGGCTCTGTCAGAATAATTTATTCATAACTTGCTACTCCCCAGGAAGGGAAAACAGATGGTTTATCTGTTTCCAAGTCGGAGGTTGAAGGACTAAGATTGATAAGCGTGATCCCGTGGCAAACACTGCTGTAGGGTCCCACTCCAAATCCCACTTCCCTTTGCCTGCCTCCCACTATGAAGAGTGAAAACGCTAGAGACTCAAGTCCCAAGCTTTCTTTGCAATGGAAGGTGGTGCTAAACAGAACTATGCTTGGAGGTATCTGGGAAGTATTTTCCCTTCCTGATCAAAGGAGGGAGGCACACAAGGAGAACACTCTTATGTGACCCTACTTTCTGCCTTTTGTCCAGGATCGGGTGAGCAGGTAGTGCCTAGAGCTGTGGCAGCGATGTTGTGGCCACGAGGAGGAGGCCAGAGAAACATATGAGATGACAATCTGGTGTCTTTATGTCACAGAAATTCTAAACTTAGCCAGAAATCACCTACCTCCAGATTTCTTGGTGAGTAAATTAAAAACATACTTATTGCTTAAGCCCCTGGTATTTAGGTTTACTTTTACTTGTAACAAAATATATCCTTTTTAAATTTAGTGGCAGTATACAGAGCAGCACAAATAATATATTCAGTTCAGTTCAGTCGCTCAGTCGTGTCCGACTCCCTGCGACCCCATGAATCGCAGCACAACAGGCCTCCCTGTCCATCTAGTCAGTGATGCCATCCAGCCATCTCATACTTTGTCGTCCCCTTCCCCTCCTGCCCTCAATCCCTCCCAGCATGTCTTTTCCAGTGAGTCAACTCTTCGCATGAGGTGGCCAAAGTACTGGAGTTTCAGCTTTAGCACCAGTCCTTCCAATGAACACCCAGGACTGAT
This sequence comes from Neotragus pygmaeus, assembly GCA_006410875.1. Classification (NCBI taxonomy): domain Eukaryota; kingdom Metazoa; phylum Chordata; class Mammalia; order Artiodactyla; family Bovidae; genus Neotragus; species Neotragus pygmaeus. The sequence continues at coordinate 14,949 of SJYV01015083.1, forward strand.
CTCCTTTAGAATGGACTGGTTGGATCTCCTTGCAGTCCAAGGGACTCTCAAGTCTTCTGCAACACCACAGTTCAAAAGCATCGATTCTTTGGCACTCAGCTTTCTTCACAGTCCAACTCTCACATCCATACATGACCACTGGAAAAACCATAGCCTTGCCTAGACAGACCTTTGTTAGCAAAGTAATGTCTATGCTTCTCAATATGTTATCTAGGTTGGTCATCCTGGCTGTAGTTACCATCTGCAGTGATTTTGGGGCACTCCAAAATAAAGTCTGACACTGTTTCCACTATTTCCCCATCTATTTCCCATGAAGTGATGGGACCAGATGCCATGATCTTTGTTTTCTGAATGTTGAGTTTTAAGCCAACTTTTTCACTCTCCTCTTTCACTTTCATCAAGAGGCCTTTTAGTTCCCCTTCACTTTCTGCCATAAGGGTGGTGTCATCTGCATATCTGAGGTTATTGATATTTCTCCCAGCAATCTTGATTCCAGCTTGTGCTTCTTCCAGCCCAGCNTCCTCTTTCACTTTCATCAAGAGGCCTTTTAGTTCCCCTTCACTTTCTGCCATAAGGGTGGTGTCATCTGCGCATCTGAGGTTATTGATATTTCTCCCAGCAATCTTGATTCCAGCTTGTGTTTCTTCCAGTCCAGCATTTCTCATGATGTACTCTGCATATAGGTTAAATAAGCAGGGTGACAATACACAGCCTTGGCGTACTCCTTTTCCTATTTGGAACCAGTCTGTTGTTTCATGTCCAGTTCTAACTGTTGCTTCCCTGACCTGCATACAGATTTCTCAAGAGACAGGTCAGGTGGTCTGGTATTAACCTGGGCCCTAGCTCCCTGGTTATCCAGACATGGCTGGAATACCTGGAGTCTGCTGTGTGCTCAGCACTGGGAGAGGGCCTGGGACGCTGGATGTGAGGGACATAGTCCTTAAAGCCACGTGTGGCATAATGTGTGCCATCTCTTTCAGAATTTTCCACAGTTTCTTGTGATCCACACGGTCAAAGGCTTTGGCATAGTCAATAAAGCAGAAATAGATGTTTTTCTGGAACTCTCTTGCTTTCTCAATGATCCAGCAGGAAGAAAATAAAAATAAGACTGTGAGCTTCAGTTTCACAAAGTTTCATAACTACTGGTTAAGAAATATATCATCTATTCACTCTCAAGTCAAACCCCAAATCACTGGTCTACCTAAAAATGTTAATTAAATGTCCAGTCCTATGCATTAGATCCTTAAGAGTGTGCAAAGCTTTGAGATGTTTTTCCAGGCTTAAAGGTGCTGAAGGCAAACATGGATGGATCTAGAGATTGTCATATTGAGTGAGTTAAGTCAGACAGAGAAGGAGAAATATCGTATGACGTCCCTTATATGTGGAATAGAAAAAGAAATGATACAAATGAATTTACTTATGAAACAGAAATTGACTCACAGACTGAGAGAATGAACTCACGGTTATGGAGGTGGGGGGCAGGGCTAGTTAGGGAGTTTGGGAGGGTCATGCCTACACTGCTGCATTTAAAATGGACAGCTAACAAGGAGCTACTGGAGAGCACAGAGAACCTGCTCCATGTTATCTGGTAGCCTGGGTGGGAGGGGACTTTAGGTGAGAATGGATACCTGTATATGTATGGCTGAGTCCCTTCGATGTTACCTGGCTATACTCCAATATAAAAGAAAAAACTGTAGAGAAAAAAGAAAAGAGGTGCAAAGCCATTTAAGAATTTAAATTAAATGGTGCTTTAACATGGGGTGTTTTTGTTCTGGCTTTGCGCCCTCTGCCATGAAAGCTCGAAGTCCTAACCACTGAACTGCCAGGGAACTCCCTTTTCTGTGTATCTTAAAATGCTTAGTATTGACTTAAGGCTGAGATTATTTAACTACCTTGGCAAGCTAACAGTAAAATTGGGAGACTGGTGACAGACTCTGAGATCTGTTCTAGAAAAGGGTTCCTTCCCCAGATCTGATGGTTGTGAAAAATTCCCCAGGCCCCTGTGCTATGTATCATCAGAAAACACTTGAGGATCCCTGACAGTGATCTGGATGTGGATCTGGGCTGGAAAGCAGTCTAGTGCTGTGCTTGTATCATAACAGATGTAATATATGCTGACTCACAGCATCAGTGCTTTATCAGAGGAATAAATGGAAAGTGATTCTGGGCTGAGAGGGTAAAGGGATCAGTTTATGAAAAAGAGAGCCTGCTTAGGCACATATTCTGAAAACTACAGACCAAGAGCCAGAAGAGGAGTGCCAACCATGAATAATGAAATCACACATCCAGACGTCTGGACGGAATCAGACATTCTGATGATTTCTTTTTAAGGAAAATCAAGGTTTCTGCTTGGTGCTGAATACTTTGAAGATAAGTGCTTTGAAGGCAGAGCGAGGTAGCGATCCCATTCAGTGGAGTTAGGTGAACTTTCAAAACTGGGTTCATTTAAAAAGCATGCCCCAGAGTTTCCCACCAGCCAAGGAGGGTCGAGGGGCTTTCCCTGCCTTTGAGGAACATTTTGATCTCGCATAACTTGGTTGTTCCATGATGTCAGGTGGTTATAGAGACTGAGCTGTCCTTATGTGAAGACTTCACTAGGGACTAAACATCCCAGTCCACATTCTAACCAAGAAAATTCCCACTGTGGCAAAAATTCTCAGAAAAACACAACTCAGCCACCATCAGAGCCACAACCATGCCTTAGGAAGTACGTATCTGAGTTCCCACTCACTCCCCAATTCATCAGGCTGCATCCCTGCCTGCTCTCCACCCTCAGCTCTAAATAATGGCAGGCGGTGAGTGGGTGGGGAAGCAGGGAGACTCCCTGTCCAGGTGGGCCTGGTTCCATCCACATTTAGCAAAGCAAGTGCTACATCCAAGGCAGCTCCACTAGTCAGGGGTAAACTGGGATGGCTGGGCCCCCACTGAGGTTCCCAGTGCCCTCTGATGGATGCTTGCCCTCTTGGCAGCGCTGGATGTGGGTTAGCCCCTGTGCTTCGAGAAGACTCTCTGCCTCCTTGGCTTCCATTTATTGTATTTAATTTGGGGCTGTGCTGGGTCTTCACAGCTGTGTGCAGGCTTTCTCAAGTTGCACCAAGCAGGGGCTACTCTCTAGCTGCAGTGCATGGGCTTCTCACTGTGCTGGCTTCTCTGGTTTGGAGCACAGGCTCTACAGCGCATGGGCTTAGTTGCCCAAGGCACGTGGGATCTTCCAAGGCCAGGGACTGAACCAGCATCCCTGCATTGTCAGGTGGGATTCCCAACCACTGGACCACAGAGAAACGCCACCTTGGCTTTCTTTCCACTTCCCTCTCTCCTACCTCCTCTCTTCACCTCTCATTTCTCTGCTGACGCCTTCCTTCGAGCCTCTACAGTGTCAGCGCTTCTCACAGTTCTGTCCTTACTTGCCTTTTCTCTTCCTAACATGCTGGGTTGAATAGTGTCTCCCTAAATTTATATCCTCCCAGAACCTCGGAACGTGACCTTGTTTGGAACTAGAGTTTTGGCAGATATAACTGGTTAAGTTAAAATTTTAGTTGCTCAGTTGTATCCGACTCTCTGTGACCCCATGGACTGCAGCCTNCAATTCATCAGGCTGCATCCCTGCCTGCTCTCCACCCTCAGCTCTAAATAATGGCAGGCGGTGAGTGGGTGGGGAAGCAGGGAGACTCCCTGTCCAGGTGGGCCTGGTTCCATCCACATTTAGCAAAGCAAGTGCTACATCCAAGGCAGCTCCACTAGTCAGGGGTAAACTGGGATGGCTGGGCCCCCACTGAGGTTCCCAGTGCCCTCTGATGGATGCTTGCCCTCTTGGCAGCGCTGGATGTGGGTTAGCCCCTGTGCTTCGAGAAGACTCTCTGCCTCCTTGGCTTCCATTTATTGTATTTAATTTGGGGCTGTGCTGGGTCTTCACAGCTGTGTGCAGGCTTTCTCAAGTTGCACCAAGCAGGGGCTACTCTCTAGCTGCAGTGCATGGGCTTCTCACTGTGCTGGCTTCTCTGGTTTGGAGCACAGGCTCTACAGCGCATGGGCTTAGTTGCCCAAGGCACGTGGGATCTTCCAAGGCCAGGGACTGAACCAGCATCCCTGCATTGTCAGGTGGGATTCCCAACCACTGGACCACAGAGAAACGCCACCTTGGCTTTCTTTCCACTTCCCTCTCTCCTACCTCCTTTCTTCACCTCTCATTTCTCTGCTGACGCCTTCCTTCGAGCCTCTACAGTGTCAGCGCTTCTCACAGTTCTGTCCTTACTTGCCTTTTCTCTTCCTAACATGCTGGGTTGAATAGTGTCTCCCTAAATTTATATCCTCCCAGAACCTCGGAACGTGACCTTGTTTGGAACTAGAGTTTTGGCAGATATAACTGGTTAAGTTAAAATTTTAGTTGCTCAGTTGTATCCGACTCTCTGTGACCCCATGGACTGCAGCCTGCCAGGCTCCTCTGTCCATGGAATTCACCAGGCAAGTGGGTTGCCACTGGATTCTGCAAAGGAAGTTAAGATAAGGTTTTGGGCAAAGAACGTTGCCTGCCATCAAGCCATCAGCCACTGCTGACAGCCAGATGGTGCACCCTGAGGGGAATTCAGGATGGAGAAAAACAGGATACTGGCCCTAGAGAGTTAAGATGCATATCAAAGGAATAACTTCAATGAACACAGACTCTTGCATCTTCCCACACTCAGAAAAGCACTCAAACCATTAACTTGAGGTATCTATTTTTGCAACTAGCATCAATCTTTTAATGTCCAACTACATGTTGTTGTTTTTTTTTCCGGCAAACATTACTATATATTGTGTCTCCTTCCTTACCTCTGGGGAGCAGTTCCTCAGAGCTGTCTGAGAGGCTGTCTCCCAAGCTATAGTTCTCAGTATGGTCCCCAAATAACATATAATTTGCAGCTTTTAGGTTGTACATTTTTTTCAGTTGACTAGGAAGGATCTTAAATTCAGTATGATTAATGTCCTTATAGACAGAGAGACAACCCACAAAGACACAAAAGGAAGAAGGCCACATGACAAATAGAGGCAGAGATTGCAGCAATGCCATTGCAAGCCAAGCAACACCAACATCGCCAGTGTTAAAACAATAGGCCTAAAATGGAGTCACTTATGCTCAACTCCATGTCACTAAACTAAGATCTAATACTTAATTATAGTTGCAGCCTCTTCCGGAGACGGAATTTTAAACCAGTCAATCAGGAATCAGCTGTTCACTCTAGTGAGGTCTTCTGTTACGTAGACACGTGCCTTCCCCTAAAGGACAGCAGCCTTGCAACAACCCGCTGCTTCTCTGTCTAGGATAACCTCCTTCTTCCCACATCCTTCTGCCTATGAGTCTTCTATTTTGTACAGCTCCTCAGAGCTCCTTTCTGGGGTGCTGCTCAATTCATGAATCATTGACTACAGTCAATAAAGGTCTTTAAAATTTAGTTTGAGAGTTTTTTTGTTTTTGTTTTTTTAGTACAGCAGCTATCAGAAGGTAGGAAGCAGCATGGAAGAATTCAGGAGTTCTCAGAGGGAACACGGCCCTGGTAACAGGTTGATTTCAGACTTCTAGCCTCCTAAACTGTGGCGGTGGTGGGGGCGGAGTTTCCACCTCTTGATGCCACCCAGTCTGTGATAATTTGTTACAGTAAACCTAGGAGCCATCACAGCCATCGTCTTAAGTAACATAATTTAGTCGCTAAGGTTTCAAGTCCATCTATACGTCTGTGACCTCTAGCTCTTAAGTGCCAGCTGGGAGCGCTCTCTCCCTTGAGTTCTAGATCCGGTTTCCAAGCACCAGCTTCAGCAGCAGATACCCTGGATCTCTGTGTCCTGCCCGCTCTGCCCTTGCAATGTGTCCAACTTTGAACTGATCTCTGCCATGCACCTGGTGTCCCTCGACATTTTTTTTTAACATTGGGCAGGCAGGGTCTTAGTTGTAGCATGCAGGGTCTTGGCTGTAGCATGCAGGATCTTAGTTGTGGCAGGCAACTCTTTGTTGCAGCGTGTGGGATCTAGTCCCCTGACCAGGCATCTCACCNCATTGGGCAGGCAGGGTCTTAGTTGTAGCATGCAGGGTCTTGGCTGTAGCATGCAGGATCTTAGTTGTGGCAGGCAACTCTTTGTTGCAGCGTGTGGGATCTAGTCCCCTGACCAGGCATCTCACCCAGGCCCCCTGCAATGGGAGTGAGAAGTCTTAGCCACTGGACCACCAGGAAGTCCCCAGTCCTCAATAACTTTTTAAATCTAGGTTAGTGGCATCACCAAAACCTGCTTCCCCAACCTTAAACCTTAGCATTACCCTTGATTATTCCTCCGCCCCCTCTCTCTCCTGGAGAAGGAACTGGCACCCTCTCCAGGATTCTTGCCTGGAAAATCTCATGACAGAGGAGTCTGGAGGGCTGGAGTCCATGGGGTCTCCAGAGTCGGACACGACTGAGTGACGACCACCTCCTCTCTCTACACTGTTGTTGTTTAGTTGCTCAGTTGTATCTGACTCTTTGCTATCCCATGAACTAAAGCCCACCAGGCTCCTCTGTCCATGGTGTTTCCCAGACAAAAATACTAGTGTGGGTTGCCATGCCCTTCTCCAGGGGATCTTTTCAACTTAGGGTTCAGAACCATGTCTCCTGCATTTACAGGCAAATTCTTTACCACTGAGCTACCTTGGAAGCATCTCTTTATACTGATCTTACCATTAAGACCTCACAATCCTACCTTGAAAGTCCCTCTCTGCAGACTGTTGAGTGAAACAGAGGGTGTCCAGTCAGAACCCAAGTGACCACCACAGCTACATTTCAGACTTGTGTCTGATCTTGTCTGAGATCCTAGAGCACCAGGCAGGTGGCAAAGATCCAGCAGGCACCAGTTTGGCTAAGAGGTTTGCGTGACTTTGTGAGGGTATTCCTAGCTTCCTTAGCCTGTGGGGCTGCACAGTGGTAAAGAATCTGCCTGCCAGTGCAAGAGACACGGATTTGATCCCTGGATCGGGCAGGTCCCCTGGAGAAGGGCATGGCAGCCCAATCCAGTATTCTTGCCTGGAAAATTCCATGGACAGAGGAGCCTGGCGGGCCACAGTCCATGGAATCACAAAGAGTCAGACATGACTGAGCATGTATGCACGCACAACAGCCTGTGATTACAAAGCAAGGTCATATTTCCTTTTCAGAATCCAAATTCTTATTGCAGGAGGTCTCATCCTGCTTGCCTGCAGGAAATGGTTCTTTCTCAAAGTGTCCTCCTGCTATTTCCATAAGTCCCTAGAGGGTGTCTCATCTGCATTCACAAAGCAAGCTGGCACCTGCTGGCACCAGAATGTGCATTAGCCAGGGCCAGCTTGCCCATGTGTGTCAGAGGCCGTCAAAAATGAGCCTCTACAAGAGAATAATTGCCTCCCGTTGTTAAGAAGGAGGCGGAGGCTCTAAGCCTAGCACCTTCTTCTGAGAAACCTCCCCATCATGAGAGCGAAGCGGAGGAAGAAGCAAACACACAGTCTGAAGTGCAAAAGAAGAAAGATTGAGGCAGAGGGCCAAGGAGACTTTATACCCACAGAAGCCACACGAGCAGAAACAAGGGAAGCCAGAGGCTAGGGATGCTGGTACAAACTGTTGGACTATGAGGCTTCCCTGATGTCTCAGACAGTGAAGAATCTGCCTGCAATGCAAGAGGCCCGGGTTCAATCCCTGGGTCGGAAAGATCCCCTGGAGAAGGAAATGGCTACCCACTCCAGTATTCTTGCCTGGAAAATCCTGTGGCCAGAGGAGTCTGATGGGCTACAGAGCATGAGGTCCCAAAGAGCTGGAAAAGACTGAAGCGACTTGGCATGCACAGATGTATGCCTACAGTCTAGAACTTGTCTCAATGGGTTTGGAACATCTAGAGCTATTTTGATGGCCTCAACTGCCTTTTAGAGACATACTTTGCTCATATCAAAGCAGTCCCTTTTGGTCCTTTACCCTGGAACTATGACATTCTGGACCGTTCTCAGCTGTGGCCGCATGTAATACACGTACAATGAACCATCTCTCTTGCAAGTCAGGAAGAAACGAGGAGGATGCTGTGGATTTTCATGTAACTAAAGTAGTAGTGGAGGCGGCCGCACCTAAACGACCAAAACCAATGCTCAGCGCCTCTACAACACTTCTTCTCTTTGCTGCACTCTCCCATTCTCTCATTTCTACAGTCTTTGCTCTCCTTTATGTACAGCCTCATNTAAAGGCTTACTGTAGTTTGTTTCCTCTTTTTTTTTTTTTTTTTTTGCAGAAACCTAACACTATCCTAGAACCTGAATACCAGCCCTTGGCCATAAAGAACATTTCCACACTGCCTGTGAACGTGTTGCTCTCAACGGGTGGACCTTTCTTTATCTGCGAGACTGATAAATCCCTACTGCCCTCAACTCCTGAGGTAACTAGACAGAGGATGTCCTAACTCCCAGCGGGGAGCCATGTGTGTGATAAAGGAAGAGAATAGTATCAGTGCACTGCCAAATTTCAGTCCAGAAAAAAGTGTAAAGAATCTTGGAAACAGAGAGGAAAAATCTAAAATGAGTCAAATTTAGGTATCAGTTGGTAAGAAAGCTATTATTAATGATGCAAGAACTTCTCACTCTCTATTTTGATCCTTTCTTTCCTACCAGTGATGATGAAGCTGATCTTTAGAAAATAGTGACTTCCCAGCAATGAGAGGAAAGATCTTAATGTCCCTCAAATTTGACCAAAACTGAAAGCCCAGGCCCTGAACCAGCCAGCCCATCTCCAGATACTGAGAAATGGGAACCAGGCCACAGGAGGAGGCTGTGAGCTCCCCTGGCCCACTATCTGGGGCTGGATGCGGTGTTCCCTGAACAGTCCCACGAGATCATCCATCCTTGGCCAGACGTGCGGACACCAGAGGGAATGACTGGGCCCTGCAGCAGGTGACGCTGCAGAGGGAAGAGGATTGAAGGAGAGAGCAGCCCCACACGCTATGGTATTCCATCTCTCAGGGGGACAGCTAATGGAGAAATGAGATGGAGGAGGCAAGAAGGGCAGGCAGGGTAGAGGGAGCCTGTGACTGATGGATGTTTGCTGTGGAACATGAGTGGAGATGACTGAGACATGGAGATGTGCTCTGGGAGACGGGGGTGAGCCACTGGATGAGAGGGTATTGCAGACAGAACTGCACCGCCGCCCTCCCCTGCCCTGCCTTCCTCACTGATTCTTGGGGGTCTCATTCACGCATGACTGCTGGGAGGGGGGAAACAGCTAAGGTCTTTGAACAGAAAAATAAAAGGAGAAGATGATTATAAGCAAGAGGCAGATGAAAACCTCCTGCAAGGGAATCTGTGCAAAGAAGAAAAACACAAAGTACAAACAGGAGTTTTCTACAGTCTCAGAGAAATGACAGACGATAAAGCCTGCGTTTAAAAAGAGCTCAAGGACAAGATAACAAGTGTTCAAAGCGGAGACGAAGAGTGAACTGAAGAGCAGAGGAAAACAAACAGATAAGAAAATGAAAATTCAGGCACGAGCAGTTTTCTCCACCTTCGGTCAGACCCCATCTTGTCCCTCCTGAAATCTTAATAAGATAAAAGTAGAAATGTTCCAAAGGAAAGCCACCCAGACCAATAAAATGAAAGGAGAAGAGGGTGGGTGTAGCCAATTAATGAAAGATTTAAACAAATTCTGTAAGATAGAATGAGGAGGGGAGTGAGGTAGACAAAAAGGCAAAGATGTAAAGCATAGGAATTTCCCCAGTGAGGCAAGGCAATGTTACATCCTTCAGCTCAGGTAGCCTGGGCTGAGAGGCACCAGCTGTGAACACAAGGGACCCTGTGTGCACCAGCCAGCTGTCCTGACCAGCTCCACTCAGAAGACGTGGGCAGCGGGCTTTCATCCCAAGACGTAAAGATAAATGCTTTCCCGCAGGGAAACTCATCAAAATGTTCCGGGAATTTAATGTGCCCTGTGTCAGTGTCGATACGTCAGAATAATCCCTGGTGTCTGAGTTTTGTGCAACGCCTGATCATCCCCTCTCTGACCAAAAAAGCTCTTCCATAGTCCCACCCTGCTACCAGAATTGAGAAATGGTGGCCTCGGGACTGTTGGAACACCAGAGTGGGTCAGGAACGACTGTTTCTTGTAATAAATGATGTAGTACAGTTCGACCTTTTATATTACTTGCACATGTAACTTTAATAAAAGCAATATATATAATTTTAGAAATAACTTCTACAAGTCAACAGGAAAAGTACCAACAGCCCAGTGGAAAAACAGGCAAAAGAAATGAACAGAGTTCACAAAAAGAAAAAAGCTCTTAAATATATGAAAGTATGTCCCACTTCACTCATGTTAGAAGAAATGCAAGTTTAAATGACTATGAAACACATTTTTTCCTATCAGACTGGTAAAGAGCAAAAATTGGATGATGCTTTGTATTAGGGGGCATGCAGAAACAGGCACTGTGTTGGGGAAGTATACAGTGGAAGACAGTAGAGCTCTCATTATCAACATTTTAAATGCCCATACCCTCTGACCTCGTCATTCTACTCCTAGGAATTTATCCTCCAGACGTAGAGATAATATATATACAAGGATATTCATTGCAACATTGATTATAAGAACAAAAGACTGGGAGTCAATATCTGTCAATAGAAAATTGCTTAGAAAATGATGGCAGAATTTTATGCTGGAATAAAATGCAGCTATTGAAAAAGAGTGAGGCAGCTCTGGTTGCACTGATGAGTGATCCCCCAGGGGAAAAAGCAATGTGCAGAACAGGAGTGCAGAGTACGCTATCATATATGTAAAAAAGGAATACATGTGATTTTATATTCATGTAATATCTTTATGTTCATACAGGGACAGATAAGACACTTGTGTAATCATAATCGCCTCAGGGGAGGGAAAGAGTTCACTTGAGTAACAGGAGGGGAGATGAGTACATAATATGGTTTTCATTGTCCTGTTCAAAAATAAAAATGAAATATTGTTTTAAGGTTAAAAAAAAATAAGGCCACACTTTGTCCTGGAACAAAATGATGTAGAATATTCAACAGGTAGATATATCTTAGTGAAGTTACCAGTCTTACGATTGACCAAAGAATTCTATGGCTCCTAAAGAGAGGAGACCCACCAAGGGAAGATTTTAGACTTACCTTAGACTTTTCCACACTTTCTGATCAATTCTGTTGATCATAAAAGGATGATAGTCAGTTCAGTTCAACTGATCAGTCATGTCTGACTCTGTGACCCCATGGACTGCAGCATGCCAGACCTCCCTGTCCATCGCCAACTCCTGAAGCTTACTCAAACTCATGTCTGTTGAGTTGATGATGCCATCCCACCATCTCACCCTCTGTCGTCCCCTTCTCCTCCCACCTTCAATCTTTCTCAGCATCAGGGTCTTTTCAAATGAGTCAGTTCTTTGTATCAGGTGGCCAAAGTATTGGAGTTTCAGCTTCAGCATCAGTCCTTCCAATGAACATTCAGGACTGATTTTTAGGACTAACTGGTTTGATCTCCTTGCAGTCCAAGGAGCTTTCAAGAGTCTTCTCCAACACCACAGTTCAAAAGCATCAGTTCTTCAGGGCTGAGCTTTCTTTATAGTCCAACTCTCACATCCATACAAGACTACTGGAGAAACCATAGCTTTCACTAGACAGACCTTTGTCAGCAAATTAATGTCCCTGCTTTTTAACATGCTGTCTAGATTGGTCATAGCTTTTCTTCTAGGAGCAAGCGTCTTTTAATTTCATAGCTGCAGTCTCCATCTGCAGTAATTTTGGAGCTCAAGAAAATAAAGTCTGTCACTGTTTCCATTTTTTCCCCATCTATTTGCCATGAAGGAGTGGGACCAGATGCCATGATCTTAGTTTTCTGAATGTTGAGCTTTAAGCCAACTTTTTCACTCTCCTCTTTAACTTTCAACAAGAGGCTCTTTAGTTCTTCTTCACTTTCTGCCATAAGGGTGGTATCATCTGCATATCCGAGGTTATTGATATTTCTCCTGGCAATCTTGATTCCAGCTTGTGCTTCATCCAGCCTGGCATTTTGTATGATGTAGTCTGCATAAAAGTTAAGTAAGCAGGGTGACAATACATAGCCTTGATATACTCCTTTACCAATTTGGAACCAGTCTTTTGTTCCATGTCAAGTCTAACTGTTGCTTCATGACCTGCATACAGATTTCTCAGGAGGCAGGGAAAGTATTCTGATATTCCCATCTCTTGAAGAATTTTCCACAATTTGTTGTGATCCACATGGTCAAAGGCTTTGGCATAGTCAATAAAGCAGAAGTAGATGTTTCTCTGGAACTCTCTTAATTTTTCTATGACCAAACGAATGTTGGCAATTTGATCCCTGGTTCCTCTGCCTTTTCTAAATCCAGCTTGAACATCTGAAAGTTGATGGCTCACTTACTGTTGAAGCCTGGCATGGAGAATTTTGAGCATTACTTTGCTAGTATTTACCAACCTAAATAGCATATTAAAAAACAGAGACATTACTTTGCCAACAAATTCTGTCTTGTCAAGGCTATGGTTTTTCCAATGGTCATGTATGGATGTGAGAGTTGGACTATGAAGAAAGCTGAGCACCGAAGAATTGATGGTTTTGAACTGTGGTGTTGGAGAAGACTGTTGAGAGTCCCTTGGACTGCAAGGAGATCCAACCAGTCCATCCTAAAGGAGACCAGTCCTAGGTGTTCTTTGGAAGGACTGATGCTAAAGCTGCAACTCCAATACTTTGGCCACTTCATGCCAAGAGTTGACTCATTGGAAATGACTCTGATGCTGGGAGGGATTGGGGACAGGAGGAGAAGGGGACAACCGAGGATGAGATGGCTGGATGGCATCACTGACTCAATGGACATGAGTTTGTGTGAACTCCGGGAGTTGGTGATGGACAGGGAGGCCTGGCATTCTGCAATTCACGGGGTTGCAAAGAGTTGGACATGACTGAGCCACTGAACCGAACTGAACTGAACTTGCTAGTGTGTGAGATGAGTGCAATTGTGTGGTAGTTTGAGCATTCTTTACCATTGCCTTTCTTTGGGATTGGAATGATAACTGACCCTTTCCCATCCTGTGGCTACTGACGAGTTTTCCAAATTTGCTGGTATATTGAGTGTAGCACTTTCACAGCATCATCTTTTAGGATTTGAAATCACTCAACTGGAATTCCATCACCTCCACTAGCTTTGTTCATAGTGATGCTTCCTAAGGCCAACTTGACTTCACACTCAAGGATGTCTGGCTTTAGGTGAGTGATCACACCATCATAGTTATCTGAGTCATAAAGATCTTTTTTGTATAGTTCTTCTGTGTATTCTTGCCACCTCTTCTTAATATCTTCTGCTTCTGTTAGGTCCATAGCATTTCTATCTATTGAGCCCATCTTTGCATGGAGAGGGCTTCCCTTGTGGCTCAGCTGGTAAAGAATCTGCCTGCAATGTAGGAGACCTGTTTTCGATCCCTGGGTTGGGAAGATGCCCTGAAGAAGGAAAAGGCTACCCACTCCAATATTCTGGCCTGGAGAGTTCCATGGACTGTATAGTCCATGGGGTCACATAGGTCTCCAGTAGCTGGCCGTGATTGTACGGTGGTTAGTACTCTGCGTTGTAGCCATAGCAACCTCGGTTCAAATCTGAGTCCCGGCATTGTGGCAACAATGGTATGTCAAGGGGCCTCTCTTTTCTAATTCCTTTTGGGGCTTCCCTGCTGGCTCAGATGGTAAAGCATCTGCCTGAAGTGCAGGAAACCCGAGTTCTATCCCTGGGTCAGGAAGATCCCCTGGAGAAGGAAGTGGCAAGTCACTCCAGTACTCTTGCCTGGAAAATTCCATGGACGGAGGAGCCTGGTAGGCTACAGTCCATGAGATTGCAAAGAGTCAGACATGACTGAGCAACTTCACTTTCTTTCTCACTTTGCATGAAATGTTCCCTTGCTTGGTATATAATTTTCCTGAAGAGATCTCTAGTCTTTCCCATTCTGTTGTTTTCCTCTATTTCTTTGCATTGATCGCTGAGGAAGGCTTTCTTTTCTCTTTGTTTTTCTTAACTCTGCATTCAAATGGTGGGTATATCTTTCCTTTTCTCCTAACCTTTAATTTTTCTTCTTTCCCCAGCTATTTGTAAGATCTCCTCAGACAACTATTTTGCCTTTTTTGCATTTCTCTTTCTTGGGTATGGTCTTGATTTTTTCCTCCTGTACAATGTCACAAACCTCCGTCCATAGTTCTTCAGGCACTCTATCAGATCTAATCCCTTGAATCTATTTCTCACTTCCACTGTATAATCATAAGGGATTTGATTTAGGTCATACCTGAATGGTCTAGTGATTTTCCCTACTTTCTTCAGTTTAAGTCTGAATCTGGCAATATGGAGTTCATGATCTGAGCCACAGTCAGCTCCCAGTCTTGTTTTTGCTGACTGAATTGAGTTTCTCCATCTTTGGCTGCAAAGAATATAATCAACCTGATTTTGGTATTGACCATCTGGTGATGTCTATGTGTAGAGTCTTCTCTTGTGTTATTGGAAGAGGATGTTTCCTATGACCAGTGCATTCTCTTGGCAAAACTCTATTAGCCTTTGCCCTGCTTCATTCTGTACCCCAAGGCCAAATTTGCCTATAACTCCAGGTATCTCTTGACTTCCTACTTTTGCATTCCAACTCCTGTAATGAAAAGGACATCTTTTGGGGGTGTTAGTTCTAGGTCTTGTAAGTCTTCATAGAACCATTCAACTTTAGCTTCTTTAGCATTATTGATTGGGGCATAGACTTGGAATACTGTGATATTAAATGGTTTGCCTTGGAAACAAATGAAGATCATTCTGTTGTTTCTGAGATTCCATCCAAGTACTGCATTTGGGACTGTGTTGACTATGAGGGCTACTCCATTTCTTCTAAGGGATTCTTGTCCACAGTAGTAGATATAATGGTGTTCTGAGTTAAATTCACCCTTTTTAGTACATTTTAGTTCACTGATTCCTAAAATGTTGATGTTCACTGATACGTAATAACTGGCATTTATATACCCTACATTATGTGCCAGGCACTGCTGTGAACATATCACCAATATATTAATTCATTTCATCCTCTTAGGGAAGAGTTTGGTACTATAACTGCTCCTGTTTTACAGATGGAGAAGCTAGAGGCTACGAAAGGCAAGCAACTTCACCCAAGTTCACAGAGTAACTAACTGGCATAGCCAGAATTTGAACCCAAGCAGTCTGGCTCCAAAGTCCATGATCTTAGAATTAATATCTCTTATATAAGAATTTTTCGTAATTTTAAAAGTGCACACATGATTTTTTAAAATAAATTAGTCTAATTCCATTTTTGTAAAATTTTACTTATCCATTCATCATGTCTGGACTAATGTTTTACCAAATATGATCTCTGAGAAATAATATCTGGTGAAATTTTAGATAAGTTTGTGGCTTCTCCTTTGTGCTTTTGTATTTAAACACTAGGCATTACAATGCCTAGTGCTGCAGGTGCCATGGTCTACAAGAATGGCTTCTAAACTGTGCCAAGCCACCTGTGCCAAGTGGCCAGCAAGGCTCTCAGAGGAGATTAGCCAACTGGGGAGTCATTATCCTCTCTCTGACTCTTCAATCGGGTAATTGGCTTTATCCACTAAAGCCATCTGATCATGTCAGTGAAGTACATGGTTAAATACCTGAACCTTAAAACTCAGTGGAGAGGAAAGTGTTCTGTAAACAGATTCGTTCCTGTGCTGTATTCTTCCTGACTTCCTCAGGGCACTTTTTATAAAACCAGGAGGTGGCTTTCATGCTGATTAAATGTGAGGATTAAGGGATTCCTAAAAAAGCGAACTCAGGGCCAGGCTTTCTATGGGGAGGTGTTTCTGTGGCCTTGGTATCAAGGAACACATGGGGATTTGAATCAGAGAAGAGAACAAACACAATCTCCCGAACAAACTCTGTACAGCTCTGGAGTGTCATTTTAAGTTGAATAGAAAACAGCAGAAAGTGAATAACACTGTTAGAATTGCAAACGTTAGAAAAGAAATTAAATTACCTAATCTATCCCTTTCTGGGTCACCGTCTACAGAACCCCTCCCCCAGTCCTTTAGAAAGCCTTTTTAAAAATTTTCTTAAGCAAAGAACATTTCCCACTTATCTAGGAAGAGTGTTTTGTGATCTATTTTCAGTTTTTATATTATTTTTAGAATATTTTATATTAGCCATTCATTGCAGACTTTCCTTTCACAACTCCTCAATCCTTAGGACCTCACAATATTTATCAAAATCTATTCTTTCAAATCATTTTTCTCCAAATTTTTCTTGCTTTCATTTTCAACTATTGAAAAATATGTGTGTGCATAGAGACTGAGATAGAGATGGATACATACAGATATTGCTATCAGTATGTCAGCTGTTTATGTAAACTGTGGATGCATGGTTATGGTTAAAGTGTGTGTGTTGTGTGTGTGTGTATATATATATTTACATATATGTGTGTATGTATGTGTTTCTTGCTAATATGTGTGTCTATATGTATGTATATGTATGTGTGTGCACATCAGTCAGTTCAGTTCAGTCGCTCAACTCTTTGCAACCCCATGAATTGCAGCACGCCAGGCCTCCCTGTCCATCATCAACTCCCGGAGTTCACTCAGACTCATGTCCATCGAGTCAGTGATGCCATCCAGCCATCTCATCCCCAGTTGTCCCCTTCTCCTCCTGCCCCCAATCCCTCCAGCATCAGGGTCTTTTCCAATGAGTCAACTCTTCGCATGAGTGGCCAAAGTATTGGAGTTTCAGCTTCAGCATCAGTCCTTCCAATGAACAGCCAGGGCTGATCTCCTTCAGAATGGACTGGCTGGATCTCCTTGCAGTCCAAGGGACTCTCAAGAGTCTTCTCCAACACCACAGTGNAGCTATGTGAGTCAACCCCACGGATGTACGTATGTGTACTTATCTGCTCAGTCATGTCTGACTCTGTGACCCCGTGGACTGCAGCCCATCAGGCGCCTCTATCCATGGGATTCTCCAGGCTAGAAGGCTGGAGTCGGATGCCAGGCCCTCCTCCGGGGGATCTTCCCCACCCAGAGATGGAACCCAGGTCTCCCGACCCCAGGGAAAGCCTCTGATTAACTCTGTATGGGTCTCAGATCCAAGCCTAGGCTGAGTGCTGGGTCCAGGGAGGGGGTGGGAGGCACATGGCCATTTCTGCAGCTTGGACGCAAAGTCTGTACCGGGAGAAAGCGAGTGACAGCCGAATCCAACAGCTCCCGTGAGGCACCACACGTGTCTGCCTTTGTCGTCCTCTCTCGTGTGTTTTTCTCCACCACCTCTAAAGCCACAGGGAGGTAAAGCCGCATCACTGCCAATACCACTGGAAGACCCAGGGCATACGCAGTACTGCTTAAGGTCCAGCGGACTAAGCGCAACGCCGAGAAGAGGGCATTCCTTTATGTGACAACTCAGTCTGCTCTCCAAGGACACCACAGGGAAGACGGCAGCTACATACGGCACAGGACGGGGGAGGGAGGAAGACGCTGCTAGTGTCCAGGCTGTGGATCTACGGCAGGAGGAGGAGGTGGAAGTTATGAGAACAAGGTCAAGGACCACGGTCCAAGGCTGTCCTTAAAAACAGCTGTTCAGGCAACACCGTAGGAGACAGAGAACTGCTTGAATCCTATCGGCCCACGAGTTCTTCTAAGGAGTTGGACTCGTGTGTGTGTGTGTGTGTGTGTGTGTGTGTGTGTGTGTGTACTTACAGGAGTTGATAATCCAAGCAAGTAAGCCCATCAGCTCCAGGTGGAGTCAACATTCTGTAATGTTAGAATCTCTGGCTCTGTCCCTCCTCCTCACAGCACCACTGTGATGACTCCCCAGAAACACACTGTAATTGTATCACGCTGTCCAGATACGCTGGGATGAGCATTTATGTGTCTGGACAGAAGTCAAGACAGATTAAGAAGGGCTTATGCCAGAGGCAGCTTCCCTGACCAGCATAAGGAGGCAAGACGTGAGAGGAACTAGAAGGGGCTGGTCAAGTAAATAAATCCACAGCCAGACAATAGAACACGACACATAATTAGGAGTTACACTGCAGGAGAACATATAATGATACAGAACATGTCAACAATATAACATGAAAAGAGCAGGGTATGAAAACTGAAGCAGCAGCGTAATCTTAGGACTCTCAAATGTTTATTATCTTTTCGCATGCTTTTTTGGATTTATAGAATTGTTCTTTGGGGATTTCCCTGGCTGTCCAGGGGTTAGGGGGGCTTTCCAGGTGGCGCAGTGGCAAAGAACCCGCCTGCTAATGCAGGCGGAGAAGGCAATGGCATCCCACTCCAGTACTCTTGCCTGGAAAATCCCATGGATGGAGGAGCCTGGTGGGCTGCAGTCCATGGGGTCGCTAAGAGTCAGACACGACTGAGCGACTTCACTTTGACTTTTCATTTTCATGCACTGGAGAAGGAAATGGCAACCCCCTCTGGTGTTCTTGCCTGGAGAATCCCAGGGACGGAGGAGCTTGATGGGCTGCCGTCTATGGGGTTGCACAGAGTCGGACATGACTGAAGTGACTTAGCAGCAGCAGCTAATGCAGGAGACGCAGAAGATGTGGGTTTGATCCCTGACTCAGGAAGATCCCCTGGAGGAGGAAATGGCAACCCACTCCAGTATTCCTGCCTGGAAAACTTCATGGAGAGAGAGCCTGGCGGGCTACAATCCATGGGGTTGTAAAGAATCAGACACGACTGAGTGTCTGAACACACACACACACACACACACACACACACACACACACACACACACTAGTGGTTAGAACTCCATGTGCCTAGGGATCAGGTTCAATCCCTGTAACCTGATCGCACAGCCAAAAAATAAAACAAAAAAATAGATAAAAATTTTCTTTGGACCTGGTTACTTGAAAAAGGAAGAAAAATCTTGATTGGCACTATTTGGGAATAAAATAACACTAAAGGTCAGAAAGATGTTTCTCAAGCTGAGAAATATTTTAAAAATTACTCCTGCCCTTCCCATCCCCTGGCACTAAATCCAGTCCAAGAGCTATGCCTGAAAAGTCAAGTCCTTTTTCCCTTTCCTGCCCCTACCAGTAGTTAGGGCCATCATGGACAGAAAGTCCCAGGGTGGAATGGGATATGGGATGCACACACACACATTATAAAGAGAGAGAGGCATTTCATGGGGACTTGAGAAACAAACTCCTTAACTTAATAGTGTTCTATAAAAACTGATTACTGAAGAAAATAAATCATAACAAAAGCAACATGACAAAGGATGGCCATCTGTTGTGAACATCGTAAAGGAGATTTCTGCATGGGAAAGGAAGTTGAGCCTAATTACCTCTAAAGACTCTTCTGAAACTCAAATTCTCTGAAATAGTGAGCCCATAAAAAAAGGAAGCACAGAGGAAAGGAAGAAAAACACTCCACCCTGCTTTTACATATATTCTGTGACTTCTGACAGCCTTGTCTATCAGGTTGGTAAACTGGTCCCCTTTAAGTTCCAAAAAACATGCGGTTATGTAGTCTGTCTCTCCTTGAAAACCTCGTCATCACCCTGCTTCAGTCCCCTTCTCTCTCTCTCTCAGTCCCTTGGATGGTTCTGATGGCAAATCCACCCCCACTTCCCTCTGCCTGCCAACCCAGCCGGATTTGCTGTGTTGTTGTTCTTCAGTCACTAAGTTGTGTCTGATTCTGTGACCCCATGGACGGCAGCACACCAGGCTTCCCTGTCCTTCACCACCCCCTGGAGTTTGCTCAAACTCATGTCCATTGAGTCGATGATGTCATCCAACCATCTCGTCCTCCGTCTCCTCCTCCTCTTGCCCTCAATCTTTCCCAGCATCAAGGTCTTTCCCAGTGAGCTGGCTCTTCTCATCAGTCCTTCTATTCAACATGACCAAGTTGTGGTCCATGGAGGGGATTTGTAGTGTGAAGCATCTGTTAACCACCAGATGCCTAAAGGAGCATGTTCTCTGAGCCTCTGAAAAGGGCTCAGCTTCACTCCTTCTCACTGCTGGACCTGGTCCCCTGGAAAGTGAAAGTAGTGAAAGTGAAAGCCGCTCACTCGTGTCTGACTCTTTGTGACCCCATGGTATACAGTCAATGGAATTCTCCAGGCCAGAACACTGGAGTGGGTAGCCGTTCCCTTCTCCAGAGGATCTTCCCAACCCAGAGATCGAACCCAGGTCTGCCTCACTGCAGGCGGATTCTTTACCAGCTGAACTACAAGGGAAGCCCAAACCAACAAGGCAGTCAGGAGCTCTGGTCCCCCCGGGGAGGCGTCAAGTTCCATGGAGCAGCTAGGGGCATCATCCCAGTGTATAGGCAAGTCATAGAGCACAGCTCTCGCTGGGATGGTCAGGACTTCATGCAGTGTGTGCCGCCTATATATTTTAAGGCAATATGTTTACATACAGTAGTGTGGGTTTGAAGAGTTATTTATCAGATTGAAGATATTTTTTTCTGGCTTGTTTGCGTCAAAGGATGGAGGAAGAGGGAGCAGGTACTGGCTGACAGTGAACAGGCATGTTTGAGGTGCTTATCTTACCTCATCTCAGGCTTCTCAAGAGCTGCCTTTTATAGAGTGGGATCTGAGTATCTTAGCTGCTTGAATATCTTGCCCAGGGTTATGCAGCCTATAAGTGGCAAAGCAAGGGTGAGAACCAGAGTTGTCCATTCCTTGCGGTTTCTTTAAGCAACTGGAAAACTAAGATTTTGTTAGCTGTTTCTCAGTGTCACATCATTTGGAAAAAAAACAGGAATGAGTGGAAGTGAAGGTCAGGCTTATGCCTCAACAATGTTTCAGTTTAAATTTTAAGTTACATGTAATTAAATTGTACAATTCAGAATATAATGATGCCACTGTATTAGCAAGATAGACATACTTAGTGATGCTTACTACTGAACACAAAAGAGCCATTTAATTTAAACAAGATAATTCAAACGTTTGCTTGCCTAAAGCTCATAAAATGCCATTGCATTAAATCATGTTTTCATTTATGTGACTGTTATATCAAAGCTATTTTATTGTTATAGAAGTTGGAATCGTATGGTAGGTTATTTTTAAATGATGAACATATAATGAAAAATACTTTTAAGAATAAAATACACTTGGCTATATTAATGTATTGATTTAATGAATGATGATTGAGCACCTGCTATGTTCTAGGTATGTAGGATACAGTAGATTTCTTCCACTGAGCAAGTGGGGGTAAACAGAAATTGTAGGAGGTTGAATAATGGCCCCCCCAAAATATCAGTTCCTGATCCCTAGACCAAAATATATGGCAAAGCAGAGTGGAGTGTCTTTCCTCATTTCCCTTTCTGTACGTTCCTTGTTTAATGGGCTCATTCTTTCATAGAATGTTCCGAGGAATCCTTAGAAATAATTAGGCTCAACCTGCTTCCCCATGCAGAATTCTCCATGCAAACATCGCCTAACGTGGAAAGAATATCTTTGTGGATGTGATTAAGGTAATGGTGTTGACATGGGGAGATTATGTTGGATTATTAGAGTGGATCCCAAGTGCATTCGCATGCTTTCTTCTAAGACAGAAGGAGAGGGAGATTCTGACGCTGTCACACAAAAGAGGAAGTAATATGATGGCACAGAGAGATGTAGGCCTTGAAGACTGCAGTGATGTGGCCACAAGCCAAGGGATGCCAGCAGCCATCAGGAAGTGGAAGGGGCAAGAAAAGAGTCTCCTAGAATGAAACACTGCTGTTTGCAGCAACATGAGTGGGCCTAGAGATTACCCTGCTAAGTGAAGACGGGCAGGTCATGGTGGAGAGTTCTGACAAAACGTGGTCCTCTGGAGAAGGGAATGGCAAACCACCTCAGGATTCTTGCCTTGAGAACCCCACAAACAGTATGAAGTAAGTAGGAAAGAGAAAGATGAATACCATGTGATATCACTTATACATAGAATCTAAAATATGACACAAATGAGCTTACCGTTGAAACAGAAACACACTCAGGGACACAGAGAACAGACTTGTGGCTGCCGAGGGGAGAGGCGGGTGGAGGAGGGATGGGCTGAAGTTTGGGATCAGCAGATGCAAAGCATTATACACAGAACAGATAAACAACAGGGTCCTACTGTACAGCACAGGGAGCTACATTCAATAGTCTGTGAAAAAGCTGGTGGAAAAGAAGATGGAAAAGAATGTATATATAACCAGACCCCTTTGCTGAAAGCAGAAATTAACATGTAAATCAACTATTCTTCCCGTGCCTTTAGGCTTCATGGGTGGCTCATCAAATATATTTCAAAAAAATAAGTTAAAAAAAATAAGAAGAAAAGAACACAAGTGGAAAAGTGATAATACCTGCTTTAAATTTTTTTCCCAGGGACTTCCCTGGTGGTCCAGTGGCTGAGACTCTGAGCTCCCAATGCAGGAGGCCCGGGTTTAATCCCTGGTCAGGGAACTAGATCACACAGGCTGTGACTAAAGGATCCAGCATGCTGCAACTAAGACCTGGGGCAGCAAAAAAAAAAAGAGGCAGGGGTCAGCAAAAAGAAAAAAAAAGAGACAGTGAGAAAGTTTTCCAAATAAACAAAAACAATGCATTTGTTTGTTTGTTTGTTTTTTAACTTTATTTTACTTTACAATACTGTATTGGTTTTGCCATACATTGACACGAATCCACCACAGGTGTACATGAGCTCCCAATCTTGAACCCCCCTCCCACCTCCCACCCCATATCATCTCTCTGGATCGTCCCGGTGCACCAGCCCCAAGCATCCTAAATCGAACATAGACTAGCGATTGTTTCCAACAAGATTCTCCTCTAGACCCTCCAGAGGAATGTGGCCCTGCCGACTGACACCTTGACTGTGGCCCCAGGACGCTTTTCTTGGCTCTCTCTCTGCTCTGCATAACTGTGAGAGAACACATTTCTGTGTCACCAAGAGCGTGGTCACCTGTTTCCATAGCATTGGGAAGCCAATACACACACACGCATGTGAACGTGATGACATTCGTGGCGATCGATGAGACAGAAATGTGATAAACGGAGGAATCCCTTCAGAGGACACAGCCCAGGCAGGCGGCTCCGCGGTGAGCATTGCAGCACCGGCCTGCGAGCCTGGAGCAAGGTGGAGAGAGGCCGGCGGCCACGCGGAGGCTCACAGGTGGGCAGGGCTCCAGGGGCGTGGGGGGCACGTGGCTCCAGGGCCGTGGGGTGCACGTGGGGAGCCAGGGAGATGGAAGCCAGGCGGCCGGGGCACAGGGCTGTGAGACGCTGTCGGAGAGACTGCAGCCACTTCGTGTAGGGTCTGCCAGACAGGGTAAGGAACCTGGGGTTTAGACTGATGAGCTGTGAAGACTGGAAGATTTCAGTAGAGCAATGCGATCTTCTTTCCGTAGTGTAGACATCACCGTGTAGAGTGGATGGTGAGAACAAGCAGAAAGGAGAGACAGCAGTGGGATGGCTGTTGCAGGATTTCCGGGGCTGGGGGCAGAAATGCTAGCGGCGACCTCAGTGCCCCATCTAGCCCTGGAAGCCAGCTCCGCCCCTGGGTGCCCCTATTTCAGGGGCATTAGCTGTTTCCAGAGACCTGTGGCGCCTCCTGCTATCACTACATCAGGTGGCCTCTGATTCTGTGGCAGCCCAACTCTCTCTGCCTTTCTGGTGACCCCACTTTTGCTCTGGATCTCCTTGTGGTTTGTCTAAATGAATAGATGACAGCCCCTGGCTGTATCTGCTGCTGCTGCTAAGTCGCTTCAGTCGTGTCCGACTCTGTGCGACCCCATAGACGGCAGCCCACCACGCTCCCCCGTCCCTGGGGTTCTCTAGGCAAGAACACTGGAGTGGGTTGCTGTTTCCTTCTCCAATCTGGCTGTATCCAGGTCTCCCTTTNTCGCTTCAGTCGTGTCCGACTCTGTGCGACCCCATAGACGGCAGCCCACCACGCTCCCCCGTCCCTGGGGTTCTCTAGGCAAGAACACTGGAGTGGGTTGCTGTTTCCTTCTCCAATCTGGCTGTATCCAGGTCTCCCTTTGGTTGTTCTTGTTGTTCCCTATTTCTGTAATTTTGTAGTTTCATGAATCCATATTTTGAAAATTGCCTTTTATTGGAGTATAGTTGCCTTACAATGCTGTGTTAGTTTCTGTTGTGCAGCAAAGTGAATCGGCTATATATACACATATATCCCTTCTTTTGTGGATTTCCTTCCCGTTTAGGTCACGGCAGAGCACTGAGTAGAGTTCCCTGTGCTGTACAGTCAGTTCTCATTAGCAGGTCTCTCCCTTATTAGCTGGGTGACCTGGTAAATTACCAAACTTATCTGTTCCTTACTTTCACTGTCTGTAAAATAGAGAAAATAGTCATCTCTTTTTACAGGAGTGTTGAGGGGATTACAGAAGGTAGTGGACGCAAAGTGCTGAACACCATGACTTCATAAATTTGACTGTTGCGTCTTCTTCATCACCAGCATCAGCATCCTAATCTCACCTCCAGGCCCGTCTCCACACTGCTCCAGGATTAACCTCTAAAGCTCTGCTGGGATCCGTGTGCTCTCTCCAGTCATCTTCCATCGCCACGAGATGCCTTCCACATGAGCCTGGAGCTGCACAGCCTGCCTTTCAGCCCTGGTTCTCTCGGTCGGTCTTCCTACCTCCCTACACCCAGCCAAACGGTAAACCCCGCGTTCCCCCTCACTTTCACTAAGCCACGCAGGCTAGATTTGCTTTTTCACCTCCGAGCCTCTGCTCCTGAGGTTTCTTCCATCCCTACTTCCCTCCCTGGGGCACATCCTCTGGTGCCTGCCTACACTTAAGCTTTCCAACCACTGAAAGCTTCAAAACTCAATAATTTCTGTGCAGTTCTCAACCTTCTCTCCCCTGAATAAGCTCACTGATTTACATCTGTTGTTGTTGCTCAATCGCGTCCGACTCTTTGGGACCCCACGGGCCGCGGCGCGCCAGGCTTCCCTGTCTGTACATGAGGGTGCACGTGGAGAGCCTCCTTCCTACGAGCTCTCACTCGGAGAAAACCCGGATCAGAACACTTTACCCCGAGGCAGTGCACTGGGCCTGCTGCCACAGCTTCCTCCACGACAGCGAGCATCTCCCCGTGGCCTCTTGAAGGTCTCAGGGTCTGGGAGGGACAGGACAGTGAGTGTCCACTCTTCCTAAGAGTCAAGGCCCAAAGCCAGCGATGGGAAACATGCCCTTCTCTCCATGCAGGGTTCTAGAATGAGGCCGAGTGCTCTCTGCGGAAAATCCGGGCTTGTCTCACCAAGCAAACTTCATGTATGACCTGCTGAGGTGGTCAGCCCACCCGCAGCTCGCCTGGAGCGACAGGGTGGTCCTTGGCCCACCCCATGCAGCGGCTGTGATGAAGAAGAAGGAAATGTCCTCGCACACCTAGGCTAAGATGTACATTACCAGATTCTCAAAGAAACCCTCAGAAAGGCACAGTGCGGGCGTGGGGTCCCTGTGCTGAAACCTGGGAGGGTCACTGTAGGGATGGTTGCGGCGGGGATTCAAGGCCAGAGCTAGGTGAGTGGGGGTGGGGAGGTGTGACGGGACAATTTCCTCAAGCAGGTCTGAAAGGTGTAGGAGAAAGAAATGTCTTCCTGGGGTTTCAGCTCTGATCTTCTTTCTGTTGTTTTTCAGTCACTAAGTCGTGTCTGACTCTTTGCAGCCCCGTGGACTGCAGCACACCAGGCTTCTCTGACCTTCACTATCTCCCGGAGTTTGCTCAGACTCACGAGTCAGTGATGCTATCCAACTCAGGATATTCTGGAGGGTCTGTCTGGTCATTGTTTGTCTTGCCTCTCTTTCAGGAGCGTTTTTAGTTGCGCCGTCTGTGGGGTTGCACAGAGTCGGACACGACTGAAGCGACTTAGCAGCAGCACCCAAAGCACGTGCTCTTTTCATGGAGGGAAGGAAATTTCCACCCCAAGATCAGATGGAAGGATTGGAATGCAGAGTTGAGTTCCCTTTCTCATCATCTGGGCCCTTTGACCAAAGGAGGGGGAACTGACCTGATGGATGAGCAGAGAGAGAAATTCCTGGGTGCACATCCCACATGCCAACGGGTGGGGGTGCTTCCCTTAAAAGTAGGGGACAGGTTCAGTCCCTCTCCTTCTCTCAGGCCAATGGTCCATCGTGTTCCCAGGGAATGGAGATGGGAGTCATAGACAGGCTTGCCTTTGGGGAGGGCCAGCCAGCTATCTGCCCTCTGAGTCCCTTCTCCTCCTTCTGTGAGTCACTAGGGAGGCTGGGCTGGCCCTAGTTCTAGGGGAGGGCACAAAAGGGGACATTTTGGTCCTGGACACTCACACTGCTGCTGTCCAGAGTGACCCAGGAGCCCTGGATTTGTCACTGAGCCCTTGCTGGGCCCACAGTCAAGTAGATCTCACCTTCTGTATCCCCGGGTAGCAACCTGTACCAGAAAGGTTAGAACCCAAACGAGACCTCCACACTGTTAACCATTCAGGACAGAACTCTACATATCTACATTGTCATCTGAGTTACTGGACTTAGTGGGGGCCGAAGCATCAAGTGATCCAGGGAGAGGTGGATCTCGTCCAGCCCTTTGAGTAGGTGACTTCTGAATTTACCTGTTGACACAGCTGCAGAGAAGAGACTCACAAATAGGAGATGGCAGGGAAAACTCCAGATCTGGGCAACAATGTGACTCAATTTCTTGATTGCCCTCCAAGGGTTGGCCAAGATGACCCTTAAGAACAGAAAACGAAGGGACACTTTCATATCTACACAATGCATCTAATCCCTTCTCTAGATCATAAACTCTTCATAATCTGGAGCTCTGTTGGACTTATCTTTGCATTCAACTGTCAAGCACTGAACCTGGCATAAGGTAGGAAGTTAAAACCTAGATTAAGATGTGTCTGTGGATGATAAGCTTAAGGATGAGGCTGATGGTGTGCACTCTCTCAGGGTCTAAAAAAAAGGAAATCTCCCAAAATGTCACTGCTCATCTCCTTTGAATAAGAAGTAAATGACAGCACCCAATGGAATCAGAATCTTTAAGTACAAAGAATAGATAAACTGAAAGGGACAAAGTCATTAAAGGATTCGGGACCCGTCTAATTCGTTTGTTTTTCTTTCTCTTATCTCCCATATATTTTCTTGTACATCTTCAATAAGTGATTACAATATGGATCCTTACTAACCCTTTACCCTGNCTAAATTGCTACTCAGAAACAAATATCCAATGAGATTAATATCATACATCTCTTCCAAGGCACGGGGTCCCTCCTGTTGTGGCCTCCTAGGTACCCAGGGGTTACCCAGATGTCAGCTGTTTCCCAACCATTAAGAACCAGGTAAGTTAAATTGACGATCTGAGATTCTGCCTCGGGGCATTAACCTCAGTCAATTATTGAAGTTACTGCTAGTTTTGAAGTAGTGTTTGCTTTAAATCTTCACTAATGTAATTCTCACAGGCAGGGAGGGTCCCTCGGCAGCCATTCTAGCTCCAGTGAGAAACCAGAAAAGATGCTAAGAATTTAAAGAGATGGTAAAGACCAAGGTCTCTTGTTTGACTAACACAGCACTCATCTTCAACCTGAGAGACAAGACACGGACTTTTGTTTCACTCATGTTGTGGAGGAAAGCCACTCCTTAGGGTTTCAAAGTATGGCATAATAATCATTTCTGCAAATTGTAAATGAGATTATATAGTGTTATAAATAAAATACATCAATCTAGGCAGTCATTTCTCCCTTGTTAATTCTACCATTTTATTTGTATTTAATATACCACTGAGATCGAAACTCCTAAAATGTATTCATTCAACCCATATTTACTAGCGTGCACTGTGGTCTGTGTTAGGCAGTGGGCTCTAGGGATGCTTACGAGCTCCTAGACTCTTGAATGAGATCAAATTTGCTCACAAGTAAATGCAGTTGTGATTCTGCTGTACGGGTCATAAGGTCAAACCATTAGTTTGCTAGGGCTGCTTAACAAGTACCACAAACTGGGAGGCTTAAAACAACAGAGGTTTGTTCTCTTAGAATTCTGCAGGCTACAGTCTAAACCCAAGGTTCCAGCAGGGCCATGCTCTCTCTGAAGCCCCTGGGGAGGATCCATTTCTTTTTCTCCCTAATTTCTGTTTGCTGTCGGCAGTCCTTAGCACTCCTTAGCATGTAGGTGCGTCGCTCCAGTCTCTGCCTTTATCATCACATGGGGTTCTCCCTGTGTGTTTCTCTCTAAACATGGCCTTTTTGGAAGAACACCAGTCGTATTACATTAGGGGCCCACCCTACTCCAGTATGACTCCATCTTAACTGATTTCATCTGCAGTGACGCTTGTTTCCAAACAAGGTCACATCTGTGCCAGGGGCAGGGTTGGGACTTCACTGCCCCTTTTGTGGGGGACACAGTTCAACCTGTAACACAGGTTGGATCTTTAAAGCTTGATGCACTCTTGTGAATGAGGGAAAAGCATTAAAATCCTACTGTGTGTGTGTGAATCAGGGCATGAAGGCAATCTGGCCCATCTTGCCAACAGGTTGGGATTCCCCGCTGATTCTGGTGAGACCTGTGTCCTCTGAGTAGCAGGGAAGCCCTTCCAGAAAGCACTGGGATCCACCCACTGAGACCATGGGCCCCTCTCCTCTCTCTCTCTCCTTTTTTTCTACAATAACATCTTATTTCGAACCCTTGAATATACTCTTTCAACACTAACCAATCCTTTCTCTTTCAACACTAACCAATCCTTTCCCAGGGGTCTTGAAACCTTCCAATTCCAGTAACTACTAATTTGAACAAAACTGTGGGAGGAAGCCTGTTGTGGGCAGGCTCCTTAGACGCTCACCCCCACTCATGAGCACATGAAAACCACAAATACCTGCCAAACAACCACTGACACAAAAGATTGGAAGCTGCCCAAAAGATGTTCTATATCCAAAGATATAATGCAGACATCACAACAAGCTGGTGGGAGGGGCGCACGTGCCACCTAATCAGATTCTATGCCCCCTGGGTGGGTGACCCACAAACTAGAAAACAATAATATCACAGAAGCTCTCCCACACAAGTGGGAATGCCGAGCCCCTCACAAGGCTCCCCAGCTGAGGGCTCTGGCGTTGGGAGGACAAGCCCCCAGAGCACTCGGCTCTCAAGGTCAGTGGGGTCTGTGCGCAGGAGAGCCACGGGGCTGTGGGAAACAGACTCCACTCCTGGAGGTGCACCCCAGCACACTAGGCCAGTGAGAAGCAGCGGCCTCACGGGAGCCGGGCAGACACTCTACTGGCCTCGGGGGCTCCTGGTGGCGGGGAGCGGGGCAGCTGTGCCTCTTCCCAGGGACATGGACACAGCTGGTGGAGATACCGGGGAGTATCTGTCCACGTGAACTCTGGCCAAGGGCAGACATCTTGCTTGGGTCCATGACACTTTTTGGAGACCTGGCCCCCCAACAGCCTGCAGGCTCCAGTTCTGGGAAAACTCAGGTCAAACCACCAATGCAGTGGGAACCCAGCCCCACCCATCAGCAGCCAGGCTGCTTAAAGACTTCCTAAACCCACAGCTGAGTCTAGACACAGACCTGCCCACCAGAAGGCCAAGAGTCAGCTTCACCCCCAAGGGGACAGACACCAGAAGCAACAGAACTATAGTCCCGTGGCATGCGGAACCAAGTCAGCAAACACAGATCAGAACCTCCCCTGGGACCAGCTGGTCCCTGTCTTTTGGGGGATAAGAGGGGACAAGAGAGGAGTGTACTGCTAGGACACACAGGGCATCCCCTACAGAGAGTCACCTCTCCAAGGTCAAGAAACACAACTAACCCATTACATTCATAAAAATACACATAGACACTGAGGCAAAAGGAGATGGCAAAGGAATATGTTCCAAATGAAAGAATAAGATAAACCCCGAGAAGAACAACTAAATGAAGTGAACACAGTCAATCTACCCGAGAGAGAGTTTAGAGCAAAGATGATCTAAGAACTCAGGAAAAATTCGAATTGACGCACGGAGCAAGAAGTTACAAGGAGCCTTCAGCGAAGAGGGCTATCTGGACCTTCTAGCAGAGGGCCACCTTCAGGCTCAGAACCAGAGTTCTCCTTGAGGGAGAAGAGTTCATGAGATCAAGAATGAGGAAAGCCCTTTGCAAACTCTGATAACTAACAATGGGCTATTTCGATGATCTTCATGTCCTGTAGCACCTAAAACAGTGTGGTCATTACCAGCTAAAAGCTCCTGTTGAAATTCCCCACAAGGAACCAGGGGACAGTGAAGTTAGGGCTCTGGGCACAGAGAGGGCCCTAAGAGCAGAGACCAAGAGCTCTGGTGGAAAAGCTCTCTAGCCTGCTCTCTGCTTCTGTCCCCACTCTCAGTCCAGCCTAATTCATCACGTGTTTATGAATCTACCACGTTAGTGTTTGAGAAGCAAAAACCAGAAAAGTGTTGACATCGGGATGATGATGTCCACGACTCCAGAGAGGAACACCAGGGCAGATGCCACTTCCTACAGCCCTTATGCTGAGTGTGAGACTGCATCTTCAAGATAACCTCATAGTCACTCTCTGCATAACAGCTTCTCAAAATCTATGTGATGAGATATATGTATAAATATCCACAGATAATATACATATACAGCTATAGATAGAATTATAGAATATAGTTATATATTCAGTAACAATTACATGCAATTGTTGTTATAGTATGTATTATAAATATATTTAATATACAGTTTAATCTAATTTTATTATGCTATTATAATACACAATTTAATAGAAATGTTAGTATGATATAATATATAAATATATATTTATAAACTTATATATTATACTTTCAGTTACTATAATATAAAAGTTAATACAATTTTATGATATGAACTTTTAATTTAAAACTACTATTTTCTGGAGAAGGGAACGGGTACCCACTCCAGTGTTCTGGCCTGGAGAATTCCATGGACTGTATAGTCCATGTGGTCACAAACAGTCAGACATGACTGAGCGATTTTCACTCACTATAATTTTATATATATATATTTTTTTCTTCAATTACTTTTTTTTCCTTTGGCCATGTTGAGTGACTTGCAGGATCCTAGTTCCCTGACCAGGGATCAAACCTGGGCCCCAGTAGTGGAGGTATAGAGTCCTAACCACTGGACCACCAGGGAATTCCCTCTTCTTCAATTTATAAAGTTTTTGCAGTGTGCATGGCCAAGCACATGGCAGTAACAGACTCATAACCAAGTTCTGCCCAGGGCCTGAAGCCCCCATGACCACACAGCAAGGCTGTCCCAAAGCTTTCTCTAGTAAGGTGCTCAAACCACACTCAGCTGCCTGCCAAGCTCAGGCCTTCAGAAATGGCAGGTTGTGAAAAACAAAGTCTGGGGCAGGATTAGCGTCCCTGGTCTTGACTGGAAGTTTCTTCAACATTACTTAGAAACTTCTTGAAGTTTCTCCAATATTCCTTAGCCATATTTCACAGGCTAGCTTAAAAAATGAAGTCAAACCTCTGGAGGAAAACATAACATTCTCCCAAACACAAAACGTGTACAAAATATTAATCTCTGACTTTAATTGTTAGAAGTTCTTTTTCCCCCAGTAACTATACATTAACCTCTCAAGATGGGAATTAAGAACCATTCTCCATTTCTTCCCAGAAGATTCCAGCACTTTATTTTAAAATTCTGAACTTTGCAGGGCCTTCTCCCTAGCAAGATACAGCATTAAACCAACAGCAGCAGCAGTTCAAGCGTCAAACCCCTCATGCAGGATATGGAGACAAATACAAAAACCTTCTCCGTGACAGATCCTGCACAAGACCCCTGGAATGATCCATGCTCTCATTCTCAAGGTGGCCTCTAACTAAATTTATGTCCAGGCATAACAAGCTCATATTTTCTAATCCAAATTGCAGTGCAAGTCCAAAGAATGTATTCGTTTGCATGAAATATTCTTTCCAAGAAGTTCCTCCCAGGTGTGGAATTTTAAATGTGCTTCTCTCAACAGGCAAGGCAGACAAATGGCTTTGGCTGGTCAAGGGTTATATTTCACACAACCGAGATATTTCAAATGGTTTCTTATTTCATGGGATCAATAAACAGCCCGGCTCATATGCATAAACCTGTCTGAGCCTCACCAATGCTAACACAGGCCATTTCTTGAGCTTCTCCCAAGGTGGAACCTTAAAAAATCCTGACACCACTGAAATATATACTGTAACGAAAACAATAAAAGGATGAAGATGAGAGAGACAAACTCGGTGCTGGACATGCCCTCGAGACAGCTGTTCGGTGCAGGTCAGGCTCTGCTTCTTGTACAGCAGAAACACAGACCAAATTTAACTCTGTCAGCAAGAACAAGCCCCAATTTTTAACACAGTCATCTTTGCCCCAAATAGGACCTGAAAGAAAAATAGCCTATGGGAGATTAATTAATGTGACAGGGCAATCATACTCATAAATCCCCTTGAAGGACCTCAGGTCTGCAGAAGAACACAAACGCCAGGAGCGTTTAAAGGCTGGATCTCCATATACACACTTCCTTCGTGTTTGAGCTCCCGGTGGCTAGGCTGGGAACGCATTCAACCCTCTTAGCCAATACCTATCCATGAATACCAGTTACCGGCTTCATGGCCTGTTCATCCCTGAAGTGCCAGAGGACACGGGGACTCCCACATTTCCCTTGATAACCACATTTCGTTCTGGAAGCAGAATCATGGGACAATGTGCCATTTACTTCCTAAAACAGGTTTTCTGGGAACATGTACTCTTTTCAAAAACAGGGTGACTTTCTAAGAAGTTTTTGTGAGAAGCCATGATCAGAGCCAATCTGCCATCCTCTTTCACTGGCATATTTTTCATTCTCCTCTTGACACTCCGTCCCTGTATGGCTGTGACTGAAAACATTGAGTTGGCCAATAAGGTGTTGTGGAAAAACCCAAGCTTTTGGCCAACCCAATACATCAGGCTTAAGACCCTAAATCTGGGAAGTGAGGCCTTCCATTGGGCTCACTCTGCCCACTATCTTTCCATCAGATCACAAGGAAGAGCAGCTGAGAAGACCAGCTTGGACTTCAGCAAATATACGCATCTTGGCATCCCTGCTGCTCCAACCTTCTGACCCCAGAAGATTCCTTTATCAGTACTGCGCTGTGCTTAGTACAGTCATGTCCGAGTCTTTGCGACCCCATGGATTGTAGACTGCCAGGCACCTCTGTCCATAGAATTCTCCAGGCAAAAACACTGGAGTGGGTTGCCATGCCCTCTTTCAGGAGATCTTCCCAACGCAGGGACTGAACTCAGGTCGCCTGCATTACAGGCTGATTCTTAACTATTTGAGCCACCAGGGAAGCCCTCATCAGTACTGGTGTTGGCCAGTTAGTTGAGTGAGCAGTGAAGACAAGAAAATAGAAAACTCAGTGTAAGAAAATAGATAAGAGTGCAGAAGGCCAGCAGTGACAAATGCCACACACAAACACAACAGCATTCTTGGACTCCCTAAACAAATGGGAAAAGAGAATTAGAAATAATAGTATCCAACAGCAGAAATTTCCTGAGAGTCTACTGTGTGCCAAACAATACTCTGGTCCATGAATGTAGAGAGACACACACTTGATAGAAAGAAGGCTTTGACTTTGAGGACTTCAAGGATAAGTAGACACCCAGCAGCTTGCAGGATCTTCGTTCCCTGACCAGGGATCAAACCCAGGCCCACCACAGGGAGAGCACCAAGTCCTAACCACTGGACTACCAGGTAATTCAGAATTTTCAAGGATGAGCTGGCCTGATAAACGAGCTGTGTGCGTATGCAGCTTACCCAGCTCCTTAAGCCAGCAGGAGTGCTACAAGTCAAACTGATCTGGGTTTAAACTAAGGCTCTGACCCACTGGTGGGTTTCCCTGGTGACTCAGATGGTAAAAAATCTGCCTGCAATGCAGGAGACATGGGTTCGATCCCTTGGTTGGGGAGATTCCCCTGGAGAAAGGAATGACTACCCACCCCAGTATTCTTACCTGGAGAATTCTATGGACAGAGGAGCCCGGTGGGCTCCAGTCCACTGGGTCACACAAAGAGTCAGGACAGGACTGGGTAACACTAACACACTGGCGGGCTGCGTGGTCCTGAGCAAATCACTGAGCCTCGGTGGGTCCCTAGTTCTAACTCTGCAGAATGAGGAGAATAATACCTCTCTCATAGAATTCTTCTAAGGATATGACCTCACAAAATGTACAAAATGCTCACTACAGAGTCCAACACATCTGAGGCTTTCAACGCACATTCTATTGTTTTTTCTGTCTTTGTGCTTTGGTTCTTGAACTGAACGGATCACATTTAAAAGAGAGTCCCAAAGGAGAGAAGACCGCTAGAGATTTTCCCCCCCTCTCAATTTTGCATTAAAAAAACAAAAACAAAGAACATGATGCTGCTCCCCAAGGCACTGCATTAGTGAAAGGAAAGAACTCAAACTCAGTCTGAGGGGTGTTTGAAGAGTTCGCCATGAAGAGGCAGGCTGCCACCAACATCTCATTTCAGTATGCCTGACTGGGTGATGACAGCCCGCTTGCACAATCAATACTGACTTAGGCCGGTAGACTGTGTATTCCCCACTCTGCACATCAGGACCCATATTGATTCTCAGGGCTGCCACTGTTTTGCTGGCAAAATTAGGATTCCTATTCTATGCCTAGAGAGGCAGGTTTGGGGAAGCAGACAGGGGCCTGCTGGTAGTTCTCTGGGGCAACTCAGAGGCTGGAGCTATTTAGCTGAGCCGGCACAGGGGGAGGCCAAGGAATCAGCTCCCTGGGGGCAGAGCTGCCCAGGCCAATTAGTGTAACAGGAGGGGACTCTGGCCTGGCGTCCATAGCACCGCAGAGCAGCATTGATTCAGCTTCACATCCTAGGCTTGACAGACTTAAATAAAAAGATACCTGATGTCAAGTTAAAATTTAATTTAATATAAAAAATGAATTTTCTAAAGTGTAAGTATATCCCCAACATTGCATGAGACATAACACTGCATTATACTAAAAACTGTCCATTGTCTATCTGACATTTAAATGTACCTGTATTTAAGTCTCAAATATTTTGTGGGGCATATTTATATTGAAAATTCTTCACTGTTTATCTGAAATCCAAATTTAAGTGGGTCTCCTGTTATGTCGCATCTGGCAAGGCTTCCACCTGCACATACTCAGGCATGAAGGAAACCGACAGGGTTCTCTCTGAAGCACCCTGCCATCTAAAACAGCGAAGCACCCTCAGGAAAAAGCCCACACTTCTCCAGCTGGCATGCCAGGGGTTCCACGGTCTGGCTCACTCTTTGCCACCCTTTCCTCACTCTTTCCCAACAAGGCCCCTCCATTCCAGCTGAGATCGTCCTATTTCTGACCTCTGAATGGGCCCAAAATGTCTCACCATCCCTCACTCAGGGACACAGACTTGCAACGCCCTCCCAGCTCCTGCTCACAGACCCACATCGCCCCCCAGGTTTCAGACCCGCTCGGATTTCCCCTCCTCTCTAAGGATTCTAACCACACACACCCCGCCCCCCATAACCCCAAGGCAACGACTTCCTTCTTGGAACTTGGTGCTTTCTCCTTCACTCACGTGGCCTTGAGTCACGTGGTGAGTAAGTTTCCTGTTTCACGGCAAATGTGAAAGGATGGCTGTAACCTACAAGGTAAGACATGACTCAAGCCTTTTTCTTCCGCGTCTCTTCTGCGCTCCCACGCGCCTGGCTGTGGATCAAGTAATATCAGATTCCGTGGGGGCTCCCAAGATGCGACCACACGTGACTCCCAGGTTTGCAGCACGTGGGGGTCAGGGTGGGGCAGGGAGCCGCGCTCAGCCCGCAAGTCTGAAAACGCCCGCCATCACCGAGTCCCGCTGTAGGATCGCGGATGAACACATTCACTTTGGGGGCCGTGCACCACCTTGGAGGAGCCTCCATCTTCCGAAAGAAACCAGAGCCCTTCCCCTGCCCGTGGACCTTCCCTGGTCCTCCTCCTTCCCCTCTTTCTTGGGGCGTCTCCACTGCCAAGCTTCACTCACTGCGGTGCCCCAGCGCTTCCAACAACACGGCCTGCACGCGCCCTCGCCGTGCGCTCCACCTTCGCTCTCCCTCTGCCTGAGCCATTCTCCGCTCTGGTACCCACACAGCTCAGTCTCCCCACTTTCAGGTCCTCACGTAGTGTCACTTCAGCGAGGTCTGCGCTGACCACCTTGTTTATAACCTCAGGATCCTCCCCAGAAACCTCCATCTCGGCTTCTTTTTCCTTGGCACTTAGCATCAGGGAAAGTGGAGTCGCTCGGTCGTGTCCAACTCTGCGATCCCATGGACTGTAGACTACCAGGCTTCTCTGTCCATGGGATTTTCCAGACAAGAGTACTGGAGTGGGTTGCCATTTCCTTCTCCAGGGGATCTTCCTGACCCAGGGATTGAACCCAGGTCTCCTGCATTGCAGGCAGACGCTTTACCCTCTGAGCCACCAGGGGAAGCCCTATCATCTGGGAACATAAATATTCTTTTTTACTAGCTTTTCTTTACTGTCTATCACTCTCCACACTGGAACATAAATTCCATGAGAACAGAGATGTTTTAATTTGTTTTGTTTCACTGTTGTATTCCTAGTGTCCAAGAGATAATAGTCAATAAATATTTGAGTAAGTCTATTCCTGTGTATTACATCATACAAAAATTTATAAAAAATCTGTAACCCCGCCTAGTTTATTTCGTGACATCCACAGAATGCCCCTCCCTTTGCTGCTGCTGCTAAGTCGCTTCAGTCGTGTCCGACTCTGTGCAACCCCATAGACGGCAGCCCACCAGACTTCCCTGTCTCTGGGATTTTCCAGGCAAGAACACTGGAGTGGGTTGCCATTTCCTTCTCCAATGCATGAAAGTGAAAAGTGAAAGAGAAGTTGCTCAGTCGTGCCTGATTCTTCGCGACTCCATGAACTGCAGCCTACCAGGCTCCTCCGTCCATGGATTTTCCAGGCAAGAGTACTGGAGTGGGGTGCGATCGCCTTCTCCGGCCCCTCCCTCTAGGGGGCTGTATTCTAGTGAACGAAGAACGGATGATCAAACAGACAAAGGGAGTGCCTCACCGTCCTAAATACATAACAGGTGCTTAGTGAGTACTCGCTGATGGCGTGAAAAAGGCAAATTCTAAAAACACATACCTCCTTAGGAAGGAAAGAATCCTAGAGAAAACCGTGCTGACGGACCTCTGCAGCGGTGAAGACACCACGGGGAGCAACTTCCTCCCGGAGAGGTCGCCCACCCTCTTTGCCACGTGCCCTTGACCAGAAGTGAACCCAGAGCTTCGGCCTCCGGCTCCCGAGCAGAGTGAACTGGCCCCGATGGGGATTGAACCCAGACGGTGGTCTTATTAGCACCAGCTGCAAGCAACCAGCCCCACAGCGACTCTGCAACACAGAGAGGAAATCCTAGGATGCGGGCCCAGGAGCATGACGCAACCAGCACGCCTGTAAACTGAAAAATTCCCAGGGGCCGCAGTTTTTAACGATACTGCAAGAGGAGCGCGCAGAGTGCGCGGGCGGGGCTCCGGCCTGCCTTCCTGGGCGTCCTGCGGCCCCGCCTCTGCGTGTGTTCAAGGTGGGCGTGAGGGCTCCCCGGCTGAGGACCGTGCAATCTGCAGTTTCGATGCTGTTGCTGTTGTTCTGTTGACTGTTAAAAAGAAAGTTCTGCTTTAGGAGAAACACCTTGCAAATACCTTGGACACTAGGAGACTTAATTTTCTCCCTGTTTGACTCTTAGCTGATGTATCAAATGCTCGTTATTTCTTTTTGGTCTTTTCGGCCAAGCCTCACAGCATTTGGAATCTTAGTGCCCGGACCAGGGATGGAAGCCGTGGCCCCTGCAGTGGAAGTGGGCATCTTAACCACTGGACCACCAGGGAAGCCTCCCCATTACCCTTTTCTAAAAAGTGGTTGAGGCAACCTTCTTCAAACCTCAGCCTTGGCAGCCTCCCCAGGTGGCTGTAAAGTCAGGGATCATTTAGCAAGTGAAGGGGAGTCTTCAGATTCCCTCAGAGACAAGGGCCATGCCCTTCCCCACCCACTCCTTTGCCTATAAAGTGTTCAGAGACCCTTGCCCGACCCTGAATCTGATTCATCCAGATGGTTTTCTTGGTACCCCGCTCCGTACAGATCCCGAGGTGAGGATGACGTTGCAGCTACTTGGTTTGGAAAGTGAAATCCTGGAGAGACGGGAGTGAGAGGGCTAAAGGGGGACAAGGCAGGGAAGACGGGAAGCAGCGTGACACCGGGCTGCTGCCCTGCACACCGTTTCTCAGGGAGGAGCTGACTGCCTGCATCTTTGGAGATAACGTGTCTCCAGGAGGGTCTTAGGAGGCCTGCAGTGTCTGTCCAGTACAGTGGGGAATCTCAGAGTTCTTCCTACTTCCAAACTTAGGATAAAACTGCTGTACAGAATACTTGTTGGGATCCGTTTGTCATGCCTTCTGGCTATGAGTTTCATTTAACTGCAAATCAGGTCTGAGGTTCACCTGGAGTGATTCTGCCGGATGGCCACCCCCGCCCCTTTACGTCTCACATGATTTAGCTCTTTTAAGAAACCATTTTTCCAGATCCCTCTTCCTTTGACCCAAGCAGCACCTTTTTCCCTTCCCTTCTACATGCTCTTCAGCAGAGGACCGAAGGTCTCCAAGGTTCCAGGGAGGTCCTGGTTTCAACACTGTGGCTCTGAGTCATACACGAGCATGGAGAAAGACCACTCAGCCTCTCGAAGGAGGAATTGCAATTGCGGTGGCTCCAGTGGGAAATGGATCCCAGCTGGGACGAGAGATAGGGAGAATTCAGCAGTGGCCCATCTAGGGCTGTGGTCTGTCTCTCTTCATCCCAGCCTCCATGTTCCCCGAGGCCTGAGTGCCATGATTTTCACCAAAGTCTCTGACTAGAAGTCCAAGCCAGGGATTTCCCTGGTGGTCCAGTGGCTAAGACTGTGCTCCCAGTGCAGGGGACCCAGGTTCGGCCCCTGGTAGAGGAACCAGATCCCACATGCTGCAGCTAAAGAGCCCGCAATCCACAGCTAAGACCTGGGGCAGCCAAATAAATAAATATTAAAAAAAAAAAAAAAGTCCAGTCCAGAAGGTTATCACAGCATCCCTGTGAGGGGCTGGTGAGACACTTCAGTGACATGGCAAGTCACTGATATCCATGGTTCTCCAGAAGAACACTAGATACAAGACAGAGGAGGTGGGTCCAGATCTATTTAGCAATTTCTTTCAAAAAGATGATGGAATATGCATGTTTTTCCAGAAAGTATATATATTTCCCTACCATTTTCTACAGACCATTTATTGCTTTGCACTGGATCGCATCTAAGTAGGGATGTGTCTGTATGGTGTGTGTGTGTGTGTTATTAGGGATTATGAGCTCACATAATGAAGTGTTAAAATGAACGTGTTGTGTTTGACTCTTTGCGACCCTATGGATTGTAGCCATCCAGGCTCCTGTGTCCATGGAATTCTCCAGGCAAGAATACTGGAGTGGGTTGACATTCCCTTCTCCAGGGGATCTTCCCAACCCAGGGACTAAACCTGGTTCTCCCACGTTGCAGGGAGAGTCTCTACCAGCTGAGCCACCAGGGAAACCCCTCAAATAATGAAGCAGGAACAAAATCTGAAAAAAAATTCTATACCTTGGTCCCATGACAGCACAAAGCAAATCAATGCTGTAGGGTTATTTCAGAGGCAGCAGATGAACAGAAATCTCTCTGCCATCACCCTGTGCTCAGAAGACACAGGGACCCTTCCTGCGCTTTAACTCTTCTG
Source organism: Neotragus pygmaeus (assembly GCA_006410875.1). Lineage (NCBI taxonomy): Eukaryota > Metazoa > Chordata > Mammalia > Artiodactyla > Bovidae > Neotragus > Neotragus pygmaeus. Next base: position 54,680 of record SJYV01015083.1, read on the forward strand.
CCTACAAGACCCATTATAATTCTTTTTTCAGGAGGAATGAGAAATTAATTTGGTTTCCCTGCATCTTGTTCTATTTTTATCTAAGTTTGAACTGTTCATTCAAAAATAGAAACAAAGGATCACACAAGATGCATGCACTGGCTCTTAAACTTACCGGTGAAAAACTGGTTATGAAAGAGGTTAATGTTGTTATTCCAGAGCGAGAACCCTGGTTGCTATGGTGAGGAATCTTCTGTCAATCACCCAGATGAAGTTGGCTCCTCTCACAAGAACAGCCTGTATTAGAGCTTCAGTTTGAATATATTTGCCACTGAGCTTTGACTCAAATGTTTAACTTAGTGGACAGGTCTGTGTTTTATCAATTGGAATATTGTAGACTTTAAATGTAGGGCTTGTAGAATGCAGCTAAGTGAAACTGCAAGCTCTCAGAATGGACAAATTTAACTACCAAGCTAGGTATCATTTTTGGGGAGGGGAACAGGTTCGATCACTAGTGGGGGAACTAAGATCGCACAAGGCACCAACATGACCAAAAAAAAAAAGCATTCTTCAATTCTGAAAATATATGGAAGGATTTGGACAAGTATCAAGCTAATCATGACCAGCAAGGAAGCTCCAAAGAGAACACTAGAATGTGTGGTGTGGTTTGGTTTGTAAAATGGGAGTTCTTGATGGATTCCTTGATTGACTGATTTTTTGAAAAGCTTTCAATGATTTTGATCTGTGGTGTTTACAGCTTAATGATCTGCCATTCTTGTTGAAATTTATTCAGGCAATAATCCACAAGAAATTGGTTGTTTTCAACCGTTTATGACTTGTTATTTAACATTTAACAGAATGGCTATTTATTTTGGAAACAACCAATTGTGAGAGGTTTATTGCTATTGTAAACCATAATCAACTGCTTGTATCATTACTAGTTTCGCAAGAGATAAAATGGGCAGCTGCAAGCGGAAAATTGTCGAGTAGCTTTAAACATTTGCATTTGTGATTGTACACGGGAGCTCCTTCACCTTGAAGTTCGCCTGCGTTTACAGCAACACTACAGTTGCCTTCAGTAGGAAATGTTCGGCGTTCTGCTTCAAATCGGATCCAAATAAGATAACGCTCCTGAAGCTCTCCGCAATTTTTTTTCAATTACTTACATGAAAAAGAAAGACACGATTTGGATGAGCTAGGACAATGCTGTAGATTACATTTTGTTTATCCCAGTATCACAGCAGGAATTACGTTTCACTGCTTTTCGAGAAATCCAGCCGGTGGAGTCATTTATTCCACAGAAACCTCAGAGAGCTCCTTCTGTCACCAGGGTTTACTGTTTAAGCACTCGATGCTCTGCTGTAAGACTCACCAGCGGTGGACTAAGACCCAGAATGTGATTAGAGCTCTGAATGGCCCTTCAGCCCAGAGTCCCCAGGAGCATCTCATGGTGACCGTGATTTTTAGAGGACCCCACGTGCATCAAAGCCATACAGATTCTCTTGTGCAAGGGTGATCTGTGTGGTTTGGAATTTCTGGTGGTAACTGTAGAGTCCTAGGGTTGACAGGGCCGTGGAGGGAATGACAGGGACTGAAAACCCATCCCTAGTAGATGGGTATCTAGGCCCTGGGGCTGTAAAACCAAGTCTGTGACAGTGTGCCAATCACGATGGCTCTCTGAGCCCCAGTTCCCACTTTTAAAGATGGAGATAATATGGCTGCCCTAGTGGCTCAGGGGCAAACAATCCACCTGCCCATGCCGGAGACACAGGTTAGACCCCTGATCCAGGAAGATCCCACACACCTGGGAGCAACTAAGCCGTGAGCCACAGCTACTGAGCCTGTGCTCTCGAGCCCAGGAGCAGCAACCACGGGAGCCCCGCGCTGAGAGGCCGTGCCCGGGACAAGAGAAGCCAGTGCCACAGAAGCCCGGGCACCGCAATTAGAGAGGAGCCTCTGCTGCTGCGACTCGGGAAAAGCCACGAAGACCCGGCAGAGCCAAAGAACTCTCTATTTAAATGGAGATGATAATAGTACAGCCTCCCCTATGTTATGCTCCGGGTCCAGATCTCCGCATAGACGAACAGATCAACTCACCACAGCATGCAAAAGCAAGAAGGGATTTATTTTCTAACTCGAGTTAGGGCACTCTGCCATCTCCAACGCAGTGGAGTTAGGCAAGAGGGCCCCGAGCCTAGGGTTACAGGGGTATTTATAGACTTAGAACAAAGACAGCTATTTGACATAAGTTGATTGGTTATACAATGCGCGTGTGCGGACGTAAGGCTTTTTTTGGCATATACTAATTGGTTAGTTTTTGCGCATGCGGGCTTGCTTAGGGACGTTTCGTGTTATCTGGGCTGGTTCTAACCAGGCTACAGGGAATATGCTGACTGTCTGAGTCTCAAGGTCGGGGGGATGATAATCTCAGCCCCTTCTGGGCAGTAACCCAACTTTTCCCGTAATTGTAACTTTTTTTTTTTTTTTTACTTTAGTCCTTGAAGCTTGTCATGGCTTCTGTTAGGTCTCAACACCCTACTGTGAAAAGGTTATCCCGAGAAACAAAGGGGAAGAACACATACCAAAAAAAGGATAATGAGTGGGTTCAGATAAAGTGCAGTGCTTTCATTATAATCATTTCATTTTTGGTTATTTTGCATGCTTAAAAGCAGACTGCATCTGTTAGACGGCTGCGGAGATTTTCTTTCATTACCCTGGCTGTTCTAAAATTTGTCTTGCAAGACTTGCCAGATGACTTCCTCACCACCAGTTTTTCCAGGCAGGACCCCATATACTGTATTTGCTCTGTAGGAAAAAGAGCTGGTAGAAGGGAGATGCAGTTTTATCTTGGGCCCAGGAAGAAGAATCCATTTACTGATGGGTGGCCCCGCCCTACGTCACCAACCAATGTCTGGTGACGCTGTGGTGGAGGCCTAGGGGGCATGTTCCTTAGTAGTGGCTGCATTCCAGACCACAGCCCCTGAAGGGGTGGAGAGGATTCTAGGGACACAGAGAGCCCAAGACGAGGGAGATGGGAGGGGCAGAGACACACGCACAGAAAGACAGAGACCTACAGAGAGAGCGGGGGATGGAGAAAAAGCAGCTCTTCGGGTTCCCCCAGGAATCTGAGAGAGGCCCTGGTTCTTAGCTGCAGGACTCACCAGAAGGAAGGAGGGGAAGCCACAGAAAGACAGCTGGAGGGTGTCTTTGTCTTGGGTAAAATTGCTGCAAAGGGCGAAGATGACAAGCCTGAAATTCTTTTTTTTTTAATCCTTCCAAACCCCTATGGCTTAAAGCCGAGAGACCTAAAAGAGCCTGAGAAGGTTGGCAGCATCCTCAGGCAGGGAGCGTGCAGTGGAGGCTTAGCACAGCTCCCTGTGGGTAGAGGGCTGGGGGCTCTCAGGTGCCGGATGGGTCCCCAGGTCCAGGGCCTTCCCTTCCCTGCTCCACAGGAAGGGAGATCAAAGCCACAATGTGAAGGGATGCCCAGGATCCCTGATCTTTTATTATCCTGAAGATATCCAGGATAATAAATAACAGCAAAAAATAACAGTAATCGCCACTTCGTACTTAGGTGCCAAAGTGAAATGCAAGTCACGCAATCATGCCCAATTCTTTGCAACTCCATGGACAATACACATTCCATGGAATTCTTCAGGCCAGCATACTGGAGTGGGTAGCCTATCCCTTCTCCAGAGGATCTTCCCAATCCAGGGATCAAACCCAGGTCTCCTGCATTGCAGGAGGATTTTTTTACCAGCTGAGCTACTGGGGAAGCCCATATTTAGGTGCCAAAGACAATCCTAAATGTTTTTCTTGCATTATGTCACTTAGTCCTTATACAATCCGTGAAAAGTGAAAGTGTTAGTTGCTCAGTTGGGTCTGACTCTTTGCAACCCTATGGACCATAGCTGGCCAGGCTCCTCTGTCCATGGCATCTTCCAGGCAAGAATACAGGAATGGATTGCCATTGCCTCCTCCAGGGGATTTTCCCTACCCAGGGATTGCATCTGGGTCTCCCGCGCTGCAGGCAGATTCTTTACCATCTGAGCCACCAGGGTGGATAGTGGATAGTGAAAGTCGCTCAGTCGTGTCCACCTCTTTGTGACCCCATGGCCTATACAGTCCATGGAATTCTCCAGGCCGGAATACTGAATTCTCCGGCTGTTGTGTTTCAGGAACGGTGGCGGTAGGGAGATACCCCTTGTCCAAGGTAAGGAGCAGCGGCTGTGATTTGCTGGAGCAGCCGTAAAGAGATACCCCACACCCAAGGTAAGAGAAACCCAAGTAAGATGGTAGGTGTTGCAAGAGGGCATCAGAGGGCAGACACACTGAAATTATTCTTACAGAAAACTAGTCAATCTAATCACACTAGGACCACAGCCTTGTCTAACTCAGTGAAACCAAGCCATGCCTGTGGAGCAACCCAAGACAGGCGGGTCATGGTGGAGAGGGCTGACACTGAAGGGCAACTTCAGTATTCTTGCCTTGAGAACACCATGAACAGTACGAAAAGGCAAAATGATAGGATACCAAAAGAGAAACTCCCCAGGTCATTAGGTGC